>CM012455.1:5590000-5777500 GCA_003999625.1 Oryzias javanicus | reverse complement strand
AAAATGTAAAAAAATACCTTTTTGAGAGATGCTAGTTTCTTTTTATATATATTGTTTTGCTTTTGTTTGTGCCAAAAATAGACACTAATTGCATTTATTAAAAAAACAAAAAGGAGGTTATGAATGCAAATCCAAATTTCTTAAATGCTAACGTAAGTCAATGCGGCTCCTTCGAGGTTTTGATCAATAGAAAACGATCCCAAATGGCTCTTTTACTCTTAAAGGTTGCCGACCACTGCTCTAGAGTATAAGTCGCGCTTTTAGGAGAAACGTGTGATGTTTCAGAACAAATTCGCCATGACCAGCATAGCTAAAAATATAGATAAAGAAGGAAATACAAGAATATTAATGTTTTGATCTTTATAAGAAAATATCAAAGTTTAAGAGGAAAATAATCAGATTCTCTTCCATGTTTGTCTTGGACGACACTTCTTCTTTTGAGCCGTCACTAGAAAAAACTTTTACTCAAATGTAGCGCCCACTAGCGTCCTCAACCGCAAAAGGACAAATATATTAATAAATATATATAACAAATACATTAGCCTGTTGATGTACAAAAAAAAAAAGAAAACCACAAATAAGTCGTTCCCGAGTATAAGTTGCACCTCTGTCTATGAAAAACACTGCGACTTATACTCCGGAAAATACGGTAATTACACTAATAATGTTGCAGATTCAGGTACTTTTTCTTTAAATGTTAAATTACAGAATATTTTCAATAATAAACATTTTTGGTTAACTGAATGAACAATAAAACCTGGGAAGGAGACGTTTGGTAATTAAAAATATATCAGATGGCGATAGGCAACGTCGTGTTAATTGTTGTTTGAAATGATGAACTTAAAATGACTTATTGGCAAAATCTGCTTTTTATACCCGTTAAGTGTTCTCTGGAAGCGTTTGAGACTCTCATATTTCAAAATAAAAGTCAATAGTGGAAATGCTTTTTCATTTTCACAAGGTTACTGCATTACTTGTCTCTCAAATGAAAAAAACAATTCTTTGAATGGCTTTTTCTTTTTCAACACCGCTCATTCTGTAACTTCTTTAAAGGGATAAAGAAAAAAGCATTTGATGGTTCATTTTCAGAAACTTCTTTAGTAGATTTGTTCCAAAATTCAATTACAAATGTCAAATTGGAAAATTAAAATGCATAAAAAGTAATGCGTTTTAATTTTTACAATGTAACTGAATTACTTCTCTCCTAAATAAAATGAAAAAGTAATTCTCGAAACGGCTTTTTTTTTTTTTTTTAATTTTCAACACCGTTCATTCTGTGACATAATTAAAATGATAAACAAAAGGGCATTTCATTTTTCATTTTCAAATTGTCTCTGGAAAATTTGGACCAAAATTAAATTAGAAATATCAAATTTGAAAACTAAAATGGATCAAATTAAAGCATTTTAATTTTCATAACTGCATTACTAGCCTCTTATGACAATTTTTTTATTTGTAAAAAAACATTCTCAGTAGTGTTTTAATTATAACTATTAAACTAAAATCCCCGACAACTTAAACGTCTTTAAAAAGCCGTATTTAATATTGATCTAAAGCCTGCAAAATCTCCTCTGAGGGGGCGTGGCTTTTGGAGCTGAGCAGAGCTTTTCTGCTACATCAAGAAGCTCCGTGGAGATTTTCCAGCGTTCTCATCCCCACTACCGTAAGTATTGGATGAAACTCACACCAAAAATCCAGTGACGGCTGATTTGACCACATTTGACTGCAGTCAATGTGAAGATACCATCTTCTCTTCTCCAGAACCTGAACTAGACACGCTAGCCGGACCAGATGAGGGCTTAGTGCATGTGCAGCAAAAAGATTATTCATTCTAACAGAGATTTTCTGTGACAGTTTGATTGACAGCCTTTTTTTTTAAGGAGAAATACTCAAATTTCTTCTTACATTTGTTCTTTTTCATAAGAAAAATGCCACACAGACATGTTAAAAACTGAAAAAAATCATGAGGGGGACTTTAAAGAAAGGCTTTTCCATTCCCTTGATCATCACCGCTCATTCCGAGTCGTGGATTGAAATACGAATCGTGTGAGAGGGACTAGTATCTAACTTGTTAGCATCTTTGATGCTCGTTACAAATTCCACTGCTTTTCCTTCACTGAGAGATATTGTCTGAGTTAATCCTCTGGAGGTTCATTTTGACAGAAACACAAACATTAGCAACAGTCTCCTTCAGTCAAAACCAACCTGCTGCGATCCTCACAAACCCAACGGAACCACACACATTTCTCAGCAGCACTCCCACTTGTGTCCTACTTTACTCTGTTTATGTATAATTGATTTTAAAACTTTATTTTCCTCTAACTGGATCGCTTTAAGAGGTTTGTGTGGGAAGAAGCGCGATCAGTGTTTATATCCTGACTTCTCGGGGATAAATAAATGAGTAGAATCAGCTGTGACAAGTGGAAACTGCTTTTTGTCCTCAGGAAACCACCGATGCATCACTAACAAACCAAATGTGAGGTATTGTCTGTTAAGAGTTTAACAGAAGGTAAAAAAAACTGCCTCCCTCTGCAGGTTTACCTCTTTTTTTTAGATCATGTGAAAGCACTTTTCCCAGGGTTGCTGCAGAATCAGCAGAAACTAAAAATGAGAATGATGCGGTGACTTGTTTTCCTGACCCAATCGTAGTTTGTACAAATATTTACTTTGAGGGAATAACTCATCATTTTGCTTTGTAACTGTGGTCTTTGGAAAAAGAAGAAAATGTTCACAGATTTTACTTATCTGTAAACAAAACAAGAGGCTCTGATTCTGCAGACGCCATAACATTCTGTTTTTAGGTTATCTACTGGTATTCTGAATCATAGATATTATTTTTTTTTGCTTCTCTTACGTTTTTCCTGACACTGATGCCTGATCTGATCTCTTCTGGTCCCTTTCACAGTTAAACCCATCACTTCCTGTTGTCTTTCCTCTCTCCTTATTGGTTTTTTTTAGAATTATCGACTTTAGAACTGGACTTAGTGACTCCTCCCTCCTGGCTTTCCAAACAGGAAGTACCCACTGGCTCCAAGAAGTCATTCTATTTGTCATAGTAACCATTCTTGCTCTGATACTTTTTTTTTTAATGTATTCTTGATAAACTGCATTTATTTTCTGCAGCTTAGGTAATTCAAGTCATAAACTGGCCAATCAGACGCCTCAGTTCAGCCCGTTTGATTGACACCTTCTCTCAAGCCTTCTTTCAAGCGGTAGGGGTGTGGACTTCCAACAAGCTCACTCCTGATAGGGTGGTTGTCATAGAAACAATGACTCAGACCAATGGCCTGTTTGCGCGACCTACTTCCACATTCAGCGTAAGAGCGCTCACGTATTTCCGGTTGGGGCAATAGACGATTATTTTTAATGGGAATAGCAGAGTGTTTAATGTTTACAAGATGTCTTTTGAGGCTACCAAGAGAACCTATAAACCAATCGCGTAAGGGTCTAAAATCCAAAACACAACTTAGGTCGCAGGTCGAACAGGATTAACATTTATTGAACATTCTAAAGCTAGATTTTTGAAACTTTAAGATCGTAACTTTTTAACATAATTATTTAACTAGATATATAGCGTCACCTGCGATAATGCTAGTGCGAATGCTGTAAGCTGAATTTTGCCGCTAAAGATGCTAGTACTGATAGCTGAAATCACTGAAGCTAATAGCTAAAAACATTGAAGCTGTTAGCTGAAAATGCTGAAGTTAATGGCTGAAATCACTGAAGCTGATAGCCAGCTAAAATATTAGCTAAATGCCAAATTATCCTTACAAACTAAAAAAAAATACTTAAGTTAGCCAAAGCAGCTAGCATGTAGCTGAAATATTAACTAAACTCCAAAACTGAAAAAAAACTAAATTAGCCGAAACAGCTAGCTTGTAAATGTAAGCCTAACTCCAAAACAGCCTAAAAATACTTAAATGGAAAAGCCTAACTTAACCAAAACAGCTAGTATGTAATTGAAATATTAGATAAACTCCTAAACAGCCTAAAAAACAAAAAAAAGAAATTAAGAAAGAAAGAAAGAAATTAGGCAAAACAGCTAACATGTAGCTAAAAAAAAATAGCTAAACTTCAAAATATTCTAAAAAACCAAAACAGCTAGCATGTAAATATTATCCCGACTCAAAAAAAAAAAAAAAAAAAAACCTAGAAAATAGCTAGCATTGCACCTAGCATGTAGCTGAAATATTAGCTAAGGTCCAAAATAGCCTAAAAAAAATCTTAGTAAATACAATAATTGTCCAAAAATCAAGCAGAAGGCCAATTATTAAAACTTCAAAACTGTAACTTTGTTAACATAAATATGAATAATAATAAAATAACTTTCAATATTTTTCTCTCCATAAAAATGTATTTTGTCAAAATTATACAGGTTAAAAATGAACACAAGATAACATCGGGCCAATAATAACATTAAAATAAAATGATTTAGAGGGCTGGACTTTAACTTTTACTCGTGCTATAAGGCAGATCGTTTGTCTTTCCAGCAAAATAGTCCAAAATAAAAATGCAAACAGGATTTAAATTGCATTTGTCATCCTACATAACTACATAAACTTCAAAGGTAACTTGCTAAGGTTGATGAGATTCGCATATATTTACATGCAACCAGCACAAAAGCTGATGGAAATTCATGTTGGTGACATGTAAAAGGTTCAGTTAAGATGCAGATTGCTGAATTCTAAGTGTATCCAAAGCTAAATGTTGTTGCTGGTTGCAGGTATTTAATGTTAAACATATTCACTTTCAACAAATTAAAATTTAGAGTTGATAGTTTAGTCAACTACAAAATTTCATTTGAAAAATCTAATATTTTAAATGTAACAAATTACTGAATTTGTATTATTTTATTCAACATTTAACTTTTTTCAGAGTATGAGGGTCACAGAAAAGTCTAGTTTTTAGCTTGAGAGCATGTTTATAGTAAACATTCAGTTCCAAACAACAGAAATGATGACTCCATGATTCTCCAACACCAGATTCCCTCGGCCTCCCTTCTTTTTTTTTTTGTCCCGTGGAGAAAATAAACTGCGGAGTTCCACACACATACAAGCACATCCAGATGACAGATGTTCCAAAATACCACAATAACAGCAATGCAATAAAAAGCCCCGTGAGAGCTCGGCCTGCCTCTCTGTAAAGCTGTTAAAAACGCTTTTAGCCGATGCGAGTGTTTTTACAGGAATCAGGTGGCGGCAGACTACAGAAATGCTGGCGTGTGATCACTGGGAGGTGTTATTTTTACTGTGTTTCCTCATTTAAAGTTGAGCAAGAACTTTTTTTTTTTCTTTGCCTCTCTGTAGATCAGCGTGTCGGGGAGAAAAGCGAGGGATTTGTGAGGAAGGAAGAAGAAGAAGTGCAGCTGGGAATTTCTGCCTGAAGCGAGACGGACTGGAGATCAGTGGTGAAAAGTAAGGAAGGCGAAAGTGAAAGACGGAAGATTTGAGGAGGAAGGATGAGAGAGAAAACTGCAGGAAGGACGATAAGGGTTTCCTCTGTCTGTCTGTCTTCCCTCTTTTGTTGTGTTCACAATCTGCAAATCTGTGATTGGCTGCACACCTGATAGATGCACACATATGCTCCTCCTCAGAGCAGCAGGAGCAAACGGAGCGACTGCCGCTCAGCTGCTGCCAAAGGAGGAGGAGGAGGAGGAGGAGAAGTGAAGCTGGAAGGGAGCAGACTTAAGCAAAGACAGACTCGAGAGGGACTTGGACAGAAGCTGTGGGAGGCTGGAGGACACCTGCAGGCGATGCCTCTGCGGACGTAGCATCAGTTTCTCCTCTCAGTTCGTTTTCAGTCGGTTTTGAAGATGAGACGAGACCGTTTCCTGGTGGCCGCGACCCTCACAGCTCTCTTCTCCGCCGACCTCTACTTCATCCTCCTGCCGAAGCTGTGGAGCTTCACGCGGGCGTCGGGACACTTTTGCCCATGCGCCTCCGGAAACCTCAGCCTCCCCGCGCTGGAGGGACTCGGGCCTCCACGGCTCTCCAACTGGACGTCCGCAACCCCTCCGGATGATGAGACGTCCCCAACGGCCGGCGGGGGCTCCAAGCTGCAGAGGCTGTTCGCTCATCCCCTTTACAACATCCAAACTCCGGCCCTGGGGCCGGAAGAGAGGCTGCTGCAGGCCGAGCAGCTGAACGAATACTACATGAAGAAAGTGTCTCACTGGGAAAGGTCAGTTTCTGTTTACCCTTTTCATCCTATCGGTCAAGAGGACAGGTCAGTGACACCACGACCAATCGCCTGGAGGCGCCCGACAACAGGAATGCACTTTGTCCGCGGTTTAGGACACGCGCCCGCAGACGAGCTGTCTGCGGAGTGTTTACACCAGAGTCCCGAGCTGAACGAGGCTGCATGGGTAATCCTAATCCTCGGGAGCTTTAGCCGTCTCCCTGCAGACTCTGGGCTCTTATTCTGAAAAATGACAGTAACTGAGTATGTCGTCAAGATGTGAGATTGACACGCCTCTTTGATCCACGCTCTGGTTCGCACTCGTCCCGCCACTTCTGGTTGCTTAGAGACGGAATTAGTAAAAAAAAATGGCCTACGTTTATTGTCCAGCTTGTTTTGGGGTTTGTTTGAGTCAAAAATGAGCGTCCCGCTCGGTGCGGTCAGCTCTGACCATGAGCTGGCCCTCTCACCACAGGTTTATTTCTGCCGCCGTCACATCGCTGTTGCCAACCAATTTTTTACTGAAGACTGAATAAACTTTCAGTTCCTGTGAGCATCAACAAGAAAAAAAAAAGCCAAAGTTGTCCTCATAAATCTTCTCAATTTGGGAAATTCTGTTGGTGTTGCTAAATCCTGGCTGACGCACAGATCTGTTAATGAGGTTTCACACCTTCACTTGAGAAGTCTCAGATCATTACACTCATACAAAGTTCAGGCTAGGCTTACATTTTCTTGCACAATCAAAAAAAAAAAAAAATCTGAAGTTAAATATTTACATAATTGATCAAATTCCAGAACTTTCTTGCTCTTTACCATCTGCCTGACAGGATTAACACCTTTTTAACGGTTTTTATCTGATGCTGGAGGACATATATAAAACAAAAAACTAGCTTAATCTACAATTCTGAGTATTTTTTATTTTATATATATTTATTTTTTATTTCTATAGTGATTCTTCTGCTCCTTTCTGTACATTTTTCGGCATATAAAAACTCACTTTCAATGATTTCAGTGATCTTGATATCAAAACGTTCAGCTTGTTCAGGACATTACTGCCTGTAGTTTTGGTATTCATAAACTTTAAAGTTTTTGAAATATTGAGCAAAATATGCCTCATATTAAATGAATGAGAAAGTCCATTTCAAATTTCAAATTTTTAAGTAGATTATTTATTTATTTTTTATTATTATTAACCTTTATTTAACCAGGAAGTCCCATTAAGATTAAGGAATCCTTTTTACAAGGGAGTCCTGGCCAAGAGGCGACAAAAAACAAATCAGTTACAGTTAAAAAAATAAATAAAAATAAAAAAACTTTTCATTTAAAACAGTTGCAGATAAAAAAAAATCTCTTGTGCTCTCAACTTGGATTTAAAATCATTCATTAGCAACAAGCTTTTAGTTTTATTCACATTTTAATCTTTTATAGTAATTTAAAAAAAACCTGGAGTTTACCAAATATTTTAGCAGCATGTTAACATTTTTTGGCTAATGTGTCATCTACTGGGGTTTTTTATGGTAATTTAGACTTCAGCATCTATTTTAGCAACAGGATAACATCAGGCTATTAGCTAGTAAGCTTCTTTACGCAATGAGCTAGCTTTTTTGGCTAATTTGGCATCTACTGAGGTTTTTTTTTTATGGAATTTAGCTAATATTTGGGCAACATGCTAACGTTTTTTGCTAGTTTGTTTTCTTCTGAGGTTTTCATAGGCTAATTAAGACTTGAGCTTTTATTTTAGCAATATTTTGGAAATTAGCTAAGAGCTAGCTTTTTTGGCTAATTTGGCGTCCACTGAGGTTTTTTTTCCATGGAGTTTAGCTAATATCTTCGCAACATGCTAATATTTTTGGGCTAATTTGATATCCTCTGAGGTTTTTATAGGCTGATTAAGACTTTAGCTTCTATTTTAGCAACAGGATAAAATTAGAGTATTTTGGAGATTAGCTAAGAGCTAGCTTTTTTTGTGTGGCTAATTTGGCATCTATTGAGGGTTTTTTATGCTAATTTGAAGTTCAGCTAATATTTTAGCAACATGCTAACGTTTCTGGCTAATATGTTATCTTCTGATGTTTTTATATGCTAATTGAGAGTTTGGCTTATATTTTAGCAACAGGCTAATGCTCTTGACTAATTTAGTTTACTGAGGAATTTAGCTAGCATTTTAGCTTTTTATCTTTTTTGCTAATTTAGCATCTACTAAGCTTTTTTGGGCTAATTTGGAGCTCATACTTCAGCAACACGCTAAATATTTTTTGCAATTTTTATATTTGCAATTTAGGCTAATTTATTTTTGCAACAGGGTAACGTTTTCGACCAGTTTAGCTTACTGAGGAACTTTAGGCTATAATGGAGTTTAGCTAGTATTTTAGTAACATGCTAACGTTTTAGACAAATTTGTTTGCTGCTGAGATTTTTATGCCAATTTAGAGTTTAGCTTCTATTTTAGCAACAGGCTAACGTTTTAGGTTACTGATGAATTTTTTGGTATTTCAGAGTTCATCTAGTATTTTTTTGGCTAGCTTTTTTTGGCTAATTTAGCATCTACTAAAGTTTTTTGGGCTAAGTTGAAGTTAAGCTCATATTTAAACAGCACCCGAGATTTTTTTTCAAAATTTACATGTATTAGAGTTTTTTATGCAATTTTGCTTCAAATTTTTAAGAAATTCAGGCCAACTTCAGCATTATTCTATAGTTATTTAAGAAAATGTCCAGTCTTTTAGCAAATTTAACAACTTTTGCATTTTCAGCAAATCCCTTCAGCAATTAAAGTAAATTGCTTCACTATTTTCAGCAAATAGAATTCACACTAGCATTATCACAGGTTTGCAACGTTTCTAGTTAAAATTGTTATGAATCAAGGGCAGATATTTGAAAGAGATTGACCACAAAGTCCCTCCTCAGTTCCATTCTGGTGTTGTTTGAGTTCAAAACTCTACAGTTTGATAATTCTTATACTTCTTTGCATTTTTTGTTCCACCAGTAATGTTGGGTTGGGGCTGTAAGCTAGTGGTAGAGAGTGTAAACAGAAAGCTCTCAGAGAGTCCAAAGGCAAATTTCTAAGGAACTTCAATAATGCAATAAACCAAGAAACGGCCTGTGGACTTTTCTGTCTTTTTTTTTTTTGAGCGCGTTGCGAGCATGGTCCTGCCGCATCCAGCTGCTACATTTTGTATATTTCAAGCTTGTTATTTCAAGTAAATCCCCTATTAGAAGTCTGTATATCATGAATAAATCATGACATTTTATTGCCATAAAGCAGAGCGAAATATTTGAACAGGAGGCGCATAAATAACAGCTTCATTTTTGGAGATTTTTAATGTATACATGAATCATGATTTATTAATTTCTAAAATTACTTATCATTTTTTCTTAGTAGTTTACAGTGAACAAATTTCCTAGTTATTAGTTGCAATATTTTAACTTAATTGTTGAAGCAAAACGCCACTTAAATATCAAATGGTTAAAGAAGGAGAATAAAAAAAAAATCGAGACCAACCTGGAGGAGTTTATAATTTTTTTTTCTTTTTCAATGTTTTGCAAAATATCAGATCGAGATTTGTTAGCGATATCAATACCAATATCCTTATCGATATCAAATTAAGTGATTCAAAATCAGATAAAGGAAGAAACCGTTTTTGACAGATTTAATCTGTTTTAATTTAATTTAAGGATTAAAAAACAACAATAAAGATTTATTTAAATACATTTTCAAACCCAAATGGTGGCAAGTTTTTTGTGGTTTTTAATCAATAAATTCTGTGAAAAGTGTTTTTTTTTTTTGCTCTTATTTCCCTTCTGTTTTTTTAAAACCCTCAGACACATGAAGATCTACAAAGAGGCCGTAGCTTTGAGCAACATCTCTCTGAAGCTGCAGGAAATGACCTACGACCCCGACGCCAGCTGGCTTAAGTTCCACCTGGGCATAAACCGCTACGCTCTGTACTCGCGCGACGACCCTGCCGTCCTCCAGCTCCTCAACGACATGAGGAACCTGACAATCGTCAACGCAGGTGAAACCAAATTCCCAACTATGTCGTTTAAAATAGACATAAATCCGACACTAAAAGCGAATATTCTGTGGCAGATTACACCCAGGATGAAAAGGCTCTGAAAGGAGCGTGCGACTGCACGCAAGGTACGGTCCAAACCTCTTTTTATCTGTTTAAGTCTAACAATGTTTGGCTCTAAAAGCCTCTTTGTTTCCTTTCCTCACTGCTTCACCACAGACGAGCACACAGCTGCTTTTGCGATAGCGCAGACTTTCTTTTTTTTTTTTTTTTTCTTCTCTTGGCTCCACGATTCAGATTTTTTTTTTTTTTTTTGTGGAAGACGCTCGCCGCAGGGCACAAATGCCAAGCGTTCATTTAAGTTCAAAGGCAAATCTCTCGATTAAACGCTTGATGTTCCAAAAGGAGGCGTTGGCACACCTACCTCTAAACAGCATGAGGCTGTAAATGTGAAAGTCTGTGACGGGAAATTACTGACAAAAAAAAAAAGATGTTTTTTTTTTTTTTTTACAGCCTGAAATTGGAGCATTATTTGAAAAAAAAGCGGAAAATTTGCATGTTTCTTTTTTTTTTTTTTTATTGTGTGTTTTTGTCCTGTCGGGTTCTGCTCAACCACACACTCGCTGCCAAGAAGACATAAACTCCAAAGCAATCCGTCCGTTGCATTTAAATTTAACCGTTGATGGTTTTTCTATTTCATTTTCAGCTCAGCTGCTGCTGCATGTGGCAGTTTGTGGCTCTTCTTATTCGTTTCCTAGAAGCGTCTCGAATGCAAACGATTGAGTTGTGATGAATCCACAGAAAACACACTTTTTTTTTTAAAAGGATTATTTTCTAGGTTTCGGCCCCGTCACAATAAAAGCGTTGACTGGTGCATTTAATTATTCGATTGTTGCCGTGCAGGGTTATATTTGATACAAAGAAATGTTCCAAAATGAGTAAATATTGCAGCAAAATCCTTCCAGGATAATGATTTTTCTCTGTTTTGCAGTGGTGAAACCCAGCGGGCATCACCTGAAGCTGGCTCTGAAACTGCAGAACTTCGCTAAAGCCATGTTCAAACCAATGAGGTGAGGACTGAAGGTGTTCAAACACAACGAAACACATCAGTAAACTGGGAAAAGAGGCAGCCTAATAATAGTGGAAAAAGAGGAAAATCTCTTTAAAAAAAAAAGAAGTGGTCAAATCTTCTGTTTTTCCACGTTACTTCCTGCTGCTGCTGCTGTGCTGCACCTGTTTAACAAGCTCCCTGCCGTTCTGCTCACCTGCCAGGTGATTAAGGCATAGGGCCTTGGTAGTCTTGGGCTTTGTTTTTTTTCTTTTCTTTAGGTAGAGTCTTAAAAAAAGAGGTTAAAAGATCTAACTGTTGGATAAAATGTCTTCAATCCGAATGTTTACTTGAAATCCTTGCATCAAGCGGTTTGACATTTGAGTAACTGTTGTAAAGCGTACTAGCTACGTACTTCTACTTAATCCTGCGTTCACACCGAACGCGATTCGCGCGACAAATTCGCCCCTCTTTCGTCACCAGCTGCCGTTAGCCGCAGCTAATGTTTTTAGCACGATCGCTACGTGGAGTGGTGTCTGTGTACGTCTCTGTATGGAAGATACGGATGATGTTGAGAAAAAAGGAAAAAAAAAAAAAAAATCGGTAACACGTCTACGTGTCTGGGTTTTTCCCGTTACCGGGTCTGTGTTTTCTATGACAGCCGGTGTTTCTGTGTTTCTGTGTCTCTGTGACTGAGTTTGACTCATATTAACCTGAGAAAGGAAAAATAAAATCAGATGTTTTGATTATTGTCTCAATAAAAATAAGAAAAATATCACAAAGTTCAGGAGGCTCGCGCCGGTGTTGTGCCAAGGTACGTTTCCCTCGCCAGAATATGTATCCCCAGTTTTAGGCACCATTATTTTATTTCATAACACTCCCATATGTCCCAAATAGAAACTCTGGCTGTGCCGCACGAATCGCTTTCAGTGTGAGTGTTAAACCATTGAGTAATCAAAATATTGTAATATTTATGCAAGGATTTTACAAATACCTAAATTCACTAGAATTTTAAGAAAAATATTCTATATTATTCAATATTTCTTTATTCATTATAATTATCTAATTGTAGTTTATTTAACAGTAACTAAAAACTTTTGTAATAATTTGAAATTACTAATTTTAGAACAAAATGTGAACAAAATAAGAATAAAATCTTAGTACATGTTAATAATTACTCAGTAAATCCTCAGTAGCTCTTATTCTTACAACATATATCTACATTTTTGTTTCCAAAATAATGCAATTTGATGGTCGAATTTGAGTTTTCTAAATTCTAAATTAAGTTTTTCTTTTTGAAGCAAACAGACGTTTTAATAATAACTTCCTGATTTCTAGATCTATAGCTCTTAATTTGACAAGTTTAGAGCAAAAAGAAGCAAAAACAACTCAAAAACTGGTCAAATATCTTGAATAATTTAAATTTAAAATAAGAAAGTTGAGCATTTATTATACAAAATACAGCTTAATTTATCAAAAATATCTGAAGAAATTCAGGCAAATGATAAATATATACTTTAACAGTTCAAGTACAGTAGAAGGCATGATTTGTTTGTTGGGTTTTGCCCCCAAAAAAAGGAGATTTGTGTGAACAAATAGGAATTTAGAGAAAATGTTGTGAGTGAATATTTACGTTTAGACTTTTTATTCCGTCAAATGATGCAGTGTATTTATTTCTCAGCAACAGAAGCTTGAAATTTCCACCAAATACGAACTTTTGCGGCACAAATAGAATATCAGGTTTATGACCAAAAATGAAGAATAAATTCCAGATCTTAACACTTATGAAATAATTCAGCTTAATACAGAACCGGTCTATGTTTTTTCAATAAATTAATAACACGTTGTTTCTTTTCTTGGGTGTGTTTGTCCCGCTCCATATTATTTAAATGCTGCTAAATCATGTGTTTGGCTGTTAAATTGCAGCGTGAGTCTGGATGATTACACGGTGGAGGCTAATGGAAGTGTGTGTTTGTGTCTCAGGCAGCAGAGAGACGAAGAGACGCCCGAGGACTTCTTTTATTTTGTCGACTTCCAGAGACACAACGCTGAGATCGCAGCTTTTCACCTGGACAGGTGCGGCTTTGATAACTCCGTTTATTTTCTTAAAGTTTAGTCAGTAAATCCAGGTGAGAGTGGAGGCCTGTGGGAGCATATTTGTCTTTAAAATATTCATTTAATCTGGTCAATTGTTGAAAATTTATAAATAAGTTGGGAATCATTTAGTGGTTTAAATACATTCAGCTAGTGGAGACAGGATGATTTATTCAATAACGTGAAGCAAAATGCCAGGAACCTTTTCTTTTCTGAACAACAACACAAAAACCGAACCGTAAAGTCCCATCCAATCACCTTTTCATCCACTTTCAAAACGTTCCCAGTGATCTTTTACTCATGATTTCACAGATTTTAGACAAAAAGGAAGGATTTCGTTGGAAATTTGCCTCCGAGTTGTTTCCCTTTACGTGCTCTCCTGCTAGCTTACAGCCCCTCACCCCCGCGAGCCTAACGCTACGTCCAGGTTGTCACAACAAGTTCAAATAGTTTATATTTGTCCTCAATCGTCAACAAAAGGCCGTGAATGATGTGGTAAAACAAAAACGGAAGTTTGTGATGGAAAGAAGATCATTCAAACAGAATCTGTTTGACTGACAGAGAGGAGAAATACAATAAGAAAATATGAATAAAAATATATTCATGAATTATGATTTAATTTTTTATAGTAATTTAAAAAAGAAAAAAATGTCATCGAGCTGTTATATTAGCATTATGCTAGCTCATTTTGGTAACTTGGCATCTACTGAGGTATTTTAATGCTAATTTGGATTTTAGCAACATGCTAACATTGTGGCTAATTTGTTATCTACTGGGAGTTTAGACTAAAAACCCTTTCTGATCTTTGCAATTAATTTCCCATTTACTGATCTGCTGAAATAGCGCTATTTACTTTTTTTGCCTAATTTTTTTTTTTTATTTATTGGAGTTTTCAGGCTAATTACAAGTTCTATTTTAGCAACAGGCTAACGTTTTTGACTAATTTACTGAGAAAATTTAGGCTATTTTGTAGTTTAGCTAATTTGAGATCTAAGATTTTAGCTCATTTTTAAGCAACACACTAAATATTTTCACTACATTTAGTTTTTTAAGCAAATTTACTGCAAAATTTTCAAAAATTTTGGTCAACTTCAGCGCTCTTTCAGAGTTATTTAAGAAAATTTCCAGTCTTTTAGCAAATTTAACATTTTGCAAAAAGATTTTCAGCAAATCTCTACAGAAATTAAAGTAAATGACTATTTTCAGCAAAAAGCTTCAGCATCTCAAGTGACTACTTTCAGCAAAAAGCAACTTTTCTAGTTACATTTGTTCTTTTTCATAAGAAAAATGCCAAACATACATGTTAAAAACTTTTTAAAAAACAGTATTTTCATCAAAGGAGGACTTTAAGACCCTTGTCTAACATCTTTTAACTACATTTTATTTCAAAAAATGTAGTTCACTTTTTAACTTTTTTTTACTTTGACTAACTTTAAATCTGGGAGAGAATCTAGGAAAACATTCATGATCTTGATGATAATTAAAAAAAAAAAAAAGTTTAAAATCTTTTTTTTCAGTAAAGTTTCCACATTTATTGCAACACCTAATAAACTCCAGCGTTTCCCAACTTGCTGATCCTGACAAAACCGCCGGGTTTAAACTTAACCCTCACTTTACGTAACTGCATAAGCCGAGGTGAAGCCATTCCCTCTGAACACAGTCATCCGGGCTAGACGGTGTCATTAAGACGCCGCACGCCGTGATCAGTCATCACTTCACCGGACGAGGCTGAAAACAGCAGCAGCGCCACGTCAGACGCCGGAGCGAGAACTGCAGACGCTGCAACCTGCTGCTGATAGGCGGACGTCCTCATATTTGTGTGTCTCGGCGTGTTCCCCTCTCGCTGTTGTGAGTCTCTCGGCTGCCAGGAGCTCTCATCGTTATCGCTTTCAATCAGGCAGTTTTAGAAACAGCTTCACACCCGGATCGTCCGATTACCGTCAGAAATGCGGCCGTAAGGAAGACGTAAAGTCTTCACAGAGTCCGCGAGAGCAGCCAGACGGAGAACACAGCGGGAATCTGTCAGGAAGTCCCACTAGTGGTGATAATCAGCTAAATAGTGGAAGATAAAAATACAGACGACATGAAACTGCCGTCATCTTAACCCTGGAGGACTAAATATGCTGGTGACATTTCAAACTTTTAGACTGAAAATCTTGTCTCTGTGGCTTCCTTAAGTCAAATCTGAGTTGTGATGTCGAGGTCGAGTGTGATTGGTTAACCAGGGGTCCCCAAACTCTTTCTTGTGAGGGCCACAAAACTGTTTTCCTCTCGGGGTCAGTTTGAAGGCTAACAGAAAAAGTGTAACAAACGTTTTCCCAAAAGCTACACGGTCAAATTTTAAATAATTCATTCCTGTAATCTTCACAGAAATGAAATAATACTAAAACATTTTTTAAAAAAAACAAGATATATAGCATTACTTTCAATAGATCAATAGCTGAAGATGCTTAAATTGATAGCTAAAAACGCTGATGTTGATAGCTAGCTAAAATATTAGCAAAGTGCCAATTTAGCTGAAAAAAACTCAAATTCGAAATTAGCCAAAACAGTTAGCATGTAGCTTGTATCACTCTACAATACAGAAAAAAATCAGGGGCATAAATGTCCGTCTGACAGAAAAAAAAGAGAGTTATAGTTTGTTTTCCTTCTTCTTATCCACACCCACAAACATCCAAAAATGACTCAAGAATTCAAGAATTTCTCATTTTACATATCAACTCTACAAGTCCTTCACCCAGGTGCATCCAAGTCTTCATCTGTAGTTCTTATTTACACAATCACCCTTTGGCGTCCCTCCCCATTAAAGAGCAGTCTAAAGTAAACCTCACCCCAAGTTCCGTACCGAACTGAAAGTACCGTCACAAGTGGAGACGAGTGACAGAAAACAGGCTTAGTAGAGTTCCTCTCACACCCAATGGTAGATAGAGTTCCACCAACACGGTTGGCGCTCTTCTCCAATGGTGCAGTAATCCTGCGGCTGTCAACGTATGTGTGGCTCGCTCAGCTCAGACCTCTGACAGCTGAGACCCCAGAGACTCTCCTCTCATTTGGAATGTTTGTAATCAGTCTGGCACCTGAGTGACAGGAAGTCCCCTGGCAGCCATGTTTGTAGTCCAACACTCCTTTTAAGTCCAGCACCATTGATTCAAACTCAGTGAGAAAAGAAAACATAGCCTACAGGACCATTTTAACCAGAGTTATCACATGGAAAAGCCTTTACTGAATTCTATCATTATTCCATCAGTAAAAAGATATTCCTGTTCAAATTTAAATGTAAACACGTATGTGGCAATGCTACAAGCTGACATATTAGCTAAACTCCAAATTAGCCAAAAACACCAACAAAAAAAATCTAAATTGACCAAAACAGCTAGCATGTAACTAAAATATTAGCTAAACTTAGTCTAAAAAATGAAAAAAGCTTCAATAAGCTGAAACAGCGAGCATAAAGCTAAAATATTAGCTAAATGCCAAATTAGCCTAAAAAACTAATGCAAAGCCTAAATTGTCCGAAATAGTTAGCATAGCTAAATGCTAAATTAGCCTAATTTACAGGAAAAAGTGTTTAACAAAGTCAAAACAGCTAGCATATAACTGAAATATTAGCTAAACTTCAAGATAGCCTAAAAACTGAAAAAAGCCTAAATTGGCCGAAACAGCTAGCATATAACTGAAATATTAGCTAAATGCTAAATTAGCCTAAATTACTGGAAAAAGTGTCTAATAAAGCCAAAACAGCTAGCATATAGCTGATATATTAGCTAAACTTCAAAATAACCTAAAAACTGACAAAAGACTAAATTGGCCAAAACAGCTAGCATGTAGCTGAAATATTAGCTAAACTTAGTCTAAAAAATGAAAAAAGCTTAAATAAGCTGAAACGTCGAGCATAAAGATAAAATATTAGCTAAATGCCAAATTAGCCTAAAAAACTAAAATAAAGCCTAAATTGGCCAAAATAGCTAGCATAGCTAAATGCTAAATTAGCCTAAATTACTGGAAAATTTCTAATAAAGCCAAAACAGCTAGCATATAACTGAAATATTAGCTAAACTTCAAAATAGCCTAAAAACTGAAAAAAGCCTATTTTGGCCGAAACAGCTAGCATATAACAGAAATATTAGCTAAATGCTGAATTAGCCTAAAAAAACTTTAAAAAAAAGCCTAAATTGGCCAAAATAGCTAGCATAGCTAAATGCTAAATTAGCTTAAATTACTGGAAAAATGTCTAATAAAGCTAAAAACAGCTAGCATCTAACTGAAATATTAGCTAAACTTCAAAATAACCTAAAAACTGAAAAAAAGCCTAAATTAGCTGAAACGGTTTGAGGGGGCCAGGCCAAATACAAAGGAGGGCCTGATCCGGCCCGCGGGCCATAGTTTGGAGACCCCTGCTGTAAACTACCGTCTTCTCAGCTCCAAAAAAAAAGGGTGGTTCATATTTTTTTTTAGAAAAATTGACACTACAACAACTGTTCAGCAGCTTGAACTCTGAAAGCATAAAAATTCTGGGTTTTTTTAAACTTTTTTTTTCTTCATTTCTTTATAAAAACAAAGAGAAATCGCTGTTTCGCAGTCATTATGTTCATACTTACCTTGGAGGACGAAACACTTAAGGAGTTTTCATGACACAGTTAAATCATTAATATTTGCAAAAACTATTTCAGACATTTTAAGTTCAGCTCGGGGCCCCCAAGGTTTCGGGGGCCCCAGGCAATCGCCCACCTTTGCCTAATGGTAAATCTGCCCCTGACTTTAGGGATTTTAACTGTCTACTGAAGGAAATGTGTCAAAGAAATTCATTCTCAAAAACATTAGTTTAGCTTTTAAACTATTTTTAAGCGTAAAAACATGTACGCTAACTCTCCTGTAATGTCGTCCCGCTGTCTTGTAGAATTCTAGATTTTCGGAGGGTTCCACCTGTTTCTGGCAGAAGAGTCAACGTCTCAGGAGAAGTTCTCCAGGTGGCGCTCAATGACGACCTGCGAGCCGTTTTCTTCACCTCACCAGGTACAAACCAGACGTCCACGTCTGACTCCTTCACGAGTAAAAAAAAAAAAAAAATCAAGAATTAAGAGATTTAGTTTAAATTGGATATTTTCTGATGCAAGTCTCTTTGATTCTGAGCTGATATCTTCTTTTTTTTTTAAATGTTTTCCTGATTCCAAAAGTCAGATGAATTTCCCAGATGTTGTTCTTTGATAGTCGTGGTTTAATTTAAACGTCAGGACGTGGTTTTATAAGAGAACGGGATGAGATTTTATCATTCCAGGAATTTCAGAAACTGTTTCACAAGGTTTTATTTAAGCAAAAGACAGAAAATAAAGATCTTTTTTAGTGAGATAATCTCGGTTTGGTTTGACTTTTGCAAACATTTTAAAACCTTGAATGTGATTATTTCACTGCAGTTTTTAAAGCAGCTCTATGGGCTCAAACCTGGATCAGCGTAAATTAAATGAAAAAATGAATTTTAAACTTGATTTTTTTTTTTTTTTTTTAAAAAGGGAAAATTAAAATAGAAAAACAGTTTTAAACTTGGAAGTAAATACTGAATATAAAAAATAAAATTGTATATTTGAAAAATAATATTGTAAACTTGAAGGAAATGTAAAAAATTTATAAAAAATGTAAGTGTAAATTTAAGACTTAGAAAGAAAATAATGAACCAAAAACTGTTACCAAATTTAAAAATATATATATATATTTTTTCATTTTTAATACATTAATTTGATTTTTTATTGATTTAAATATTTGAATTAATTGAACAAATGTTAAATTTAATTAATTAATTTTTAGATTTAAGTTTTATATTAAAATATATTTTTTAAATTTTTAAATAATTTTTAAATAATTTAAAACATTTTTTAAATTTATTTAAACTTTATTTAAATTTATTTAAACTTTTTTGTGAATAAAAGTTCACAATATTATTTTTCAAATTTTCAATAACACCTTAAAGTCTACAATATGTACTTTCTGAGTTTAAAACTATTTCGATTTTTTTTTTCAAACTTAAAATGTTTTATTTTGAAATTTTAACATTTTTTAAGCTTTTAATCTGGTTTTTAATTTAATTCCTAATGATGACAAACCGCTTCAGTATAAACTTGTGCTTCTCGAACAGCGAACAACACGTGTTTCTTCGCCAAGTGCCTTTACGTTTGCAAGACCGAGTACGCCGTGTGCGGGAGGCCCGACCTGCTGGAGGGTCGCTCGCTGCGTACCTGCCCGGCCTCAGCATCGCTCCCCGCCTCTCCATCCCCAACCCCTGGACGCGCTCCTACACCTTCGCTGGACGCCAGGAGTAAGACGAGCCATATATATAAATATATATATATATATATACTGTATATGTACCTTAAAGTCTACAAAAAACGGCACAAGCATAACTTAAAAAAAAAAAAGGCAAGAAACAGAACAACCGAATTATGACAAAACTGTCAAAATGTTTCGAGGATAAAGTTGTACAATTTTAAGAAAAAAGACATTTTTATGAGAATAAAGTCATAAAATTAAAAGAAAAAATTCACAATATTAACAGAAAAAGGTTTGAACTTTATTACACCTAAATTTAAGAAGTTGTACAATTATAAAAAATTAGAGTAAGGTTGTAAAAATATAAAATATTAAAAATAAGTAAGAAAAAGGTCTAAATTCTATTAGAATAAAGTTGTAAAATTATGAAAACAAGTCAAAATTTTACAAGGAAAACGTAAAAATTGTGAGGAAAAAAAAAATTAAAAAAAAAGTTGTACAATTATAAAAAATAAGAAAAAGTTGTAAAAAAATATATAAAATAAAATAATAAAAATAAGTAAGAAAAAGGTCTAAATTTTATTAGAATAAAATTGTAAAATTATGAAAACAAGTCAAAATTTTACAAGGAAAGCGTAAAAATTATGAGGAAAACTTTTTTTTAAAAAAAGTTGTACAATTCTAAAAAATGAGAATAAAGTTGTAAAAAAATATAAAATAAAATAATAAAAAAAGTAAGAAAAAGGTCTAAATTTTATTAGAATAAAGTTGTAAAATTATGAAAACAAGTCAAAATTTTACAAGGAAAACTTAAAAATTATGAGGAAAAAAATAATTTAAAAATAAAGTTGTACAATTATAAAAAATGAGAATAAAATTGTAAAAAAATATAAAATAAAATAAAATAATAAAAATAAGTAAGAAAAAGGTCTAAATTCTATTAGAATAAAATTTGTAAAATTATGAAAACAAGTCAAAATTTTATAAGGAATTAAAAAAATTATGAGGTAAAAAATAATTTAAAAATAAAGTTGTACAATGATAAAAAATGAAAATAAACATGTACATTTATAAAATAAAATCATATCAATAAAGTATTAGAATGATGAGAAAACAGTGAAAATCTGTTAAAATCCTTTTAAACCCTGTACGTTTCAAAGGATTGAATCTAAATACTTGTCACATTACAGCCAAAAATAAACTACTATAACTTTCATATTATTCATATTTCACACTCTTGTTTTAAGTTAGTTGTGTAAAAAAAATGTTGCAACTTCTCAGATGTTTCTGCAAACAGGATGAAGCTGAAATGATTGTTCATGTCGGGACGTTTCCTGTTGTTTTTCCTTCAGGTGGGAAGTGAATCCTTTCTTCTGCGACACAATAAAGCAGCTCTATCCTTATAACTCAGGGAACAGGCTGCTCAACATCATCGACATGTCCATCTTTGACTTTCTGATCGGTATTTAAGTCATGAAATTTACTGAAAAGCTTTTTTTTTTTTTTGCACTTTTCTGATTTTTTTTTTTTTTGTTCTCCTCGCAGGAAACATGGACAGACACCACTACGAAATTTTTACCAAATTTGGAGATGAAGGTTTTCTCCTCCACTTGGACAACGCCAGAGGGTGAGTCAGCTCTGGATTATTGTGGACTGATGCATTGTGGGTCCTCTTAAGCGCCCGATTCTCCTTTTGTTCAGGTTCGGGAGACACTCGAAGGATGAGGCGTCCATCCTGGCTCCTTTATCTCAGTGCTGCATGTGAGCTCCTCCGCCTCGGATTTAAATTAAGCCTAAAAAAGATTTCCTTTTGACTCGCTTTCCTCCGTTTTCTTTCCAGGATAAAACGCTCCACGCTGCTGCGGCTGCAGCTCCTGGCCCGGCCCGAGTTCAGGCTGAGCGAGGTGATGACGGAGTCTCTCGGGACAGACCCGCTACAGCCGGTCCTGACCGAGCCGCACCTCCTGGCTCTGGACCGGAGGTTGCAGAAGGTCCTGCGGACGGTCCAGCGCTGCGTCCGGAGGTTCGGAAAGGAGGAAGTGATCACCAGTGACTTTATCAAACCCACGGCTGAGGCTCAGACCGGGACACAGAAATCAGAGCCCAGGTAACGGCGGGCGGAGTCGCAGCATCACGGCCGATTCTTAAGACTTCATGATGAAGTGCGTTCTCTTTTTGAGCCTCGGAGGCTTGGATCTTTTCTAAAATCTTAAATAAACAAATGCAACAACAAAGTTTGTCTCAAAATTATTCAGAGAAGTGTAATTCTCACTGAAATCAGTGATAGAAAATATTATTTTATTTCATTGTATCCACAAGTTTGTTTTTTAAAAACAAAACCGAGGTGTGAGTGGAGGGAAAAGTGCTACCTATTAAGGAATCCGTCGTTTACTCCACCCTGTTTCCCAGACGTGTAATCTCCTGTTTCATCATAATTTAAACACTTTCTTCAGACAGGCTGAGACAAAAAAAAAAAAAAAAAAAAAACCTTTCATTTGGCAACATTTCACAATACGCGCCTTTAGCAGCAATTGTGGGCTGCATTGTTTTAAAAATTGTTTCCTTTCCTTGTAAAAAAAAAGAATAGAACGTTTTTAGGGGCTCACAACATTATTTCCATTAATAAAAGTTAGAAATCTGGTTTTAAAAAACAAATTAAAAACAGTAGCTAAATGTCTCCCTCTAGTGGGCAAATGTGGCATCTAATATTTTTCACAAGCAAAAAATTGTTATATATTTCATTGAGTAAAAAAAATGTAGGGAGTCTCAAATTTTTATTGTAGTAAATAAAAGGAAAGAATGCAAAAAATATTGTTTTATAAGCATAAATTAAATTCATTTTTGCCTTTTAATAAGTTTGTTTTGTCCTCCACAAAAAGTAGCTAAATGTCTCCCTCTAGTGGGCAAATGTGGCATCTAATATTTTTCACAAGCAAAAAATTGTTATATATTTCATTGAGTTAAAAAAATGTAGGGAGTCTCAAATTTTTATTGTAGTAAATACAAGGAAAAAACGCAAAAATATTGTTTATAAGCATAAATTAAATTCATTTTTGCCTTTTAACAAGTTTGTTTTGTCCTCCACAAAAAGTAGTTAAATGTCTCCCTCTGGTGGGCAGATGCGGTATCTAACATGTTAGACTAAAAAAATTGAATTTGACATAAATTATATACTTTTTTTTAGGTTTTAAATTAACTGTGGAGTTTGAAGTAAATAAAGGACAGGCTTTTTTTTAAAGGGAGTCCTAAATTATTGTAGCAAAATAAAAAATTAAAGTGCTAAAATGTTTTAAAAACATAAATAAAAATTCAGTTTGCCTTTCAATAGGTTTTTTTTTACCCTCCACATAAAGTAGCTAAATGTCTCCATCTAGTGGACAAATGTGTTATCTAACATTTTAGACCAAAAAAACTTTCTCGTACAAAAGTTTTGACATAGCTGTCGTATTTATCACTAAGTTTAAAAAAAAAAATTCGTAATTCCAATTTTTTAGTATATAAAAGCTAGAAATACAAAAATCTGGTTTAAAAGACATAAGTGAAATTTATTTTTGCTTTTTTTACTATTTATTTTTTAATACTTCACATAAAGTAGCTAAGCATCTACTAGTGGGTAGATGTGGCATCTATCATTTAGGATTAGAAAATTATTTGTTTTGATAGAATTGTAATATATATTATCATTATATAATAATTATAACTATTATTAAAGTAAATTATCATACATGAATACTAAAAGAGGCTGCAGGTTGCCTATAACGATGCCCTGAGACTTTTATTAAAACAGCCACAGTGGTGCAGCGCGAGCAATCTGTTTGTTGGTGCAAGAGTTAATACTCTTAAAGCTTTGTTGAGAGGTTTTATCTATGGTTTTATTTCTCGTCTCAACATGTCAAATAACCAGATCATCTTAACTCTCACTAATGTGAAATACAGCACTTTTAAATACCGGTCCCCAATCTGGAGGTTTTGGTATGGCCGCCTCTTTTAACATTTGGAAATTTTTTAGGTTTTTGATTTTTATGTCTGTAATTGTTTTTTGAGCTTTTTAGTTTTTAATTGTTTTTATTTCTTTTTATGTTTTTATGTATTTTTTTTACATTTTTATTATATATACATATGTACATTTATTTTATTCCTTTTAAGTCTTTTATCTGTTGTGTCTTTGTGGTAAATGGACCTTGAGTCTGTAATAAAGTATCTATCTAAAAGAACAAAAACTGAAGCTCTAGCATTAGAGCATTAAACTGACAGGTTTTATAATATTTTTTATTTTGAAATTTTTATTTTTTTATTGATTGAAAATGAGTTTAAAACAAAAAGGACAAGTTTAGTTTTTTAATAAGCCTTTTTTTATAGTGAATCAAAGATAAAAATGCTAAAATCTGGATTTAAAAACACAAGTTAAATTTATTGCATTACTTTTTAGTCATTTTCCCCTCCACATAAAGTAGCTAAATGTCTCCCTCTAGTGGGCAGATGTGGCACCTAATATTTTAAACTACAAAAACTTGCTTTTTTTTTTTTACACATATATTTCTCTAACTTTAAAAAAAATATAGGGAAAAATATAGGGACTCCCCCATTTTTTTCCCCCATTTTTTTTTCCCCCAAAAAAATGGGGGAAAATGGGTTTTTAAAAGAATAAATTAAATATATTTTTGCCTTTTTTCCTTGCATAAAGTATTTAAATGTCTCCTAGCGGGCAGGTGTGGAATCTAACATTTTAGACAGAAAGTTGTGTATATCATTAAATTAAAAAAAAATAGTGAGTACCACTTTTTTTTTGCCATGAATAAAAAGTTTTAAAAAATGCTTAAATGTGTTTTTAAAAACAAATGAAATTCATTTGACGTTTACTGTTTTCTCCATCCACACAAAGTAGTTAAATGTCTCCCTCTAGTGGACAGATGTGGCACTTCATATTTACAGAAACTTGTGCTTTGAAAGAGTTATATATTTCAGTAAGTTTAAAAAATTATAAGGAGTCCAACATTTTGTTACGGTAAATAAGTTTAAAAAAAACAAAACATAAAACATGTTTAAAAAGAATAAATTATTTATTGTTTTAATGTTTTTTCACTCCACATAAAGTAGTTAAATGTCTCCCTCTAGTGGCCAGATGTGGAATCTAACATTTTAGATTAGAAAAACTTTTGTTTTGACAGATATGTTATATATTTTGGTAAATTAAAAAAATGAAATAATATAATAAATGAACTAAAAAAATAGCTTAAACATAAGTCTGACAGATTTTATATAAATTGTGAAGTAAAAAAAAGAAAATCAGTCTGAAAGATTTTTTACTTTTTATTGCTTAAACTGCCATCTGGAACAATCTATACCAAAAGGATAAACATCTTTGCACACAGAGGTCAAACTAAATACATGGTAAATAGAAAAAGAATGGTCCTCTGGCGGCCTGCAGCTCCTCGCGCTGCACACCGAACAAACTCGCTGAAGGTCGGGCTCGCAGGAGTGACTGGAAACTACAGTAAGCCCAGGTAAGGGAAGCTAAGGCAAACCGGGACGATTGCAGAGTGGCTGGAAACGCTGTGGGTGGATGGATGCAGCTATTTACAGGAAAACAGCTTGAAAGACGGTGAACGGAGTCGTTTCCTATGGGCCGGGATGTGCCGTCGATAGAGGGACTCGAAAAACGAACGAGGCCGACGCCGACAGCGCGTCGGAAGGAATGAAGAGTTAAGAATATAATCCAGAAGTGATTCGTATGTCGTATTTAAAAAAAATTAAGAACAAAAAGTAAGAGCTGCTGAACAGTTAGGAAGCGTTTAAGCTGACGAACCCCCGTTCACACCAGACCGGATCTCCAAACCAGCAACTCGGCTCACTGGTTTTCAGGGGGGGGCGGGGTTCTTTAACACCCCTTCCCCCCGTCACATTTTTACACAATACAATTACATACTGTAAGAAGCATTTATTTAATCATTTGTGGCACTGGACACCTACAATAGAATTTATGGAAAAATAAATGTTTACAAAAGACAGTTAAACATATAATTAATTTTTTTTTATCATAATTAATATAACTTTCCGACTATATTCAGGTGACCGAAATGAACTGAATACTGAAACTCACTTAATACTCGTTTTTTTGTCTTCCTATTGTTGAGTATTCAAGGCATAAAATCTTTTACGATAATTAAAGAGGACGTGAACTTCCTGCTGGACTTCCTCGGCGCTGTGAACAAAAAAAATCAGGAACATTTGGCACTAGCCTGGCAGCTGCACACACACGAAGAAAAAAAAAATATATATAATAAAAATTGTACAAGCTTTCTCCAAACTAAGCGAGTCGGACGCGCCGTCGATTAGAAAACAAACGTACGTGTGACGACAGTCCCAGATCTGTGAGTGGAATCGTGTCAAAAAGGAGTCCCCCTGGGTCTGGAGCGGACGCTGAAAGGATGATTGTCTGTCTCTGAAGTCCTTTGGATCTCCAGAGGAAAACTTTACACGAACGAGAAAACCTACAAGGTAGCGGACAGCAGCTGGTAGAAGCGCTGGTGAGTGGCCGAAAATCACCTCAGCGTGACGGGCGTAACAGCAAAACCATCTGTGTGTGTGTGTGTGTGTGTGTGTGTGTGTGACGGAAAGAAAAAAGAGAGGAAAAGAAGAAGGGAGGGAAAAGCAAATTGCATTGGAGGGGGCGGGTCTGCGCCTCAGACGGACAGCGACACGAAGCTGTTGTACTGTTGGATGTTGCGTTTGAGGATGTCCGAGCAGGGGCCCAGGACCCGCTCGAAGCGAGGCCGGTCCAGCTTGACGCACTTCAGGGGGCCGCGGGCGACCACGGTGGCGGCGCGGGGGCGGTTCATCAGCAGGGCGATCTCACCTGCGGGACGGCGTCGAGAGATTTAGGGACGGCGGGGGGAGACGGGACGGGACGGGACGGCGGGTCGGGTCTTACCGAAGTAATCGGACGGGCCTAATCTCCCGACTTCAACGAACTCCTCGTTCTCCGAGCGGCGCTGCAAAACGGCGGCAGAACCCTAAAAATGAAGAAGAAAACAGACATCGTCCCGTCAGACACAAAGAACTGAAAAGATTCAAATCTCATCTGAGAAGCAGAAAACATTCAGTAAAGATGGCTACCGCGATTAGTCGACTAGTCGACTATTAAATTAGTCGACGACTATTTTAATAGTCGATTAGTCGTTACTTTATATTATATGGAGTCAAAGTTTAGTAAAGTTGAAAATTATAATGTAGTTTTTTTTAACTATTTTGGCATTTAATGAAGTAGCTAATATTTCCGCTACATGCTAGCTGTTTTGGCTAATTTTATTTTTTTGTTTGTTTTTTTAAGATATTTTGGAGTTTAGCTAATATTTCAGCTGCATGCTAGCTGTTTTTGGGTAACTTAGGCTTTTTTTCAGTTTTTAGGATAATTTGGCATTTAACTCATATTTCAGCTGGCTTTCAGCTTCTGGGCTTTTAGCTACTAACTTCAGCGATTTCACCCATCAGCTTCAGCATTTTTAGCAACCATTTTCAGAATCTTCAGCGTTCAAATTCAGTTTACAGCATTCACACCAGCATTATTGCAGGTAATGCTATGTATCTAGTTTTTAGTTTGTTTAAACTAATGAAAAAAAAAGTAAATGAAAAAAAATAAAAAATAAACTAATGATGGTTAAGATGTGTGACATCCACTTTATACGTGACTTGTTTGGTCAACTAAAATAATCTGTGATTAATCGATTATTCAAATATTCGTTTGTGGAGCTCCGTTTACGTGTAATGGATTTTTCAGTATAAGCTACAATTTGCTGCATAGTTTACCCGGGGGAGGAGCTTATGCTACATTCACACCAGGCTCGGAAAACAACAAATTCTACCTCCCAACTCATCATATATGAATGTATGGTTCGGGGCCCTCTGCGCCACTTTCTGACGTTTTGGTTACCCCCGATTCATCGCTGTTTCCATTAAATTAGGCGTCCCGCAACCTTCGAGCAGAAAACCAGTATCAGTCCGAGGGCTGCCTGGTACCGGGCAACAGACAGAGGGATAATGCATATGCTAATCAGGGGTCCCCAACCATCGGGGCGCAGGCGGGACCAGTACCCTAATCCTAACCCAATACCAGTTCTGTGTCCGGTACCGCGTCCCGAGGATTGAGGACAGCCAGTGTGTCAAACAAAATAAATATTTAAAAAAATAAACGGCGAGATGGGGACACCCCAAAAAGTGGCGCGGAGGCGGGGCCCGAACCGTACGTCCATATGTGACGAGTTGGGAGTGAGAATGTGAAGTTTTTAAGTCCGTTTTCTGCCTCCACGTACAAAACCCTTCGCTAATGAACGCACACTGAAAGTCAAACCAGTTCAACTTTGACCAATCACATTTGGGTAGCGACCTTTACAAAAAATTGTTTTAAAAATGGATCATAAAGGAGAAATTAATAATTGATGGAATTATATGATACAGAGTCTTTTGTATATCGGAATAAAGCTGGAAGGAAATTATATGTGATTAAAAAAATAATATCTATCCGTTACTTATCTATCATCTATCCGTTACTTTCTCATTAACGACCACTAGGGGGCACTGTAGGTGTCAGTGTTTGCTACCAACAGAAAGACAGAAAGAGAAGCGTCGACTAAAACAAACATGGAGGAGAATCTGAGAAGATCTCTCAACATCATCCATGTTTTCATGATCAACAAGATGACTGTCAACGTTTCAGGCTAAAAACTTGACGGTAGCTCCGCCCACATGCAACGTTTAGAATACGGACACATTTTTGAACCGGTATTGAACATCAAATTTGGTGTCGAGTTGGTGGATGACTGCAGTTTTCTCTCCAACCGTTTATGCAATTGACAAAATTCCAGAATCTGTTGGAATTTATTACATAAATGGTTGAAGAGTTATGATAGTGGAAAGATGATCAACATTACAGGGTTGACTTCAGTGAATCGGCACTACGGCTGTAAAATAAATAAATACTTGAAATAATTGAATTGTTTTTTGTTTTTTTTGTGGTTATTTTAAATGACTGTAATAATTACCAGTTAGAAAGTAATGTGGAACGTCATCACCCATAGAAGAAGAAGAAGACCGATACAAACTTAGGTTTCACGCTGCATTCACACCAACCGCGTGGGCTGCGTTCAAGAACGTGAACGTGCATCCAGCAGGTGGCGTTTACACGCAGGTAACGACAAGGAAAGATTCTTCTTCTTTTGTGGATTTCCTTTTTGTTAGCGCTGATCCACCACCTAAAGTAAGAAGCGGCTCTGTGCACTAGAGCTGCCACGATTAGTCGACTAATCGATTATTAAAATACTCAACAACTAATTTAATAGTCGATTAGATGTTACTTTATACTAAATGGAGTCGGAGTGTAGTAAAATTGAGAGTTAGCCAAAACAGCTAACGTGCAGCTGAAATATTAGTTCAACTCCAAATTAGCCCAAAAAAACCTAAAAAAAAAAAATCCCAAATTTGCCATAAAAACTAGCATGAAGCTGAAATACAAGTTAAATTCCAAAACAGTCGATTAGATGTTACTTTATATTGATGTGTAGATGTTACTGAGTGTAGTAAGATTGAAAGTCATAATGGCGTTATGCTAGCTATTAGACTATTCTGGCATTTATTAAGGATTTTTTCAGGTTATTCTGGAGTTTAGCTAATATTTCAGCTACATGCTAGCTATTTTGGATAATTTAGGATTTTCTCAGCTTTTTTGGGCTATTTTGGAGTTTAGCTAATGTCTCAACTACATGTTAGCTATTTTAGCTAATTTAGGATCATTTTTTTCCTTTTTTAGGCTAATTTGGAGTTTAGCTAATATTTCAGCAGCATGCTAGCTGTTGTGGTTAGCTGGATTGGCTTTTTTCCAGTTTTTTAGGCTAATTATTAATTTAACTAATATTTTAACTGTCTTATCAGCTACAGCGTTTTTAGCTATTAATTTCAGCATCTTCAGCTATCAGCACTAGCATCCTCAACAGCCAAATGCGTGATTTGTTCGGACTTGGGAACTTGGGAAGCGCCATCACGAGCGTTTCAGATGCGGAAGCCCCAAAATTATGGTCTGTGCCGTTAACGGTAGATTGGAAAGCATCATCAGCGATGGCTGCAACACTGACAGAGTGTTTTTGAAATGAACGAGACGTCTGTCGACGGTTGAAGAGGACGGAGCTAAAGACGTGATCGCGGTGCTGCACCCGGGCTAACACCTGAGTCACTGAAGGAGGAAAAATGATCATAGAACGCTTTAATGTTTAGGATTTTCAAAAAAGTAAAAATCTATGGTCGTAAAAATGTCGTTTTCTCACTATTTCTATGGGAAGTTCAGGAACCTTAAAGCTTGAGAGACATTAGAGCTTTTTGTGCTAGCATGTAGCTTACCTGGAACATTAAACTTTTTATCTTTATAAGACATTGAAATTCATGAACTATAGATGTAAAATTTAAATTTCTGTGAATGCAACATAAGCTGAGCTTTTGTAAAAAAAAATAAAAATAAAAACTTCACCTTATATAAACATCAATCTGTGACAAATACTGGAACAGCTGTTAGTTTCAGCCATAGTCGGCTCCAATAAGAAACTGGCATCGGTCTGATGAAGAGGAGGGAGCTACCTCCAGGATGATGAAGAACTCGTCTCCCGGCTCTCCCTGCACGACGATCTTCTGTCCGTCCTCGAACTGGACCGGCTCCAGGGCGTCGGCGACCGTCAGGCGCTCCCACTTGTCGAGAGACTCTGAAACCGCAGGATTTTCCGGATGAAGCAGAACTTCACAGAACCAGAACGATGAGAGGACGAGGAGAACAACCAACCTAAAATGGACACTTTCCTGAGGAACTCTTCGTACATCTTCCTCTTTCTCAAAGTGCTTCCCTACAGAGACAAAGAGCCGTGTCAGTAAAACCCGACGCCACCGGGAGTGGGCGTGGCTTCAGAGATGCCGCTCACCATGAGTATTCTCCGGTAGCTGTCTCTGTCGATGCCCCACAGCTTCACGTTGGTCTTGGCTTTGACCGTGGCCGCTCTGGGCGTGCCGTAGATCAGCGCCAGCTCTCCGAAGCTCCCTCCCTCGCCGATGCTGGTCACCCACTCGTTGTTCACGTACACCTGAGGCGGGAGACGGGATCAGACGGGCGTCCCGGGAACAGCCGCGCTCCGCGCTCGGATACTCACGTCCATTTCTCCTTGGTCGATGACGTAGAAATTGTCGCCTTCGTCACCTGCGAGAGCGTAAACACGCAGAGCGTCAAACATCGAAGCTCCACGCTTCTGCTCCACTTCTCCTCAATCATCTCACCTTGAAGAATAACGGTTTCTCCGGCGATGTAGGTGACTGGAAACATTGCATCAAAGATGTCGCTGGAAAGAAGAGATTGATTTGATTATCCATCCATCCATCCATCCTTACAGATGTTCAGGGTGAGGCGGAGACGCGTACCTCCTCTCGTTGTCGTCCAGATGTGCAAACAGGACGTTCTTCTCGATGGCTTTAGCCAGGGCGGCCATCGTCTTGTAGTCTTTAGGAATCACCTGAAAGAGCGGGAAGAACGCGGGCGTGAGGAGGACGTTCCCTCCTCCCCGCCGATGGGGGTCGTACCTTTCGGACGTAGGAGGCGGCGTCCTCCTCCGTGTACACCTCGGCGCTGAAGGCGCCTCTTCGCCTGCGCCCCTTCACCACGGGGTTCATGGGGGGGGACACCTCTTCGTCACGCGAGTCGGAGCGAGAACTGCTGGCCTTCTGCTGGTTCTGGATCTGCTTGGCCTCCTCCTTTTGAGGCAGATAGATCAGTCAGTGGCGGCGACCTCAACCTCACAACTACAACTTCTGATTTGACTAGAAAAAAGTCAGGATTAGTACAAAAACCTGCCTTTTACGGCTTCATAAGTTTGTTTTATCAGCTGATAGAAATGAAGTCTCCTCAGCTGAGATTAAAGCTGCCGCAAACGATTATTTTAGTAGTCGAATAATCAGGTCAATAAAGTAGATTTAAAACAAAAGTCTTAACCATCATTTGCTTTAAACTAACTAAAAACTAGATATTTAACATTAGTATTATTGCAGGTAATGCTAGTGTGAATGCTGTGAGCTGAATTTGGCTGCTGAAGATGCTAGTGCTGATAGTTAGAGATGCTGAAAATGAAAGCTAAAAACGCTGACGCTGATAGTCGGCTAAAATATTAGTCAGATGCCAAATTAGCTAAAAAAAATTAAAAAAAAAAAGCCTTAGTTAGCCAAAACAGTTAGCATGTGGCTAAATTATTAGCTTAATTACAAAACAGACAAAAAACCTTTAAGAAAGCTTAAGTTAGCCAAAACAGTTAGCATTTAGCTAAAATATTAGCTTAATTCCAAAACAGAAAAAAACCTTTAAAAAAGCTTATGTTAGCCAAAACAGTTAGCATGTAGCTAAAATATTAGCTAAACTCCAAATTAGCCCAAAGAAAAAAAACGAAAAAGAAAAATACCATATTAGCCATAACAACTAGCATGTAGCTAAAATATTAGCTAAACTCCAAATTAGCCCAAAGAAAAAAACCACAAATAAAATACCATATTAGCTATAACAACTAGCATGTAGCTAAAATATTAGCCAAATTCCAAAACAGACTAAAAACTTAAAAAAAAAAAAGCTTAAGTCAGTCAAAATAGCTGACATGTAGCTTAAATATTAGCTAAACTCCAAATTAGCCCAAAGAAAAAAAACAAAAAAAAAATACCATATTGGCCATAACAACTAGCATGTAGCTAAAATATTAGCCAAATTCCAAAACAAACTAAAAACTTTAAAAAGCTTAAGTTAGCCAAAACAGCTAGCATGTAGCTAAAATATTAGCTAAACTCCAAAACAGAAAAAAAACCTTTAAAAAAAGCTTAAGTTAGCAAAAACAGCTAGCATGTAGCTGAAATATTAGTCAAACTCCAAATTAGCCCAAAGAAAAAAAACACACAAAAAAAAAATACCATATTAGCCATAACAACTAGCATGTAGCTAAAATAATAGCCAAATTCCAAAACAGACTAAAAACTTAAAAAAAAAAAGCTTACGTTAGTCTAAATAGCTAACATGTTGCTAAAATATTAGCTAAACTCCAAAATAGCCTAAAAAAAAAAACAGGAAAAAAAATCCTAAATTTGCCAAAACAGCTAGCATGAAGCTGAAATATTAGCTAAATTCCAGAACAGACTAAAAACTTTTAAAAAAGCTTAAGTTAGTCAAAATAGCTAGCATGTGGCTAAAATATTAGCTAAACTCCAAAATAGCCTTAAAAAAACCCCAGAAAAAACATATTCTAAATTTGACAAAACAGCTAGCATGAAGCTGAATTATTAGCTGAACTCCAAATAGCTTAAAAAACCTTAATAAATGCTAAAATCATCCAAAACGTTCTCAGAATGCTATTACAACTTTAGACTTTTCAACACTCTGACTCCATATAATATAAAGTAACAACTACTAGATTAGTCGTCGACTATTTTAACAGTTGATTAGTCGACCAATCGTGGCAGCCCTGGCTGAGATCAACTGACTATCTCAGCAAATGTGGTTTTATGCATTTGGCAGAACGTCAACAACATGAGAGCGCAGAGAGCTCCAGCGAGCGCACGCCAGCCTTCAGGTTCTGCTCGTGAAGGTCTCTTCATCCCTGACGAGGAAACTTTTATGTCAAGGAAAAAAAAAAAAAAAAGTTTTCTTAAGCACTCGTCTACCCAACAGCAAACTGTTTTAAGTTGAGAAACACACCACTGAACTCTCATGACTTCCTGTTCATGTTAAGTTCTAAGAAAACTGTTTTAATGGTATCTTCAGAATCGACGTTTAACTTTTTCAAACGGCTCAAATAAAACGGTTTGAAAGTGCAAAAAAAAAAAAAGTAATAATAATAATAATAAATAGTAATAAATTACCTGATACAAGTTCACTTATATAAACTATAGATTACATTTATTCAACCATTAAAGAAACAAACAAAGTAATTGAAAATTCAAAAGCTTGTTTTGTAAAAAGCACTTTAAGCTGAAACAGAATTAGCTGATATTTACAGTAAATGTTTCTGGGATGGATTCGTCGAGCTCCCGGGTTTGTTTGTCCAAAAAACTAAAAATAAAACTAAAACTTTAAATCTGTTCTTTTTTTCCCGGGTATATACCAAGTCATGGGTTTGGTTTCAGACGTTGGTTGAATGCTAAAATGTCACAAAAAAATAAATAAATAAAGCACTGTAGTTGGAAAAATACGTTTCATTAATTTTTCAATTGATTTTTTGTTTTCTTACGAAGGGTTCCTGTTTTTTTTACTGTTTGCCAATTAGAAAAATATTAGCAAAAACTGATAAAAATGAATAAATCAACATATATACATGGTGTGTTAGAAAATTTGTACCTTAAAAGACCTACTTTGATAAATAATTTAGTTTTTTGTGTTTTTGCATGTTCTTGTGGGATTTTTCTCATGATTTATTATAACAATTAAGATGAAATTTGCATTTCTGAGAATGTCTTTATTCAAATCCCGGTGCAGACAAAACAGTGGTTATGTTTCCATTGACTGTAAATTTGTAAATATTGGATATGCAATTTTAAATTTGCCTATTAGAAACACAACAATTAAAGTAAAAAAAACTCGCAATTCATGAAAAAAAATGTATTGAGCTTGGAGGAGATTTTTTTTTTTTTTAAGGCATATCGACATTGAAATATTTCGCAAAACTGTATGGAAACACTGCTCACCACGCTACACACACAGCGCCACACAGCTCATCAGAAGTTGAGCAGGTCATGTAGAACAGTTGGATCTAAAGCTCTTCTTTAGAATCACCATTTTATAAAATCTCTTCATCCGTATCCGCTCCAATGTTAGCTTGCTGCTTCAGGACCTGAATAAGACGCCGACGTCTCCTTTGATAGATGATGATTTTTTTTTTTTTTTTTGTTTTTAATGTTACGCGCTTTGTTTCAATTTTAAAATTGTGTTAAAGCGCTTTATAAATAAAGATGATGATGAAAAAGATGATGAATGCTAGTACCTTCATTGAATTTGAATGTAAGTTCACATCCGTCGCCATGTTTTTGAATGATTTATTCGCGTGATTATGATTGAACAGAAACGTATAATTGCAAAATTATGTTTTTTCCCGACATTTCCAAAATTTTGCTAAAGTTTTTGCGCATATGTGTCATGGAAACGCAGCAATTTATAACGTATTTACTATGTTTAATTCTCTCTGAGCGGGCCGCAGACTCCCACCAACTGGGTGGGGAAATGGGGGCGGGGTCGCCTCATTCGCAACTTCCGCTCTGTCCTAGAAAGTGACGCAGGTTTTTGGATTTTGGCTAAAATTTGCATAATTTTAATTAAAAAGAGCACTGGGAACGCTTTGAAAATAGACCAAAATATGTCAAATAAGAATAAAGACAGTGACTAAACAGAGTTCTGGGATGCTCATCCTCATATCCGTCCACTAAATTATAGCTTGAATGCAAACAAACAAACAAACAAACAAACCTTCTCCAGCCTCTCGAAGTACTCCCTGAGGAATGCCATGGGCCTGTCGGGCCTGGAGGTGCACAGCTGGACGATGCAGTCCTTCAGCAACTGCTGGATGTTGTGTTTCTGCACGTACTGCTCGCACTCCCTCAGACTCCGCTCCTCCTCGCTGCTCGTGCTTCCAGATGCCATGACGACAGCCGCGACCCTGCTCTGTGACCTCTACCCTTGTACCGGAGAGGGAAAAGAAACAGCTGGATGTCAAATCGGCGCTGGGACGACGTGGGGTTCATAAGATACGGCAGTGAGAGAAGAAAAGAAGTCTATTTAATGTGAGAGCTGAAAAAAAAATTCAACCACAGAGGCAAGCGTGGTCATATGATACAAACTGTGCGAGAGGGCAAAAAATATCTGTATTTATGAGTCATAGCAGTGACAATAAACAAACAAATTAAAGATTCACCATAAAAATGAACTGTCACATTCTAGAATTGAGAATTCTGTCAAACATCTTCAATAATGAAAGACTTTTTTTTACTTTACTGTGATTTCAGATACATTTGGAGAGTCTAAAGCCTGGCTCTGATCGATGAGCACTTTAGATGAATAAAAGGTCAAGGACAGGCCCGGGGAACAAATCAAACTATCCGTTCTGTGTCTCCACACACACAGCAATAATAGGATTGGGATGAATTCTAATCTGAGCGGGCCGGAGGGAGATTACGAACCATATGATCAAAAATGAGTCTGCCGGGGTTTTATGTGGCTAACTACAAAAAGAGATGGAAACTGGAGCTGAGTTTAATTCAAAAAAGAGAGGAAGAAGCAGGCCAGACCATAATAGTTTCAGATCTAGTGATCATATTTAAGAATAGCATTATTTTGATTTGTTTTTAGCATCAATCTGAGTTATAAAATATGGCATTAAAATGTTATATTACAAAGCAGAAGCGTTAACAACACTGTAAAAACAGTGTCATGCAAAATGACTTTAAGGAAAAGCTAAGAGGATGCGTTATATTATATATAATAAATAAAATGTATGCAAATAACAACAATTTACGGAAATATGCTAGCTTTCTGGAAGAGAAATGCTCGTCGAGCTCCGTCTAGGTCAGGATAGCTTCGACAGAAAGCAGAAAGGGAACAGCCAAGTGCACTATAATACGAGAATTCGATTAACAATAAAATAAATCGATTATTTTACGATCATTTTTTTGTTTATATTAGCATATTTTAGCTTTAAATATCTGTGGCCTACGTTGAGCGCGTTTCGTTTGATGCCTAGCTTGGCTAGCTCAGTGCAAAGGCAAAGCTCCCCTTCAATGACGCCATCTTGAGTTCTAGCATAAACAAACGAGAAGCGAAGGAAACAATTTTCGCCCGTTTAAAGGTCAAACGTTCCGCGCGCCCAAACATCGAGAATACTCACTCGAAGCTGTAAAATCCCACCGAGCCTTTCGACGGACACTCGGTAGATTAGATATTTCTCAAAGCGCACCGTTACCCGATCCTCCTCCTCACTTCGATTTTTTTCCTGGCCCTGGACCGCTGCCCCACCGGATACGGTTGAGGACCAATCAACAGCCGTCATTGACGTCAATCCTTCTCGTTCTGACATATGAGCTGGTTGCCCCTGGCAACCTTAAAGGGACCGCACGGACATGTGACTTTAAGGAAAAGGTGTGAAAGTTTTTTATTTATTTATTTATTTAAAATAAAATAAAATAAAATAAAATAAAATAAAATAAAATAAAATAAAATAAAATAAAATAAAATAAATTAAATTAAATTAAAGCAAAAACAACAACAACTATAATAAGGTAGTAATGCCAAACAACTGCTTGTGAATTACGATATTAAAGTAAAAATTAAAGAACAAAAACATATTGTAAATAATATTAACCTAGTTAAAATAAGATCATCAACAAAAAACAGAACCTAAATCAAAATTACTAGATAAGTTATGGTTTATAAAAGCCACCATCAATCAGTGTGTTCGATTTATTGAAATGTATTTTATTTTGAATAAATTTATATTTTTATTTTTTTTTTTAATATTTTAGAGCAATTAAAAAGTCACAAGTCAAAATAGAAAGACAACATAACAGATGGATTAAAAACTGACCACAAATGTCACTAATTATATTATATTATATTATATTATATTATATATATATATTATATTATATTATATTATATTATATTATATTATATTATATTATATTATAATAGTGTCCTATTACATTATTGTAATTATAATTACAATTATGTTATTAAGTATGTTACAACGTGTTCCAGACGTAATGTTAAAAAAATAACCAAAGGGTAATTTTTTTTTAGTAGTCTTCCTATGTATTATCCAATAAAATCCCCAAAACATTTGCTCCTGATGAGCCTAAAGGTTCCCCTGACCAATCAGCAGTAAGCTCTTTCTGAGAAGGCGGGCCTTGTTTGACGAGTGGCTACTTTGACCAATCATATGGCGGGTTGGACCAATTCAGCCAATGAATTGCGACTAAAGACAAACTAGTTTGCTCTCATCAGCCAATGGCGACGCATCTTAAAATGACGCATCATCCCATCAGCTGTTTTTGTTTTGCTCTGTTAACGTTCTTAATAACATATTAATAACACAATTGAAACTAGCGGACAACACATCGGCCATCCCGGAAGTGCCGTTAGCGGGTTTTTAGAGACAGTTCGGGAGATCACAGTCTGCGGGCGATGCGTGCCGTCCGGGGGGAGCTGGCAGGACGTTCGGGTCCATAAAAGAGTGCGAGCGTGGCGCTTGGAGTCTGGAAGCAAAGAAGAAGAAGAGGAAGCGGGCTGATGAGAGAAGAAGAGGAAGCGGGCTCCAGAGTCGATCGACCCCCAGCCCGCCTCGGCCTCCGACCTCAGAAGGGGGTCAGCCGCGAACTGGGCCGCTGGGATGGAGTCCCAGGACGCGCCGGAGAGCCCCGGACTACAACGAGGCTTCATCTGTGCCTCGTTCAACCAGGACACCACGTAAGCGACCTGCGGCCCAACCTGGAGCCCTTGATCCACAAAAATAATGGAATTTCCAGTTTTTGATAGATGACTTGTGTTGGGGGGTGGTGAACACAACAACATAAACACAAAAACTCCCAGAAGAGCTGGAAGGAGGCCACCGTGGTAATCTGCAGGGCCTGTTGCACACCTAAGTGCTGTTTTGGCAACAAACTTGTGGCTGCTGTGAATTACAGTTAAAACGGATCATATGTGTGTAAACACACTCCAAACTCTTTACACAGCCTGTTAATAATTCATGTTTAAAAAAAAAAAATCACTAATTTCGGATTAATTTTATTTTTAAAAATCTACTTAAAAGTGTTCAAAAATTGTGGAAAAAGTGTGACCTTTCACAAAAACCTGACCCAGGATTTGACAAAACAAAACAGGTGGTTAAACCGTCCTTCTTATCTCTGTGACATTTGTCATCTCCAGTCAGGATAAGTCAAATGAGGCCCTTTTTTTTTAATGGAGCTTTGTTAAAGTCATCTAATCTTTAAAACAGGTTCTTCTAATACATATGTGTCAAAGTCAAGGCCCTGGGGCCAGATCTGGCCCTCCAGGTCATTTTATTTTATTGCTATTAATTTATTTTATTTTGTGCTAATTTCTAAGTTGTATAATTTTCACAAAATATATTTTTGTGGAAAGTAAAATAAAGTTATTTAAGGTTTAAGTTGATTTGTTCGGTAATAATATTCCTGCCTTTTTATTATTCATAATTATGTTAAAAAGTTAAAGTTTTAAAGTTTTTAAAATGGTAATTCTGCTAGCTTTTTGGACTATTTTGTCCTTCACTAAGATTTTTTAAGCTATTTTGAAGTTAGCTAATAATTCTGCTAGCTGTTTTGGCTAATTTAGGCTTAAAAAAAAACAAAACGTGTTTTGAAGTTTAGCTAATATTTACATGCTAGCTGTTTGGGCTAATTTAGGCTCTTTTTAAAATTATGTTAGGCTATTTTGGAGCTTAGCTAATATTTCCCCTACATGCTAGCTGTTCTGGCTAAATTAGGCTTTTTAAAAAGTTTTTTGGCTGTTTTGGAGTCTTGCTAATATTTCAGCTAAATGTTAGCCTTTTTGGCTAATTTAGGCCTTTTGAAAAGTCTTTTAGGGTGTTCTGGAGTTAGGCTAATATTTACATGTTAGCTGTTTTGGCTAATTTAGGCTATTTTTGGAACTTAGCTTATATTTTACCTACAAGCTAGCTGTTTTGACTATTTTATGGTTTATTTTTCCCATTTTTTGGGCAACTTTGAAGTTATTTTTTTTCAGCAACATGCTAGCTTTTTTCTAATTTTTTTTTTTTCAGCTATCAGTTTCAGCATTTTCAGCTATTAGCCTCAGTGTTTTTAGCGATTAATTTCAGCGGTTTCAGCTATCAGCACTAGCATTTTCAGTTTCAGCATTATCGCAGGTGATGTTTAAAAATGTAGTTTTAGAGTGTTCAATAAATGGTTATCCTGTTCGACCCGCGACCTAAAGTGTGGTTTCGATTTTGGCCCTCTGTGCGACTGAGCTTGACACTCCTGCTTTAATAATATAAATACATTTAGGCTGTAAGCATATTTTAAAAATACTAAAAAAAAAAACAAAAAAACATAAGAATAGTTTATTTTGCTGTAGAAAAAAACCTTCATAATGTTCAGTTCTGATAAGAACTTCTGTGTTTGTTCTCGCAGCTCTTTGTCCGTGGGCACCAAAACTGGTTACCGGCTCTTTTCGGTCACAGCTGTGGACAAACTGGAATGCATCCATGAGGGAGGTATGAGGAAAACTGTTCTTCTCGCTGAATGATTCTCTGATTTCAGCACATTTGTGTTTTTGCTTGTTTAAGTAAATCCATTTACTCAGTGCAAGTGTTTAATGACATGTGTCACAGCAGAATATGACCTAAAGTGTGGTTAGATGATTCAGAAGTACTGCTTCTCATACTGCTGAATGAGTTTCCTGCAGAATTTAGTCAGATAAATTATTTAAATTAATTTAAACAAGATTAAAAGACCCACTCCGATGAAAATTGTGTTGTTGTGGGATTATTCTCATGATGGAGGACATATATTAAGAAGAGAATTTGAAAAATATTGTAAATTTGACGTACAAGTGCTCCACTTCATTCTGATATATCCAATTTCCAACAGATAGATCCATGAATGTCTTGATTTTCCTCAGTTGAGGTGGCATCTGGCTCAAAGCTGCTAGGTTTGGGGGTATGAGGGGCACGTAAACAAAGGTATCATGGGAAGTGAGGGCAGGCTTACTCCGCGTCAACAGTCCCGCATTTCTGATGAACTCCAGCTGCTCTGTTCTCATGTCCTAGAAAATCCCATTTGACTAAAATTGGTTACATAAAGTCAAAATTTCCAAAGTGACTTCTGTGTTTTTTCCAAAGTGGAATGTCCGGACATCTACATTGTGGAGCGGCTGTTCTCCAGCAGTTTGGTGGTGGTGGTCAGCCTCTCCATGCCCAGGAGGATGAATGTTTACCACTTTAAGAAGGGAACAGAGATCTGTAACTACAGCTACTCCAACAACATCCTCTCCGTCAGGCTCAACAGACAGGTGAGAGCAGAGAGGAGGTTTTTTTTTTTTGTTCCAGTTTGTCCGTCTTCTTGTTGAACTCTGTTGTTTATTGCGCCAGCGGCTGGTGGTGTGCCTGGAAGAGTCCATCTACATCCATAACATCAGAGACATGAAACTGCTCAAGACCCTCCTCAACACCCCCGTCAACCCATCAGGTACAGTTGAACTGCTGAGAATTGTTGTTTTTTAAAGGGCTTATATCATGAAAAATTGACTTTTTTAAGCTTTTAAGTGTGTCATGTTTATGTATTATAACATTACTCTGAAAGGTTTAAGAATAGCATGATACAGGGCCTTTCAATAAAAGATTAAATAAATGTCCTAAAATATAAAAAAAATCTTTGAATCATTAAAATTAGAATACTTTAACTACTTTTCTTATAATCGCTGGGTAGAGGATGATGTGTCACGCAGCTCGTTAGGCTATGTTCACGTGTGTGACGCGTTCAAGACCGCGCTGAATGTGGAGTTTTGAACACGCTTTCAACATATGGTTTTCACACAGGTTTGTTGATGCCCAATACTAGCCCATGTTAAAAAAGCCATGGTGCGAAAAGTTGAAGAGGTGAAAATCTTGTAAATCCAGTTCTATCCCGACATATGAAAGACTTGATGTTGTTTAAATCCAGTCGAGCACAAACCGCTATTATTAATTTCACTTTAATGCTTGATTTTCAATCGGTTGGTACTTCTATGCTATGAAAAGGACGCTACCTATACGTCACTGTCAGATCCAAGTCCCTGATTGGTCAAAGTTCAATTGGTTTAACTGTCAGCGTGCCGTAAATGACGCTGCGTTCACACCGTGCGAATGCAAGAATGCGTTTTACCCAGCTTCAGCCAGTGGTGTTAACACTAGACATGCACGGAGCAGAAGGGAGGAGATTCTTCTTCTTTGTTTTTTTTAAGGTTTACTGCCACTAACGATTGTTTTAATAGTTGACTAATCACTGATTATTTTTCATGAGAAAAACTGGATGTAAAGCACTTCTCTTAACCATCATTATCCTTAAACTAACTAAAAACTAGATAGAGTATAGCATTACCTGTGATAATGCTAGTGTGAATGCCTTAAGCTGAATTTAGCCGCTGAATATGCTAGTGCTGATAGCTGAAGATGCTGAAATTGATGGTTAAAAACAATGAAGTTGAAAGCTGAAATCACTGAAGCTTATAACTGAAAATGCTGAAGCTGATAGCCAGCTATAATACTAGCCAAACTCAAAATTAGCATAAATAACTGAAAAAAGATAAATTAGCCAAAACAGCCAGCATGTAGCTGAAAAATTAGCTAAACTCTAAAATAGCCTAAAAAAACCTTAATAAATGCCAAAATAGTCCAAAAAGCTAGCAGAATGCCTTTATAACTTTCAACTTTACTACGCTCTGTCTCCATATAATAAAAAGTAATGACTAATCGACTATTAAATTGGCCATTGACTATTTTAGTAGTCAATTAGTCGACAAGTCGTGGCAGCTTTATCTGCCACTCACAGTGTGTTGTGGCTTAATGTGAAATGTTGAAGTGGTGCAAATGTCGCTCTGCTCCAGCCTTTTTCTTCAACAGCTTTATTGTGTTATATGAAAGACTTGGTATCATAGAATTCCAGGCGGGCAGAAAATATGCAAATATTAATTTAATCTCCGTAATCATGCTTACGACGGTTGAAAAGGACGCTACCTCTACGCTACTACCAAATACGAGTCCCTGATTGGTCACAGTTTAGCATTAGCATTAGCAGGCTAACGTTTTTGACTAAACGTTAGCCTGTTGCTAAAATAGAAGCTAAACTTTAAAAAAGCTTAAACACTCCAGTAGATAACACATTAGCCAAAAACGTTAGCATGCTGCTAAAATAGCGACTAACCCTAAATTAGCCAATAAAAACTCAGTGGATAACATATTAGCCAAAAACTTTAGCATGTTGCTAAAATATTAGCTGAACTCCAAATAAGCATAAAAAACCTCAGTAGGTGCCAAATTAGCAAAAAAAAAAAAAAAAAAAAGCTAGCACATTGCTTAATTACTAGCTAAACTCAAAATTGCCTAAAATTTCTCAGTAAACTAAAGTAGTCAGCAAAGTTATATTGTTGCTAAAATTTTAACTAAACTCTGAATAAGCTTGAAAAACCCCAGTAGATAACAAATTAGCCAAAAACGTTAGCATGTTGCTAAAATAGAAACTAAACTCTAAATTAGCCCTAAAAAAAACAGTAGATAACAAATTATTCAAAAACGTTAGTATGTTGCTAAAATAGAAACTAAACTCTAAATTACCCTTTAAAAAAACTCAGTAGACAACAAATTAGCCAAAAACGTTAGCATGCTGCTAAAATAGCGACTAACCCTAAATTAGCCAATAAAAACTCATTGGATAACATATTAGCCAAAAACTTTAGCATGTTGCTAAAATATTAGCTGAACTCCAAATAAGCATAAAAAACCTCAGTAGGTGCCAAATTAGCAAAAAAAAAAAAAAAAAAAAGCTAGCACATTGCTTAATTACTAGCTAAACTCCAAAATTGCCTAAAATTTCTCAGTAAACTAAAGTAGTCAGCAAAGTTATATTGTTGCTAAAATTTTAACTAAACTCTGAATAAGCTTGAAAAACCCCAGTAGATAACAAATTAGCCAAAAACGTTAGCATGTTGCTAAAATAGAAACTGAACTCTAAATTAGCCCTAAAAAAACAGTAGATAACAAATTATTCAAAAACGTTAGCCTGTTGCTGAAATAGAAGTTAAACTCTAAATAAGCTTAAACACCCCAGTAGATAACACATTAGCCAAAAACGTTAGCATGCTGCTAAAATAGCGACTAACCCTAAATTAGCCAATAAAAACTCATTGGATAACATATTAGCCAAAAACTTTAGCATGTTGCTAAAATATTAGCTGAACTCCAAATAAGCATAAAAAACCTCAGTAGGTGCCAAATTAGCAAAAAAAAAAAAAAAAAAAAAGCTAGCACATTGCTTAATTACTAGCTAAACTCCAAAATTGCCTAAAATTTCTCAGTAAACTAAAGTAGTCAGCAAAGTTATATTGTTGCTAAAATTTTAACTAAACTCTGAATAAGCTTGAAAAACCCCAGTAGATAACAAATTAGCCAAAAACGTTAGCATGTTGCTAAAATAGAAACTAAACTCTAAATTAGTCCTAAAAAAAACAGTAGATAACAAATTATTCAAAAACGTTAGCCTGTTGCTAAAATAGAAACTAAACTCTAAATTACCCTTTAAAAAAACTCAGTAGACAACAAATTAGCCAAAAACGTTAGCATGTTGCTAAAATAAAAACTAAATCCTAAATTAGCCCTAAAAAAACAGTTGATGACAAATTATTAAAAAACGTTTGCATGTTGCTAAAATATTAGCTAAACTCTAAATTAGCCCTAAAAAAAACAGTAGATGACAAATTATTAAAAAACGTTTGCATGTTGCTAAAATATTAGCTAAACTCTAAATTAGCCCTAAAAAAACAGTAGATGACAAATTATTACAAAACGTTAGCATGTTGCTAAAATATTAGCTAAACTCTAAATTAGCCCTAAAAAAACAGTAGATGACAAATTATTACAAAACGTTAGCATGTTGCTAAAATATTAGCTAAACTCTAAATTAGCCCTAAAAAAACAGTAGACAACAAATTAGCCAAAAACGTTAGCATGTTGCTAAAATAGAAACTAAACTCTAAATTAGCCCTAAAAAAACAGTAGATGACAAATTATTAAAAAACGTTAGCATGTTGCTAAAATATTAGCTAAACTCTAAATTAGCCCTAAAAAAACAGTAGATAACAAATTATTCAAAAATGTTAGCATGTTGCTAAAATATTAGCTAAACTCTAAATCGCCCTTAAAAAAAACAGTAGATTACAGAGTAGCCAAAATATGATCTTCACCCAATTTTTTTGAAAATTACCATAAAAGATTAAAACATAACCCATGAATATATTTAAAGATTTGTTGCTAATCTGCTTAAAAATGAAATTTGAAGACTTCTCATTAATTTCCTATGGGGCATATTTTACTCAATATTTAAAAAACTATGAAGTTTATGAATACCAAAAATACGAGCAGTAATGTCCTGAACAAGCTGAACAAGATTGCTGAAAGTGTGATTGAGTTTTTACATCCTGAAAAACATACATAAAGGAGCCGGAGAATCACCAATTTTCTCTCTGTTCTGCTGCAGGCTTGTGTGCCCTTTCTGTCAACCAGACTAACTCCTACCTGGCGTACCCCGGCAGCGCCACCATGGGAGAGATAACCATCTACGATGCCAACAACCTGGTGAGGCCGTCCTGTGCCAGCTGCACGTGGATTTTCATAGAAATAAACGTAACAGAAAAGATTTGTCTTCCTCTTCAGAGCACGGTGACTCTGATCCAGGCTCACGACAGCCCTCTGGCGGCGCTCACCTTCAACGCCTCCGGCTCTAAGCTCGCCAGCGCATCAGAGAAGGTGAAGACGTAAACCTCTCTTTGACTTCTGCTACACTTCTCGTCTGAATATCTCCTCCTCCTTTTCCTCAGGGAACTGTAATCCGAGTCTTCAGCGTCCCTGAAGGTCAGAAGCTGTTTGAATTTCGGCGAGGGATGAAGAGGTTGGTGCTCAGGTTTCCTCTAAATACAATCACACGACAGAACACGGTGATAAGTTTGTTTTCCTTCGTTTCACGTGTTACAGATATGTTAGCATCAGCTCGCTGTCCTTCAGTGCAGACGCTCAGTTCCTGTGCGCCTCCAGCAACACGGAGACCGTCCACATCTTCAAGCTGGAGCAGCACAGCCCCAGGTGAGCGCGGCGAAGCCAACGAGGCAAATCCTCGACCTAAAATAAACTTATATGGAGGTTGCACCAAATTCTTTTTACCAAAGACCTACTCTGATCATCTTCTTGGGGATCCCCATCAGTCTAAGTCCATTAAAAAGTGGAACAGAACGTTTGGGGCGGAGCCACCCATTGATTGATTATAATCAATCTTTTTGTGTTGAAGTCAAGAGGAAGAATCTCCAACCTGGTCAACTTACGTTGGGAAAATGTTCACCGCCGCCAGCACCTACCTGCCCACCCACGTGTCGGACATGATGCACCAGGACCGGGCTTTTGCCACCGTACGCCTCAACATGTTCGGCCTGAAGAACATTTGCGCTCTCGCTACGTAAGGACACAGGAACCAGCAGAAAAAAACCAGCATTCGTTGATTTATTTTGGAGGTTTATTCCCGTTTGTTCGCAGAATCCAGAAACTTCCCAGACTGCTGGTGGCGTCCTCGGACGGCTTCCTTTACATCTACAACGTGGATCCCCAGGATGGAGGCGAGTGTGTCCTCGTTCAGAAACACAGGTATGTGTTGGAGGCGGAGTTTGCCCGGGTGTTGGTTAAAGGGTAACCAAACCAGGAAGTTGGAGGCTGACTCCACCCACTGCCGAAATTTGAAGGGGTGGGGCTTGTGGGCAGGACTGTTATCATCACTGGAGCTGCAGACTTCTGAAACTTCACAAAATTCAACTGTAATACCCCATTTTAACCTGTAGGGGGCAGCACACAGACTTAAACAGCTTTATTTCAATTGGTCCAAAATTTGGCTGTGACCAACAGACAGCACTTTTAAAGCCCCATTTGTAGATGTCAACAACTAAAAAAGTTGATTTAGGATTTGGTTACCCTTTAAAGTTGTTGAGACTCCGCCTACTTTCGCTCTACAGACTCTTTGAAACCAGCGGCGAACAAGATGAACCCGAGGAAGAAGAGAGCCCAGAGGACGTCTGTCCACAGCCAGCCGGTCAGTCCTACGCCGCCACCGTGGCGCTCCCATCCACGCCGCCATCGACCACCACTCTCATAGGTAATCAGAACTGTGGCAGTAAAATATTTAAGCTCTACTTTGTTATACATGTGTGTTTCTGAAGATATAAACTAGTCGAGTCAATTGATTTAAAAAAATAATCTGATTAATCACATTTTAAAGTTGTGATTAATCACGATTAATATCGAATAATCGCAATTTTTACTAGGTAATTTTTTTTTTATGACAATAAGCGACTTTTGAACCAAAGAAAAGCCAGAAAGAAAATTTGTCCTTAATTTTTTTTTGTCTGAAACAAAAAAAAATATCACAAAAAACACATCAACAGTAAGATAAACAGAACTCTAAAGACTTTACGTCTGCAGTATTACTCCAAGAAAACAAAGATGCTGACAAACAGTCATAAAAAACAAAAAAAGTGTTTCTGCACTTCAGATGAACTTATACCAGGGTCTCATACTCCGTTCATGACAGACCGTTCACGCGCTTCTTGAAGGGAAAAAAGAGAGGACAAAAATAGGCTAATAAAAGAGAGCTTGCAGAAATCCAGGGTCTGGATAGTAGAATATTCTCCGCCCTGCGTGAGAGCGCTGCTCCAGTGAGGATACCAGCCGCTGAGTGTTTGTGTGTGTGTAAGCATCTTGAGCCGGGCTGAACATCCAGCGCGCGCTCAGGACTCGCGGCTCGACTTGTTGCATGGCAACAAGTGTGCCAGGAATTCTGGTGCGCGTTTGCATTGACTTCATTGAAACTGTTCGCTTGATTGCGCGGCCAGTGTGTAAGCACTAGTGAAGTCCCGATCCGATCACGTGATCGGGAATCTGGCCAGATCACGTGGTTGAAGACTCGATCAAAATCGGGCTCCGTTGTCCGATCAGGATCGGATATTTCATTCATTCTTATTATGATCAGCGTTTTATGTTTCAATCTTATTATTCCGGATAAATCCTCCACTAGAAGTCTGCATGTCAAGAACAGATCACAAAATGTTATTCCTGGAAAACGCAGCAGAAACCGGCAACAGTTCAAGCAGAAGACTGATGTAAAGTTAGCTAGCTAGTCGATCACAGATTCAGACTTCTGGGATCAATAACTCTTTTGAAAACGCTTTAAACTGACAGTTAGTGTCTCTAAACAACAACCTCTAAAGGCATTTCAACAGAAAAAGACAGAGTTTTGTTTCTTTTTAATGTTCAGCTTTTCCTGCTCCAGACAGATGCTAAACAGCAGCTGCTAACTGCGCCGTGATTTAACTCCTTAGGACCCGAGCTGTCCTTTGATATGCCTGTTTTATTTATCTGAAAGAGAAATAAAAGTTAAGAAAATGAACTACTCTGATTATAAAACCAAAAATGTGATGTCTTAAGAACTTAAAAAGAAGCAATAATCTTAAACAAACAAAAAACTAATAAATTAAAATGAATAATGATCTGAGCTAATCATGAACACTCATCAAATTCATGCTAAAACAGTTATAATTTATTTTTAAGAATTTTAAATGAGGACAAGAATCACATTTGGTCCAAAATCTTCAATCGCTCTAAAGATATTAAAGCTAAAGTCACTAAACTTTCTCACTTGACTAATTATCACTTATATTATGAGAAAATATTTTTTTTTTTCAAAGTTCATATTTCCTCTATTTTTACTTGTTTATTAAAGCTACTTCACTGAAGTGTTATATTTAAGTTTTTAATGATAAAAGAAGGTTAATGAAATATAAATAAGGGACAACACAAATTTGTTTATTCAATTTGTTCATGTTTTAAATGTGTTACAAAAGTATCGGATCGGGACTCGGTGTCGGCAAATCCACAAACTCGGAATCAGATCGGGACCAAAAAAACCTGATCGGGACATCCCTAATAAGCACACACACGTGCGCCTGCATATAAAGCTGTCGACTCGATTTTTGAACTTTCTACTTCGATGAACATTTTGACGAGTTTAAATCGATTTTTGACAGATTTTCGAAGAATCGTTTCATCCATTTAAACTCAAACTAAAGTTGTGACAGAAAAACGTCTAATCTGGCTCACATGTGCTTCCAACAAAATGGATTTATCTAAATGAAAAAAAAAAGGCTAAATTTGCTTTAATTTAGCATTTAATTTTTCTACAAATGTGACCGTTTTTTTTTTTTGCATTATTAGCGCAAATGTCTATTTTAAATAAGATAAAAAATATCTTGGTGGTCTAAGTAATCTACATGTGATTTTAATTACTATTTAAATAGATTTTTTTCTTTTTTTTTTTTTCTTTTTCAGGCTACTCTGAAGAGGGCGGAGCCCAGAAGGGCGAGGTCATCCCTGAGCACGAACTTGCTGAAGGCCCCATTTGTCTGGATGACGAAAACGAGTTTCCTCCTGTTAGCAACCAGAGTAACTAACCAACCAACCAACCAACCAACCGACCGAACGTTCCCCGCGTCTCACGAACTTCTCCCTGCATTAATATCAAGCGTGTTATTTATTTCAAGCGGGGAAGACGCGCCCCGGCGCCGTTTCTCCCTCTTCGGGTCAAACCGTAGAACGTGTTTCAGTGTCCCTCTCCCTCCTCTCAGCAGGAGAAGTAGGACCTCATGGTGAGACGTGTGCTTTGTAAAAGCAAAAACATCAGTGTTAGATAGTTCTAGAAATAATTGCTTAAAGCGAGAACGTAACATTAAGATGGAGGTGTGGGGGGGAAACGATGTGGTCTCTATTATTCCTCATTCGGGGGTTCTGCAACCTGAAGCTCCGGAGCTTCATGCTGAGCAGTTTGAGGCTCCCAGTCTAACAATAACATACTGAGGGCCCTCAGCAGCAGTTCTACTAATTATTATTATTATTTCTTCTTTTAAATCTTCCAAATAACTTAATTATTGGTTCACTTTTAGACAACATTAATGTCAAGGATCCAAAGTTTTGATAAAAATAAAAAAAAACTGAAATTAAACTTAAACGTTAAAGTAGGGCTGGGCGATATGGCAAAAAAAGAAAATCACGATTTTTTCAATTTTATTTCACGGTTTCAATTTTATCACGATTTTTTTTAAAATAAATTCACATTGACAAAAATTGAATTATGATAGCATTAGCATTAGCGCTGTATCTTCTGGCCGGGCTTTCTCCGGTCTGTTGACCAAGAAAAAAGATCAATCGTGACGGCACGGGTTAAAAAATTATGTGCGAACTCACTTATACTTCTTACAAAGACAAAACAAAGAAAGTGCGACTGAAATAAGATTTATTCTCTTAAAGTAGCTAGGCACGAGCTAGCAAAAACAATGCAGCAACGTTCATCTTGACCGCATATTTTACGTGTTTCCAACATGAATCCATCCGTTTTTGTGCATAACGTAAATACGAGCGATTAACATCCGCCATGTTTTAAAACATGAAACATTAATAAAAAACATACGTCGAAACAACCTAGCATGCTATCTGTGAGTTGCTAGCACCCACTTTAGCACATAGTTTAGCCTAATTTATCTCTACTAAAATGTGATTGCTGTCATGTGATGATTCCTCTCCATCGGATATTTTGTTTTCGAGGTTTTTGAAGTCGATTGCAAACACCGTTGCCTTTGTGCTTCTTTCGTATTTTTTCGGACCTCCGCCATGTATTTACTCTAGAAGACTCAACGCATACTGACGCCGGCGCCGCACGTCTGTCACGCCGTATGTCACGTGACTTACAAGAAAAAACACCGGGGAGGAGGAGGAAGAGCTCGGATTTAAAGTCACAGGCAGTCAACAAGCTTTTGCCTTCTCGCTCTTGGAACTTTCGTAGAAGATCGCGATAAAACGATCTCTCAAAAATGACAGATCGTCAGCTTTGGAGATCATATCGCGGTTTTATATCGTCATATCGCCCACCCCTACGTTAAAGAAATTATTTTTAGAATTATTTTTACCATTAAAAAAAAAAAAACCATTAAATTATTTGAAACTCTTTCACATGATCAGTTTTATGACATTTCACTAAATTGAGTGGTAATTAGGGCTGTAACGAATATCCGGGTGCTTGAATATTCGCGATCTGCTCCTGAAATTTCGAGTACAAATATTCACGACGTCCATTGACTCGCAATCTTTATAAATATAGTAAATTGTAGTAAAATATGATCTGGGGACGATATATTTTTGCTCTGAAATGTAGATTAATGTTGTATTTTAAGATTACGAACTAAAACAAAGCTGAGAGAGGCCACAGGAAGTAAACACATCTTCGTGACGGTGAACTTCCGGTTTTCAAAGTAAAACTAGCGAGAGTTTTTTTACGTTCAGAAGTCCCGTTTACTGACATAACTTCTGAAAAAAATAATTAGCTTTAACATCGGAGCTTTAGCTCCAGTGTTTACATTCTTATGGTTATGGTAACTCTCCAAAAGTTGACGCAAATAACGAAACTCCATCTTATTCTGAAGAAACGCAGATGTAATCAACGTGAATCAGATGATTCTGCCACGGAAAAAATGACTTTTTTTATAGGGCCTCTGCAGCAATATGTAAAGCTGAGAACGTGAAATGTTGAAGAACTTTGAGGATAGAAAACTGTGGAGAGAATTTTCAGGTTTTGCTTTTAAATAATCCAAAACAGCAGTGATTTTTTTTAAAAATTATTTTTATGATACTGCTGAACTTAACCAGAAGATGGACTAAAGGAAAAAAAAAAGTTTAAAATGACAAACAGCTTTTCTTTCTATCTGAATCTTTGTGGGGGTTTTTTTAATCAGTTTTTTTTTTTAATTTTGATCTCCTGTTTTAAATAAAGGTATAAATAATGATTAAATACAAATAATGTCAATTTTCATCCATCCAGTGAATACATACATAGCAATAAACATTATATTAAAAAGTAAGAATCGTGGTTCGATTCGTTAATCGTTGAGCTTGATTCTTGAATCGGATCGAATCGCCACCAGAGCAACGATCCACAGCCCTATTAATATTACATTTATTTTAGACACTTTTATGAAGTGTTCAACTCATCAGGTGATCCCCTATATTTTTCTAAAGCTAAATCCGCTCTTGCTAATGCTTTAAAAAAATTATTTCACACAGGATGTATTTTATTTTGAAAGGAACTTGTTTTCTTCAGTAAAAGAACTTAAAATTGTTACAAATTAGTGCCGAGAATTGATTAAAAATATTTAAAAAAACTAATTTATCGCAAACCTGGGAAAAATTAATTAATTAATTGCGATTAATTTTTAAAAATTACGATTAATCGCAAAAAAATTATCGATATTTGCCGACCACTTAGCTGCAAATAATCACAATATGAGATTAATTTACATTTAGAACATTTATTTTTGATTAGTGCTGCCAATTGATTATAAATATGAACCAGATTAATCATATATTTGTGTTGTGATTAATCACAATGCACAAACCGACCAAAAAGAAAATGTTTCCTTCATTTTAATTATCTGAAATTCACTTTATCAAGTTTCATTTGTGTGCACAAAACTGACATCCAGCCATAAGAAACAAACCGGCACACCTTAAAAAAAAAAAAAAAAGTTCATATCACTGCGCAGGCCGCTTTAAAACTAAATTTTCCTTCATCTTCTGGACAAAAACAAGCAGTAAAAGGAGAATTTTTCTCTGAACTGATGCTTTATTTAACCTGATCAGCATTTATTTTTCGTTACCGCTGCAGTTGAGGCTCAGTCGTCATGTTACCGTGACAACCTGTCGGACCACGGATCAAATGGTCTGCTTTTTTTGCGAAAAACCGATAAAGTAACAAGAATAAAATCAAAATGAATATTTATTTATTTTGTAAGTGACCATGTATACTGTAAGTGGGATAATAAATGTAGAGGTTAATCTTTCGATTCCTTTCCCTGTTTTTTAATTCTGTAACCTCTTCGATAGAAGGACAAAGACAAAGTTCTGGTTTACACGTATGGACATTGTAGCCGCACACGGTAAAACGACCGTGTCGCTCTGTCGTTGTCCATCTCAAACTTTATTGACACAATGTTTCAAGACAGAACTTCTTTGTATCATAAAATGGACATTGAACAACAGAGTAGCGCCCTCTGGCGGTCAAAAGAATTCAAACAATAATCCACATTTCAAATGTCACAGAAACAAAATACATAAAATCATCAAAACAAAACAGAATTCTAATGTAACTCAAATCTCTCAGTAAATGGCACTTACAATAAAAGATGAAGTGTTTTAACGCTCGTCCGAGGAGAAGCGGAAGTCTTTTTTTTCTCAAGCGGTTATTGCTTCGCGTTAACAAAAAATATAATTCTATTATTATAGATATTTCAAAGCTAAACTTGATGAATGCGAGGCTTAGTGGCCACAAAAACATGTTTTAATTTAATGTTTACAAGTGGCCCAAATGTCTCTCTTAGAGTTGAAGGTTGCAGACCCCCTGAGTTATTTTAACCTTAAATTTACACTCAGTTAAAGATTTTATAGATTGTTCTTCTCATTGACAAAGATTAGATGTTTTTTGAGTGGAAACGTCTTTGAGTCTTTGCACATTTTCTCCTACGCAGTGACTCTGGGTTACTGCTGCATATCAGTTTCCAAAGATTCCTCAGGATGACTTTCATTTTAAGGATATTTCCCGTTTCCTTCATGTCCTGCTCACTGGAGACACTTTTAATTAGCAGATCTTGGTTGATGCGGATGTTTGATGCGGTTTCAATGTAAGGTTTTTTTAAAAGTATTTTTTTTTTTACTCCGCAAATTCAAATCGAAATAGTTTTTTTTTCTCTTTCCTTCCAGTCGACATAATTTTAATCAAATTTAGGTCAAATTTAAAGAAGGCAATAGCAGTTCACGAATATTTGAGACGACATTTATACAGAATAATCGCACTATTTCATTTTATATCTTATATTAAGCGCTGCTGGGTTGCAGAAACTCTTTGAGAAATCAAAAAAAGGCTCTATGTTTGCACAGATAAATATATTTAGATTGAGAGGATTCCCGTTTTTAATTTAATCTGGGAGTGTCATGCCGTGTTGGATAAATCTTTCTGGGTTGACCTGGTGGTTTATTCTTTATTCTGTTTCAGTTTAGGGAGATTTTAAATCAGAACAGGAGAAAGGAAGTGCAGTTTCATAATTCCTGTTAAAAAATTCCCAAAAAACTATGAAGATAGTGCCAAAAAAAATAATTTTCACAAATCCGGAGTGATAATCTAAACAGAGTAAAATTTTAGAAAAAATTCTATCTAACTTCAGAGCTTCATAAACTTACAGATTTCAAGGATTGAATTTTAAAATTTTTTAAAACTTCACTTTCAGATTTTCACAAACTAGAAAAAAAAAGAAGGTTTTATGACCATTAAAGCCTAAATGTTTGCAAATCACCATGGTAACAGCGATACTCGGATATAAAAAAGAGCAACAAAAAAGTGAAAATTTGAAGCAAAATGGGAGTTTTTAGTCATTGAGGAGAAGAAGAAAGTAAAAAACCCAGAATCTTTCAGACTTCCTTACTATCGAGGAGGGATTGAATACCTCACAGTAAAGCATTATTTAAATCTTGACACGTTCTGAAGCAGATATGATGCTAACTATAGTAGCAGCAGGTATGAAAACTGAAGTTACAAGTCCTTCCATTTCAGGACTCTTTTATATTTACTGCATCAATATTTTACGTTTGACGTATCAAATATTCCTGTAAAAACAAGTATTACACATAGACCTACCGCATATGAGTAATTTATATGGAGGGTTTTTATTGTATGTATATAACATTTCTATATTGTACTTGTGTAGTACAAAACCTAGATGTGATTTGCCAAAAGATGGCGATGTTAGTACACCTTTTGAGCTGTTTATCCATTCAGTACTGAACTTTTAAACCCATTAAAATGTACAAAGATGTCATTAAACTTTTGCAATGAGTGTTTTTTTTGTCTTCATTTTGTTAAAATTTGCCAAAATAAAATCATTTTTTCATTATTTTATCACATTAAAGCAAAAATCTTTTCTTGTTTGTTTAATTTCTACAACAACGCATTAATTTTTCCATTTATGATGTAATAAAATGATCTGTAGGGGGTTTTATGCTTAAAAAAATCAAAATGTTTGACCTTTGTAAGCTAGTTCAACCGTCTTCTTCTTTCCTGTTTGCACATCTGCTGGATTGGACGTTGAACCTCAAAAAATAATAATATGTCCAATAAAGGAGATATCTGCTTAACTGCAGAACTTTGGAACGGATGTCCTATCTTTCAGAAAATCATAATAAAAATCCAAAATGGCGGCTATTCATAAAGATGGCGGCCCTACATTTAATTTTTACAAATATATTTAATGTCTATTTGCTCCAGTCCTTAATATGGGCTGTTCATGCACTAATTTTAAAGACCTATTTCCATGAAAATCGAGTTTTATACTATTTTTTATTTATTTATTTTATTCCAATTGCTTTGGATTAGGAGAAAATAAAAACTCACAATTCTGATTTATCTACTTACAGAAAAATAGATCAATTCCGTCTTCTTTTACCTCTGAGCTGCCATCTGGCTCAAAACTTAACGGCTGGATAGCTCTGATCCCCGTCCTTTTGCTACGCTAATGTTAGCTTGAGAGCAGGATGCTACCATTAGGAAAAGTTAGGCGCCCGCCTCGAGCTAAAGACTCAAAGTATTTCTAAATTAATTTTCATGACCATCGTTATTTGACTCTGTCACTGTAAAAGTAAAAAAAATAAAAAAGTAAAGGAAATGGTAACAGTCTGCTCATGTGAAATAGTTTCTTTCTCCCCCGTAAATCTGCACGAATGGAATATTCCACCAACGGCAAGTTAGCTAGCAGAGAGCGGCAGAGAGAGACTCTTCCAGGAGTTTCTAAATAAAATAATAACCAGGTGTGAAAAAAGCAAATAGAAATTTAAAAAAGCAGGACTAAAGACAAAAAAAAAAAAAAAAAAAAAAAAAAAAAAAAAAAAAAAAAAAGATTAACAAAATCAAAAGAAAGAACATGAAGAAAGTCATGAGAAGAAAGGCCTTAAAGGACAGTCAGAAATTTTCGGGGGTTTTTTTCTTACACACTCCATGGGGTATTTATTTGTCCCTTTATTCAAGTTTTTTTTTTTTTTGCCTTTCTGAGTAAAACCTGAAAAATTCAAGAAGTTTCATACGTTACAGACGTCAGGTAAGAAGCCTGCCACTGCTTGTGAGAGGCTATAAGCTAGCGCAGAGGTGGGCAAAACCTCTTCAAATTTGACAGAAGCCGATTCGTGGCATGTTTTAGTAATTCACCTCATAAAAGAAACAAATAACACAGAATATGGGAACAAAAAAATCAGCTTTAATCTTGAGAGAAAATTACTTTAAAATATTAAAAAATTTTAAATATTCTGGGTTTTTTATTTCAAAACTGTAGTTTTTGTTCTCATTTTAGTTACAATTTCACCAATGGGTTGAAATCCCTTCGTGAAAAACTCAAATGCGGCATTCATGTGGTGTTGGAATTATTGGAAAAATTACTTATAAATCCTGATATCGGAAAAACAACAAATCTGCAAACACTTTATTTCTGTGCCTGATCAGTTTATTTGTAGTGCGCCATCTGTAGGAAGAGAGCTGAACTACAAGGAAAATAAAACATTAAATGGGGAAATAAAGTATTTTTTTCCATTTATTGAATAGTTTTACAAGCCGCATATGAACCCGAGTGTAAACAAAGGAATGCTGGGATTTTAACATGGAGTTACTTCTGGGCCAAAAGTCCCGCCGAAAATCTAGAGCAGAGGTGTCAAATATACGGCCCGCGGGCCGTATCCGGCCCGCTAGATGATTTTATCCGGCCCAGTTATGAAGAAAAAAATATATAAGAATTTTCAAAAAAGAAAGCAAGTTTCTAGCCCATTCCTGTGGCGAGTTATGGGTCTCTAAAGAAGTGAATGCTATGCGCAATTTAACCACTAGGGGGAGCAAATGAAACTCAAAAGATCAAGAAATTAACATCGGATTCATTTTGCTGTGGAAACCCCCAAAATATTTAACAAACTGTTTTTACAACATAAAATGCCAGTTTTTGGTGTAATTTTGTAAAAACCACTAAACTAAATTTAGTCAACAAACTAATCAACACATTTTTTACTGAAAATACAAAAAAAATGTTCAGGTGAAATTTCCAGATTCCTTTTTTGGGCCACAAATATGAAGAGTTTGTGTTGGTAGAGGAACATGACACACCTCACAGCTCCACGATGTGACCTTTATATGTTGTCATACAGACAGTAAAAGTACTTCAGTCTGTCTGTGTGGCTTCAGCTTCCAGGCAGCCCAAAAAATAAGAATTTCTCTCCTAAGATCTCTGCTGTCCGTTTGATGTTTCATGGAAATCTATTTTTCTCTCTTTTCTTTTACATTTTTTTTCATCTTAAGCTTTGCCTGTTGATTTTGTGAGGAATAATAAATAAATTTAGGGAGAAGTTTGATCCAGCTGGACTTCAGGATCGTTCAGCTGGAATCTGCTCTCAGGTGGGGGCGTGTTGTACTGCTCTGCTCTGTTGCTCGCCTCTCGTAACAGCGCGAGGGCGCGGACTTTCGGAATAAACACAGAATTTTCTTGATTTTTTGACGACACAGGTGGTTGTTGATGTTGTTTAGAAAACTAATTTCTGTCCCAAAAGCAAAATTAAGATCACATTCCTCCTCGTGGGTTTCTAATAGCAGACAGCTCTGTTTTGCTCCGCCCCCACCCTAGTGAGCTGACCTGCATTGCAGCCGTCTGATCAAAAGTTTGTCTTCCGCCTTATTTATTAAAATCAAAGATTGCCCTACAAATAAAGGCCATATTTTGCCTTTAATTCAATAAAATATCAGTTACAGAACATAAAAACGTTAATTTTATCACGTTGATCTCACAGCTGCACAGCAGGACGTCGGTTCCAGAGGGTTCATTTAGTTTGATTTTTCATTGATTAAAACATTTATATTTTTTCCGTAGCCCCTCTTTAGTTTACTATGGGGATTGCTTTAATGTCAGATGTGAAACATTCAGTCTGTATAAAATTAAATAAACCTTTTTTTTCTTTTTTTAGTGAAATCCATTTTATGAAATGCTTTGGACTCAGTGAATGAAAATGTAATAATAAGGGATTAGACTACTAGGTTGTTTTTGCAACTAAGAAATAAAACAAAAATAAAGCAAAAGATAACACGTTGAACAAAGGTTATTTTGCTGTTATGGTTCTGGCCCGGCCCACTTGAGATCAGACGGGTTGAATGCGGCCCCCGAACCAAAATGAGTTTGACACCCCTGATCTAGAGGTAAATTTCTGATGAGCTTCTGCTACGCTGCAGTAAATATGTAGTAAAAAACCACACGGGTGATTTAATTTTAGCGTAAAACAGCATAATTCAATTTAAAAGATTTTACAATAGAAAAAACCTTTACTTGGGAGTGAAACTTTAAAATTCTGGGGTACCTACAAAATACTATTAACTTGGATTTTCTCATGGCTAAGTGAATGCTAAATTTGTACTAAAAACTCTTATGAACACTTCAGTGTGTTGCACCGGCAAACAGCCTGTCTTTGATCGCAGCACGGCGCCGCCGACTCCTCCTTTCTGTAGTCGGCTGTGGACACGGACTCGTCCGTGGCGATGTCCCACAGTAGCTCCTCCCTCTTGCGAGCGATCCTCTGTGCCGCCGTCTGGTATTCGGGTGTGTGGACCTGCAGGGGCGTTTCCTCCGCCGCGTCGCGCTCCAAATCAAATATCAGCGGCGGATCGTGGAGCTGCGGGCGTCCCGTTGTTCCGCCACAAGCCTCGGCTCCACCTGACAGGACATCCACTTCACGTTTATCTACGTCTGGTTTATCTGCAAACTCGCACCAGCATTACAGAACAACAGACTCAGGAGATAGATTCTCTGAGTTTACAGTATCAACACAAACTGGTTTGCACCTGTGATGTAGAAGGCTTTGTATTTCCCCGCTCGAACCGCCTGCAGGTCCCCAAACCGCCCCGCGGCGCCACTGTTGGGGTGAAAGAGAAACTGCAAAACACACACAAAAAAAATTTAATTTCAGCTAGAAAATAAAAAGTCTGATTTTGAATGATAAATAAAGAATGTTTGTACTTCGTGACCCATGTGCTCCTGATGCAGGAGGACCTTGGTGGCGTCCATACCATCGTAACGTCTGTCTGTTGGGGGGTTTATTCCCGCCAAAGAAAGAAGAGTCGGGAAAATATCCATGCCACTGTTTCAGGAGAAGAGAGATCAACTTCCTATGTCATTTATTTATTGTATTGAAGTAGAAAGACTTTATTTTTGGAGTAAAAGATGTTTTTTTTTTCTTTTTAAAGATAAGATCAGAATAATTAGTTCAGATTTTTCTTGAACTTTTTAGTTTTCTCTTCCTTTGTAGAATCCAATTAAAGCTGCAATCCGAGCTGTATGTGACAAATTAATGTAAGAAACACTTTTTTTCAAAATGGCGGCTTTTCTATTGCTTTTATCTCCATAGCAACTATTTTATGTTTTGGTCGCCTGGGGATACCGAACAGATCAATGTCAATTTCAGAAGAAACGGCAAACGTGAAATTTTGGATTTCCTTAGCAACAGATGTTTTTTGCTAACCACGCCCACATTGCTAATATATTTCATATCCCATGTTATATTATTTGTTTTTTAGCTTTAGCCTGGGATCAACATATGAAATTTTCACAATTTGAAAAATGTGAGAGTAACAGGAAGACGCCACTTTCGCAAGCTCGCCACGTGCACGCCATTTAAAATCTACAACATCAAATTGCAAAGATTTTTTTCCACCACTGATGCTTGAGAAGTTAAGAAACGATTGATGAAAATCTCTCCAATGTATTTTCAATTATAGCTAGCACTAAAGGAGGGTTTTTATTTAATCCAAAATGGCGGCCTCTTTCCAAGGTCAAAGGTCAATGAAACTCTGGGGGTCGTTGTAGACTTCAGCTGGCGGAATATGTGTGAAATGAAGTGAAAATCGCTCAAACAAAAGGTTTATTTTCTCATTCGCGAAAATTGCCATACCTCAGATTTTGCCTCAAAATGGCCGCCAAGCTGTAGCTGTGGCCATCCTGTAATAATTTCAAAACTGTCTTTGAATTTTTTCGACACATGTATATTGATTTCACTCGTGGATTCCAACATTTTTTTTTTCCCCGAATTTGATTATTTAGCTAAGTCAGCAGATTTTTTGCAATGGTTCGTTTACCACGCCCACAATTTTAACACTGTTATATATTATATTGTTTCATTAATTTATGAATTAATTAATGTTTATAATTTTTATGAAATTTTGATCAAAATGTGCAAGCTAGCAATGTGTTCACCTTTCAAATTCTATAGTCCAACACTCGACTCAAGAACCGCAATAAATATTTCAAGTATTTCTAGAAAGTGTAAAATTAAAACTGCAGTTTGATATTTTTTATAAAACTGGCTGTATTGTTGTCTTATTTTAGATATTTTTTAAGTGTATTTATGATCACTTTTGTCTGTTTAAACAATTTTAATACTCTTTATTTTTGTAACGGATGCACCTTTTAATATTTATTTAATTAAATAGTTTTCATTTCTCGTCCATACATCCCATTGACTGTATAAAAAACTGGATTGTCTCAGTGTGACGTCATCTGTTAAAAAATGGTTTTCCTCTAGCGCCGTCTAATTGAGGTTAATTCAGGCGCCATTTTTCTTGATACGGACGCCGCCATGTTGGAACCAGATGTTGTCAGTAAGCAGAAGGGAATTATTTATGTGGCGATAAATCGTAATATTTCATTTGGTAATACTTGTATCGATCTTTAACGCAGACAAGACATTATTTAAAGAATTATTTCTTCATTTCCTCAGTCAGACTTGTAGAACCTCATTGATTAAGGCACACACGTTCTTTGTCAAATAATTTCTCCTTTTTAAAAAAAAAAAAAAAAATTGTTTTGGTACAGTTTTGGGATATATCGTGATACGTATTGGTTTGTGAGACGCGTATCACGATACATTTTATATCGCCAGACTCCTGCCAAAACACACCCCTAGTAAGCCGTGATTGGTCCGAGTGAGTCATAGTCATCGTTTCTATGGCAACCACTCTCGCCAATCAGGAGTTAGCTTGTTCGAAGTCCATTTGAAAACGGGCTACTGGAAATTTGTCATTCAAACGTTTCGATTGTTGAACGAGAGACCGCCTACTTTTGTTGAAACATCTGATTGGTCAGTTTAAAACTTGAATAACTAGCGCTACAGAAAAAAATAGTTGAAAAAATGAAGACTGGGTGTTTTAGAGTTAGGCTAATATTTTTAGGCTAGCTGTTTTGGGTAATTTAGTCCTTTTTGTTTTTTAGGCTATTTTGAAGTTAAGCTAATTTTTTAGCTACATGCTAGTTGTTTTGGCTAATTTAGGCTTTTGGTCGTTTTTTTTTTTGGCTGTTTTAGAGCTAGGCTAATAGCCTGGCTGATTCTGGTGATTTAAGCCTTTTTTATTTATTTTTTTTTAGTTTTTTATGCTATTTTGAAGTTTTGCTAATTTTTCAGCTACAGGCCACCTGATCTAAGATTTTTTTCTTTTTTTAAGGCTATTTTGGCGTTTTGCTAATATTTTAGCTGGCTATCAACTTCAGCATTTTCAGCTGTCAGTTTTAGCTATCAGCTTCAGTGTTTTTAGTTACCAGTTTCTGCATCTTATGCTATCAGCTTCAGCTTTTTCAGCTATTAGTATCAGCATTTTCAGCTTTGATTAGGTGATTAGGTGAAAAAAATAGATGAAAAAATGAAGACTAGCACTATTAGCTGTTTACTTCTCTATAGAAGTCTTTGGGATTCTGGCTTTTTTGAGCCGCTTCCTATCAAAGAGGGGGCGGGCTCACTCAGTGCAGTTTTCATATACAGTCGATGGCTTCCATACGATAGTCCCGAAGCATTATAAGAATCTGAAGCTGTCTCAACATGCGGGTAACGTGAGCATGCCTCAGCAGGGCCGGGCTGCTGGCGTTTGCAGGGATCCTGCCGGGCCAGTACGCCACCGCAGGGACCCTGTGGCCTCCTTCCCACGTGGTCCGCTTCGCAGAACCTCCACCTGAAAGTCACAACACTTAAACACATCCAACCAATCCGTCAACCGGAGTTTCAAACTCGTTTAACCTTTGTTGGTCTGCCATTTTCCTGTGAAAGGCCCGACACTTCCTGCATACTGGCACTTCTGCTCCCACGGCCCGTTGTCACCTAAATTATAGGTTACCATGAGTCAGCAGTTTTTGAGAGAACACGTCTCATCCAGGTGACTAACCAGTGAACCAGATGAGAGTGTTGTTCTTCTCTGTGTCATCAGAGGCACTTTTTATCGTCCCGACCAGAGAGTCCATTTCTTTGAGGCTGGCGGCGTAGACTCCTTCGCTGGCGGCTCCTGCAGGAGCCAGCGGGACGTGCATGTGAGCCAGTGCCATGTAGAGGAGGTACGGCTGTCCTCGTGCACTGAAAACACACCACGCTGTTTTAGAAGCTGCAAGACGATCCTGTGAAATGTTAGTTTTTTCTTAAATGTCACTGTGAATGTCTATTGTGAGGAGACTGATATCTATAACCGCGGGAACTGAATGTTCCTGATCTATCCAAACACGGCTGACCGGGAGAAGAACAACACTGGTTTGGAGGAGAAAAGACACTCCTCAAGCTTCTCCTTCAAAGCACGGACTCCACTTCTGCCCATGTGAGGCTAAACTATCTCTGGTTTGACATAACAGCTTCGGTTTACTGAATCCACAATAAAATCCAGTGGGTGTGGAATGCATCCATCTGGGTTTCCATAAAACATGTGCAAAACTTCATCGAATTTCAAGAAATGTTGAAATGTTTATTATTTATTATTGTAAATCCAATTAGCGCAAATAAATAGTCAATGGAAATGCAACTAGTGTGTCATTTCTATGGAACACAGAGTGAAAGTTGACCTTTATTGTTTTGGAGTTAGCCAATATTTCAGTTAAATGCTAGCTAGCTGATTTTGCTAATTTAGTTTTTTTTCAGTTTTTTTAGGCTCTTTTGAGGTTTAGCTAATTTTTCAGCTACATGCTAGTTGTTTTTCCTAATTTATTAATTTTTTTTTTCAGTTTTTAGGCTCTTTTGAAGTTCAGCAAATTTTTCAGTTACATGCTAGCTGTTTTTGCTAATTTTGTTTGGGTTTTTTCAGTTTTTCAGGCTCTTTTGAAGTTTAGCTATTTTTTCAGTTAAAAGCTAGTTGTTTTGGCTAATTTAGGCTTTTTTTGTTTTTTTAGGCTGTTTTAGAGTTAGGCTAATATTTTTAGGCTAGCTGTTTCTGATAATTTAGGCCTTTTTTAAGTTTTTTTATGCTATTTTGAAGTTTAGCTAATTTTTCAGCTACAGGCAAGCTGTTTTGGCTAATATATTTTTTTTCTTATTTTAAGGCTAATTTGGCATTTTGCTAATATTTTAGCTGGCTATCAACTTCAGCATTTTCAGCAGTCAGTTTTAGCTATCAGCTTCAGTGTTTTTAGTTACCATTTTGAGCATCTTCCACTATCAGCTTCAGCTTTTTCAGCTATCAGTATCAGCATTTTCAGCTATTAACTTAGGTAATTTCAGCTGTCAGCTCCAGTGTCTTTAACTATCAATTTCAGCATCTTCAACCATCAGCGTCAACGTTTTCAGCTATCAGCTTCAGCATTTTAAGCTAATAGCTTCAGCATTTTCAGCTATTAACTTAAGAACTAATAGATATCAGCTTCAGCGTTTTTCAGATATTAGCTTTAGCGTTTTCAGATATTAACTGAAGCATTAATACCAATCAGCTTTAGTGTTAAATAGCTATCAATTTCACTATCTTCAGCAGTCAAATTCAGCTTACAGCATTCACACTAGCATATCGCAGGTAATGCTATAAATCTAGTTCATAATTATGTTTAAAAAAATACTGTTTTAAAGCTTAAAAATGTATTTTTAGAGTGTTCAATAAATGTTTATCCTGTTCGATCCACAACCTAAAGCTATGCAGAATCTCCCCATGTGCAGTCCTTCAACAGATCAAACAGGTTTGTCCACGATAAACACGAGTGAATAAGCTCTGTGCTTTCTTCTTGCCCCTTCTCATTAGTTTGGGGAATCGTGGACATTCCAGCTGGAAAACAGCGTGGGTCACCTAAGCTTTCGATGAAACCCAGCCGGCAGCACGCCATGACTGCGTTCGTTCACACGATCTCGTAGTTTAGCGGGAGACCCGCCGTCTGCAGCTGCTAACCACATGGGCTCATGCCCTGACCTCTAACACACACATGCACACCAAGACATTCTGTCCAAAACAGCCTACTGTTAAAACACTCCAGATTGGAGTCTCTGTGTTCCGCTTCAGCTGAAGTCTTTAGATCAGGGGTGTCAGACTCACACAAAATTAAAATCCAGAACACACCTTAGGCCAAACAGGATAAATATTGATTGAACACACTAAAACTACATTTTTAACTTTTTAACATCGTTATGAACTAGATACATAGCATTATCTGCAATAATGTTAGTGTAAATGCTGTAAGCTGAATTGGCCACTGAAGATGCTAGTTCTGATAGCTAAAGATGCTAAAATTGTTAGCTAAAAATGTTCAAATTGATGGCTGAAAACGCTAAAGCTGATAACAGGCAAAATTATAAGCTAAATGCCAAATTAGCCTTAAAACTAAAAAAAAAAAAAAAAACTTAGGTTAGCCAAAACAGCTAGCATGTAGCTGAAATATAGCTAAAGATCAAAATAGCTTAAAAAACTGAAAAAAAATCCTAAATTAGCCAAAACAGCTAACATGTAAATATTAACCTAACTCCAAAACAGCCTAAAAACTTCTTTAAAAGCCTAAATTATCCTAAACAGCTAGCATGTAAATATTTGCCTAACTCCAAAATAGCCTAAAAACGTTTATAAAAGCCTAAATTAGCCTAAACAGCTAGCATGCAGCTGAAATATCACATAAACTCCAAAACAGCCGACATAAAATTCTAGTAAATGCCAAAATACTCCAAAAAGCTAGCAGAACGTCAATTTTTCAAACTTTAAAACTGTAACTTTTTAAAATAATTATGAATAATAAAAACACGCAGGAATATTATTCCAGAATAAATCAACTTAAACTTTAAATTACTTTTAATATTTTACTCTCCATTAAAAATATATTTTGTCAAAATGATACAAGTTAGAAATAAGCGCAAGATAACATCGAGCCATTAATAACAATAAAGTAAAATGATCTGGAGGGCTAGATATGATTACCCGGTGGGCCGGATCCGGCCCCCGGGCCTTGACGTTTACACATGTAGTTTAGATAAACCCTGAAGCTGCGACTAAACTGGAAACCAGTGTTTGGAGTACAAAAGTAATAGATTATAAATCTAATTTTAATTGATACATGTTTAACAACTTACTTTTTAAAAGTTTTAAAAGAAACTTTAATTTATTTTCTGAATTTGTACTGGGAGTTCCGTCTTTTTCCACAGCGCTAATATTTGAGTCTCTCTTGTTGTTGGCAGCTTTCTTTGTTTTAATATTTCAGACGTACACAGATCTTAGGTTCTGAGTTTTATATTCTCTATATATTGTCTTATTTTACAAAGTGAAACGTCCATATTTTTATTTTATGGAATAAATTCCTGAAGATGAAATAATAGTCCTCCAACTGGACTTCTTTTGTCCTTACGTGACGAAAAATACACAATAGTATTAGGAGTCATTATTGCATTGTATTGGCCTAATCTTTATTGCTAAACAATTTACATTTTATTCTACTTCTGCCTGTGTTACTAAAATAAACTTAAAGGTAATATAGGAGTCATGAAAATATTACAAGCTCTTCCTGGAAGGGAAGCTAAAAAAGTGGATTTTATATGGAATAGAAACTTTAATGTTTGACATAAACCAGTAAAACAAATGAAATAATTTCAAAGACTTACGTTTTGTTAATTAAGTGAATAAAAACAAATCTGTCATGTAGATTTCTCTCAAATCTTAGTCTGTTTGTGCGAGTCAAGGATCACACAGTGTGGAACGTAAACACAGCCTTTTTAATGAGATGCAGCGACCGTACATCACATATAATAGCTCTCAGGCGAACAGCTAACTTCCTGACTACGGTGTCCTGTAAGGGTATAAAATAAAGACATTCTGTCAAATGATCTACATGACATTTATTAAAATTTAAAAATAATTCACTCAAAATAATACAAAAAAAGATCTATTGGAGTTGGTTTAAGATAAGATAAGATAAGATAAGATAAGATAAGATAAGATAAGATAAGATAAGATAAGATAAGATAAGATAAGATAAGATAAGATGGGATAGGATAAGATAAGATAAGATAAGAAAGATACGATACGATACGATACGATACGATACGATAAGATGAGATGAGATGAGAAAGATACGATACGATACGATAATAAAGATAAGAAAGATACGATACGATAAGATAAGATAAGATGAGATGAGATGAGATGAGATGAGATGAGATGAGATGAGATGAGATGAGATGAGATGAGATGAGATGAGATGAGATGAGATGAGATGAGATGAGATGAGATGCGATGCGATGCGATGCGATGCGATAAGATAAGATAAGATAAGATAAGATAAGATAAGATAAGATAAGATAAGATAAGATAAGATAAGATAAGATAAGATAAGATAAGATAAGATAAGATAAGATAAGATAAGATAAGATAAGATAAGATAAGATAAGATAAGATACGATACGATACGATACGATACGATACGATACGATACGATACGATACGATACGATACGATACGATACGATAAGATACGATACGATACGATACGATACGATACGATACGATACGATACGATACGATACGATACGATAAGATAAGATAAGATAAGATAAGATAAGATAAGATAAGATAAGATAAGATAAGATAAGATACGATACGATACGATACGATACGATAAGAGAACAAACTCAAGCACCTGGTGGCCTTAAAACCAATTTTAGTTCAATACTGTTCCACTGTTGCCTTTTTTTCCTCTGTGATTTAAACATTTTACAGTCCAAACCAATTAAGTCAATTTACTATCTGAATATTATTGAATTTTCAAACGGATTCGAGTCCTTAAGCACTCCTCGGATCCAACAAAGCAATAAAAGCACATTATCTTTCACTTTTAAAAACTTGGAAATACTGTTAAACAAACAGGTTGTGCGTCATACCTTGCGTTGTGTATAATCTTCAGTGCAGCTGACTTGTATTGATCAGTGAGGCTCCACAGGTCAAGAGGTTGCTCCACGATGCTGCTGTTCTCCATCAGAGGAAGACCCAGCGTGGAATAACAGCCTCCATGCAGACTGCTACAATCAAGCAGAAAAACAGATAAAAAATAAGATTACATTTAAAAACAAATTTGCATTTATTGCTCTCCTTCCTGACTTTCTTGTAAAAAAAAAAAAAAAAAAAAAATTCCACATTTTGAATGTTTTTTGTTCATTTGTTTTATACTAAACCACCCACAAGGGATTAGAAAAACAATTTCATATGTAGTGTGAAAATCATTGGTGTAATATTGGTTTATAAAACTTTAAAAACTAAAATTTTAAACTAATAAAATAAAATTAAACCCCAAAAAAAACACCCTCTATATCTGTAAACTTAGCGGCGAGTTTGCTAATCACACAGGAATGACGACGATCCTCCACTATTTGATTCCAAATTTAAAATCAATCTTGAAAAATATTTTATTTTTGGAATTTTTACTTTAAAACAAAATTTGGCCTGTTTTTTCAGACATTGTTTTGACCTTATTTTTGCTTTATTTCTGGATTTATACATTTTAATTTTGTCTCCACATGTTTGATCTTTTGCTATAAAACATAAAAAGTAATGATTAAGATAATTTTTGTGAGTTTTGCAGCAAAATAATGACTAAATTTACTCCTCAGAATTGATTTTTTTGGGTATGATTTCAGGTTGATTGTGTAATATAATCAAAAATATATTTGCTGCATTTTAAATATAAATGAGCAAACTGTAAAGTGGAAATAAATGCTGAAACATTACTAAAGTTGGTTGATTCTCGCAAACACACAAATACTCCAAAAGCTTTTAATACATGATGGAAAAGTGGAAAAAAAAAACATGCCTGATCGATTCACAAGGAGGACATTTGGGTAGATTGTATCCTGGATTATCAGTACATCCCATGTCATTACTGTAAGGAATTCCCAGGTAGTAGTCGAAACCTGAAGCGACAGGCAGAAAAAATGCAGCAAATATTCAGGTCTTGACCCACAAACACATAAAATTCATGATTTGTGATGCAATCAGGAACAGATTACAGTTTTATGACTGCAATCGAGATGCTGCAGCTGTCCGTCCTGCCAGGATCTCCAGGACTTTTTCCTGCAGCACCTGCACATCTCCGTCAGGGTGACTCGGCGGGGCGCTGAGGAAGAAACCAGCTGCTGGGGGTTGTTTGTCACGGGGGACCCCGCTCTGGGCTAAGAGGGACTTGCTATAACAAGCAGAAGGCTGCAGGGGTTCAGGAGGTGTGGGATGACGTTTTACCTTGGAGAAGTGTGCCAGGTCATGATGTTGTGTAACACATTAACGTGATTTAACTTGCTTGATAAAAGAGATCTTTTGTCGTTTACAGCTAAATTGTTGCCTTTTCTATTTCAGATAATAACAGAGAAGTTAAGTACTGTGAAAAATCTGAAAATGTTCTACTTATCACATTATTAACATTCATCACATCATCACCGTCTAATTTCAACCATTTTGATTATTTGTTCTCACATTTCCAAGGACTGCAAATGGAAACTAAGAGTTGCATTACCTAAGATAATGCTAGTATGAATGCTTTTTGCTGAAAGCAGTCGCTGAAGCTTTTTCCTGAAAATGGTGACGAAATTTACTTTAATTGATATTTGCTGAAAATGCAAAAGCTATTTGCAAAATGGTAAATTTGCTAAAAGATTGGAAATTTCGTGAAAGAAAAAAGAGCACTGAAGTTGAACTAAATTTCTAAAAATTTTCTTGTAAAATTGCTTAAAAATTGCTATGTCAACTTTGGAAAAATATTTAGTGATGTTTAAATGTGAACTAAACTCCAAATTAGCCCAAAAAGCCTTAGTAGATACCAAATTAGCCAAAAAAGCTAGCTCAACTAGCTAAACTCTAAAATATCCTACATTTCCTCAGTAAATTAAATTAGTCAAAAATGTTAGCCTGTTACTAAAATATTAGCTAAACTTTATATTAGCATTAAACAACCCTTGCCACATTTTCCCCCCAAAAAAGCTAAGTTATTGCTTAAATACTAGCTAAACTCTAAAATAACCTAAGAGTGCTTGGTAAATTAAATTAGTCAAAAATGTTAGCCTGTTACTAAAATATTACCTAATTTTCATATTAGCATTAATAAAAACTCAGTAGATACCAAATTAGCCAAAAAAGCTAGCTTATTGCTTAAATACTAGCTAAACTCTAAAATAGCCTAAAAGTCCTCAGTTATCTAAATTAGTCAAAAACGTTAGCCTGTTACTAAAATATTAGCTACATTTCATATTAGCATAAAAAACCTCAGCAGATGCTAAATTAGCCAAAAAAAGCTATCTCATTGCTTAAATACTAGCTAAACTCTAAAATAACCTAAGAGTCCTCGGTAAACTAAATTAGTCAAAAATGTTAGCATGTTACTAAAATATTAGTTAATCTTCATATTAGCATAAAGAAAACTCAGTAGATACCAAATTAGCCAAAAAAAAAAAGATAGCTTATTGCTTAAATACTAGCTAAACTCTAAAATAGCCTAAAAGTCCTCAGTAATCAAAATTAGTCAAAAATGTTAGCCTGTTACTAAAATATTAGCTACATTTCATATTACCATAAAAAAGCCTCAGCAGAAGCCAAATTAGCCAAAAGGGCTATCTTATTGCTTAGCTAAACCCTAAACTAGCCTAAAAGTCCTAGGTAAACTAAATTAGTCAAAAACGTTAGCCTGTAGCTAAAATATTAGCTAAATTCTAAATTATCCTATAAAAATCTTAGTTGATAACAGATTAGCCAAAAACGTTAGCATGTTGCTAAAATATTAAAATATATCAAATATATATTAAAACTCCATATTAGCATAAAAAACTCAGTAGATGCCAAATTAACCAAATAAGATAGGTATAAAATAGGTATAAAATATTAGGTAAACTCAAATATTTTTGAAAATTACTGTAAAAGATGAAAACCGACCATGAATATATTTAAAGGCTTGTTGCTAATTTACTTAAAATGTTGACATTTAAAGACTTTCTCAGTCATTTCTTATAGGGAATATTTTGCTCAATATTTCAAAAACTATAAAGGTTTTGAATATCAAAAATACAAGCAGTAATGTTCTGAACAAGCTGACTAAATGCTCACTAAGCAGTCAAGATTTGCTATTTTTCCATCTCTCAAGACCAATGTTTATTTGTGCATTTGACCTTCTTTTAAATAAATAAACTCCTAGACTCAAAGCAAAAACATATTAATAATCAAAACAATGGTAAAAAGTAGAAAAGTTGAGCGTTTTCCTTTACCTGATCAGGAAGTTGGAACCATTCAGGTCAGAAGAAAGCTTGACATTACATTTGAGAAATCAAAACACAGTTAAAAAAAAAAAGAAAAACAAAAATAATTTAAAGAAATCAAAATGAAATATTAAAAAACTCAACTCAATGGGAAATGGAGGACGAAATGAAATAAATATATATACCATTAAATTATGAAATATATGCGTCTAATTATTTTTTAATGACAAATTTATTTAAGAATTTAATGGTGTATACATTTTATTTAATTATGTCCTATTTCGTCCTCCATAATGGGAAACTGGAAATGGTAAAAAATAAATAAATAAATAAAACAATGTTTACTTTTGATGCCTGAAATTTTTCAAATACATCTTCAATGTCGGCATACTCACAGAAGTTTATCATCCCAAATAACTTTAAAATGAAAGGAAATTGAAATGATGGACATTCTACAAACGGCGATGTCCCACAGAACATACCAGTGACTGTAAAAGAGAACTGGACAGTGTAAGTCCGCCTCCCCTTGTGTTCAAAACAGGAAGTCCCCTCTATTTCCATAAAGCCAGTCATATTTGTCAAAAAAATAATTCTTGCTCATTCTTTTTTTTTTCTCTTGCTGTAGCCCAATTTATTAAATTTGCAACCAGTTGGTTATTGGTTGCTATGGAAACATCGACTCAGACAGACTTGGACCAATCGCTGCTTAGTGATGATGTCTTGTTCCAACATGGTGACGTCTGTGTTGTGGAAAAGTGGCGTCTGAATTGACTTCATGTGGTTGGTCCTTTTGTAGGGGTGACATCACACCCACTGGGTCCAGTTCTCATATACAGTCAATATATTTTCCGGTTTCATATTGTAGCATTTCATTTTTGCTTTTTGAAACAGACATTTTGTGTTCTGGAAATGTAAAATTGTTGAGATCTTTAACGTTTTTTTTATGTTGGCTCATTTGACCTTCGTGGGCCACCGTAGGGGTTTGGGAAATGCTGAAGGAGTTCACCTCTCTTGGTGGGGCCGTATGGACCGTTGTGTCCCAGATGCCACTTCCCGATCATGGCGGTGTAGTAACCTTCCTCCTGCAGCAGCTGGGGGAAGGCGACTTCAGAGAGAGGCAGTCCCGCCACAGACTCCACCGCAAAGTTGTGGGTCACCCCATTTCGTAGGCCGTAGCGGCCCGTCAGGATGGCGGCGCGGGACGGAGAGCACGTCGAGGCCGGGGAGTGAAAGTCTGTCAACCTGGTAAAAAAAAAAGAGTGTTATCATTATGAATAAATCCAAACTGATGAAGTGACTTGATGACGTTTCACCTCAGTCCCTGCTCAGCCATGAGGTTCAGATTAGGAGTGTTGTTTGACCTCCTCTCGGGCTGGTTGGCGTCCAGGTCGCCCCAGCCGATGTCATCCGCCAGGATGACGATGAAATTTGGCTTTTTTGCTTCATGAGGAGCCGACAGGAGCATTAAAGTCCATGACAGCACCCAGACCGTGACAGGATGGAAACGGCAGTTTGACATTTTTGGTCCAAACCTGCAAGTGGATCCAAAAGTTCAATGATAATCAAACGTTTCATATATGTGGGTGGAGGTCCACATGTCAACATGTAAATAAACATGTTTGTCACCAAATACTTCCTGTTTATTATTTTATCTAATTTTTTAACCTTTATTTTACCTAATGCTAAAAATTTAATTTAATTTAATTTAATTTAATTTAATTTAATTTAATTTAATTTAATTTAATTTAATTTAATTTAATTTAATTTAATTGACTGAATTTAAAAAACGTGACATAACGTTGAATTGGATTAGATTAGATTAGATTAGATTAGATTAGATTAGATTAGATTAGATTAGATTAGATTAGATAAGATTAGATCACATTGGATGACATTACATTTCATTGGACTGGATTAGATTAGATTAGATTAGATTAGATTAGATTAGATTAGATTAGATTAGATTAGATTAGATTAGATTAGATTAGATTAGATCACATTGGATGACATTACATTTCATTGGACTGGATTAGATTAGATTAGATTAGATTAGATTAGATTAGATTAGATTAGATTAGATTAAGATTAGATCACATTGGATGACATTACATTTCATTGGACTGGATTAGATTAGATTAGATTAGATCAGATCAGATTAGATTAGATTAGATTAGATTAGATTAGATTAGATTAGATTAGATTAGATTAGATCACATTGGATGACATTACATTTCATTGGACTGGATTAGATTAGATTAGATTAGATTAGATTAGATTAGATTAGATTAGATGACTAGATTAGATTAAAAATCGTTTTTTTGAGCAATCAAAAAAAGAATAAGTCATGTGATAATATCGAGTCATTAATAAAAAATTAAAATGTTCCAAAATGACGACAAGAGGGAAAAAATAAAAACTGAATGTTTCAGAAATCAAAATTAATGTCAGAAAATGAAACCAGTTATGTTTCATTTTCATATTTTTTTTTTTTGTAATTGTGTTTTGTTTTTGTGGATTTTTTCTCTCTTTTGATCATTAGTTTGTTTTTGCCATTTGATAGTGTGATTTGAACTTCAGGGCCACCGTAGAATAAATAATCAGTACCCTAAAAAGATAACGTTTTCGACTCTGCAGAACTAAAATGGCTTAAAAAGGGAAAAAAGGTTTTTAGCTTTTATTTTGTTTTTGTGCAAAAAGTCCACTTTGTCCGTGACAGTTTAATTCAAAAAGAAAAGTGAAATATGACAAAATGTTGAAGATCTGTGACTTCCTGAAACATGAAAAAGAAACAGAGAGATCAACACAGTTTGAGTATCAGAGACAGAATGAAGGACCAAGCTTTAAAATTAATTAAAAAAAAATAAAAATTGTATATGTATCACACCAATGGGCTTTCTGTGAGACTATTCTGTGAACCACCAGTCTGTCCTGACGGGCCTGAATTTCACTCCAGATTCCTGAGCAGGAAATGCCGGAGCGACCTGAAGCGTTCAGAAACATCAGCATTTACGGTTGATTATTAAACGTCGTGTCAGGGGTTCGAGTTGATATTTTACACGTCCAATTTGCTGATTTCAGGTACAAAGGAGGCTAAATTAAATCAAAGTTTGCCCATACAGATCTGAGGACGGTCAATGTTGACTTTTCTATCAATAAAAATGATTTTAAAAGATGATAAAAGTGAGTTAATAGTTAATTATATGCTTCCAAACAAACACGTTTTTGAAAGCTCAGCTTATGTTGAATAAGTCTGTGTGATGGGGGGGTGGGGGGTGGGGTGTCCTGGAACTGGCTGCAACCAGATTCTCTTGAACCCTTCTCCTGCCCCTCGTGGTTGTACATAAACGTGATGTGTCAGTGCCGGGTTGTAGGGCGTGTGCCTGTGCGCGTGCACGCGCCTGCAAGTATGTTTCCTCATAAGCGCGCGCGGACATGATATATATATATATATACAGGAGAGGGAGAGTTGCGCGCAATTACGCAGCGCGGTTGGATTACAGGGGAAACGAACAGCTGCGCGCGCGCGGGTGAGACTGAATATTTACGATCGGGTTGTTGTTGTTGTTGTTGTTGTTGTTGTTGGGAGACACGAGGAAACGCCACCTAATGTTTGGTCTGAGTGAGTTTAAAAACGGAAATGTTTGATCCAAACCGGCGACGTGAGTGTACTTACAGTGTGGTAACGCGCGCGCGCTGCTGCGTCACTGCCAGGAAGAGAGAGCCATTCTCATTCATAGTCAAAAACTTTTGAAAGTTTTGTAGTTAAAGCCACGAGCTGACAAAAATATGCAATTTATTCTGTATTTTATTTATTTTTATTTTTTATTATTTTTTTGGGAACATTTTGTTCTTCAACTAAAATGATCTTGTTGTTTGTTAAAAAAAAAAAGGGGGGAAAAAAAAGTAAACAGGATGACCCATTAAAAAATCAATCGTATCTGAGGCTAATAAACAAATATAAATCAGAACAAAAATAAGCATTTTTTTTTTTACATTTTATAGCTCATTTTCATCAGTTCAAAAATGTTTTTTCAACCTAATTCTTGGGTTTTTTTCATGTTTGTGTACTTTTTGGAGTATTTTTTGGGTTTTATTTTAACACAATGAATGTTTTTTTTCTCTCACAGTTAAAATAACTCAGATAAAATCTCTTTTTGACCTTAAAACTTGGTTAAAAACAATCCAACTTTGGTTATTTTGAACTATATGAAATTTTATGCTTTATATTTAAAAAATGCATTTTAAAAAACAGCTTTTTATTTTTTTAGTGTGAGGGCTATGTCCGTCGTAGAAGTTTTTAATAAAAACTAATCTTTTAAGTAGCTTTTACATGTCCATATATTTAATTTGATCCTATTAATAATTAATTTGATTTATTTTGATTGTATTTGTAAGATTTGTGTTGTGATTTTATTCTATTGCTATTGTTATTCTTTTATTATATAATATATATATAATCATAACTATTGTTATTAATTAACGTATTTTATTGTGTAAAACACTTTGGAGTGCTTTTTAGCATAAAAATGTGATATAAATAAAGTTTAATTTGAATTATTAAGATTTTTTGATGATCTTATCCTTCAACTTCCAAACAACTAATCTAAATGTTGTGATCAATATGGAACTATGTATTGATTGTGTCCGCCAAAGATTCCTTCATACAGCAGTTCAAAATTGAGTTCCAAAGCATTTTATGAATCTTCAGACTAAAAGAATCTTAAACTTTGGCCTTAAAATCCTGCATTAGTGATACAAAAGATAATTAATGATTGATAAAGTTTGCCCACATTGACTTAAATGGGACTCAGTGGGTTAGCTTGCTACGCTAGCCAGTTGCCCAGTGGAGAGTGTAACGTGCTATCGAGCTCCGCTGTAGCAACCGCCACTGTAGCATGCTAGCATGCTCCACTGTATTGAGATAGCAAGCTCTGCTGTAGCAAGCTAGCGAGCTTCGCTGTAGCGAGCTAGCGAGGTCCGTTGTAGGGAGCTAGCAAGCGCCACTGTAGCAAGCTAGCGAGCTTCGCTGTAGTGAGCTAGCGAGCTTTGCTGTAGTGAGCTAGCGAGGTCCGTTGTAGGGAGATAGCGAGCTCCGCTGTAGCAAGCTAGAGAGCTCAGCTGAAGCAAGCCCCACTGTAGCATGCTAGCGAGCTTCGCTGTAGTGAGCTAGCGAGCTCCACTGCAGCCAGCTAGCGAGCTTCGCTGTAGTGAGCTAGTGAGCTCCACTGCAGCCAGCTAGCGAGCTTTGCTGTAGTGAGCTAGCCGAGTCCTATTTTAGGGAGCATCTAGCGAAGCTCCACTTGCAGCCAGCTAGCGAGCTTTGCACCAGGCAGCTGGCTAGCATAGTTTGCCTACCCAATGAGAAGGACAAACACAGGCAGGTGTCGTCACCACGGAAACTGTGGGCAAACCCATTTTGGGCTCACACTTCCTTCCCACTTTTAAACCAAATGGGGCCCAGTTGGCTTTGCTGGCTGGGAAGAAGTTGACTCTTTTTTTGGCTCTTGACTTAAAATGACAAAAAGTTTTGTTTTTTATTAAAAAGGTTCACAAATGGAATTTTAACTTGTATTTTATTTTGTTTTTGCGCAAACACACTTCAGATATAATTTGGAGCCACAATGAAAAAATGTGTTTAAATTGTGAAGCATTTACATTATTTTAATGCAAAACCATAAAAACTACGGGTCAGTTACTGCATTTTTTCACTTATGTTTACTGAAAGAAGCTGAACTGTGTTTTTCAAACACTCCGTGCAGACGGTGTTTGTACAGTAAACACCAGTCGGTGAAAACGCACAGAAGGGCGCCAAATATAACAGTTTATGGCTTTACCTGCACCTGTAGAGACGCAGCAGCAGCTTTTATTCTTCCCGGTCTTCTCCTCAAAGCTGGTGAAGAAAAACAGCCGCTCTGTCCTCATCCAACCCCCTCCTGCAGAATCCGGCCCCCTTTTTTTTTTTTTTTAGTTTTTTTTTTTAACGCATGAGCGCAGCCTCAAACCCGAACTCTGATCTGTATTTAAAGGGGTGACAAGCAGTCGGAGGAACCAGCTGAGAGATAATCAGGAGATCTTCTGTTGGTTGTCTCTAGCATCACTGTTTCCAGTGCAGAATCTTTATTTTCTTTTAACTTTATTTATAGAAACTTTTTGCATTTTTATTGTTTTTTTTTTTTTTTTTTTCCTGCAGGGAATGACACGGTGCAGATTGAAGGATTTCAAACTCCTGGGGCCCAACAGATACTCGGCGGCGCCTGATGGAGGCTGGGGATGGGCGGTGGCGGCGGCCTTCTTCCTGGTGGAGATCTTCACTTATGGAACCATCAAGATTTTTGGAATCTTCCTGCTGGACCTGATGGAGGAGTTTGAGGAGTCCAACAGCCGGGTCTCCTGGATCGTTTCCATCGCCGTCTTCGTCATGACCTTCAACGGTAAAACATCCGGCGCGCGTAGTTTTGACGCAGAAACGGACGTCTGATGGATGCGTTGGCTGCAGGTCCTCTCGCCTCTGTCATGACGAACCGCTTCGGCTACCAGTTTGTGGTCATGGTTGGAGGTCTGCTCATTTGCTCGGGTACGGTCGCCACCGGCTTTACCACCTCCGTCAATCAGATTTACGTCACGTATGGTTTAGTTGCAGGTAATCCTTTTGCTTCTTCTGCTAAATTCTTAAATTTTTTTGACGTTTATTGAAGTTTCTGTCATCATCTGTGCAGGCTTAGGCTACTGTCTGACCTTCTTGCCCACCGTAACCATCCTGTCTAAGTACTTTAACCGGCGGCGGTCTCTGGTTGTGGCCGTGGCTTCCACAGGAGAGTCCCTGTCGTTGTTCGCTCTGGCGCCAGGTGAGAGTTCTTTATCGGATACTAAAATAATGTTCCCAACATGGCTAAAAAAAATGAAAGCAAAATTCCTTATTTCATATATAATTAACAGAAATTAATAAACAATCACATAAAATTGTCCAACTGAAGCAATTACAGGGATAAAAGTCTTTAAAGAAACAAAAAAAGCTAAAACGAACAGCTTAAAATTGAGTTTTTTGGATTTTTATCAACTGCAAAAAAGTGAGCCTATAAAATAGAAGCTCGACATTAACGGCCAAAAAGTGTTCTGAATGTTTCTTCCTGATTGTCAATTATTTGGACTTTTTCTCACAATAAATTAAATATACATTTTAAGATATATTGTTTGTCAGTTCCAGACCTTTTGATTGACTGAACATAAAATTTTGGAAAAAAAAAAGTAGTTAGAAAAAATAAAATTGGCTTTTTTTGGGACTAACAAAAATGGAAAAAACAGTCTAAAAATACACTCAAAACTGAAGAACAAACACACAACCAGAAGTCAATAAAAGTTAAGGAACAAAAAAGATAAACAGTACAGATTGGGTCCATCTTGCAACAGTGAAGCATGGTGGTGGTAGTACAATGGTACGGTTTTCATAGCAATTTTGAGCTTATCATCAGTCATAGCAATCATCTGAATGTATACATTTATGGGTACAAATACTTTTTACATTCATTAAAAATGATTATATCCAATCCTAAACAAAGTTATAATTTAGAAACTGCATTTTAAACGTATTTAATGTAATATAAAAATGTGGTTTTGAGTTTATGAGGGTGTGGAAAACAACTAAAAGGAACATTTTTGTCTCAAATTGCACTTTGTTTGAATCAAATAGAGTATTATTAGCCAATGGCCAACAAGGAATTAGAAGCCGATAGATATAAATGGATCTGTCCTCTCTAGACCAGAATGCTCAGATCTGAGTTTTGCAACAGGTCAATGACCCTAAACAGAGCAACAATAGCAAAACAGAGGGGCAGAAAAATTTTAAAAATCAATAAGCTGCAGCAGGTCGGTCAAAGTCCAGACGTGGAGCAATCGTGTACTTCCTGTTTACAGCAAAACTCAGTGAGAAAAGCACCAGTGATAAGAGGAGAGACATAAATGTTAATGCAGAAGAGGATTTAAGCGTTGCTAATAAATGTCTCAATCCAACTATTTTTGTACAATAAAAGCATTCCCAAAGGTCTGTTAATTAAGATTTATGTTTATTTTTTTTTTTTTTAGCCAAAATCATAAATCTTGTGTCGTTTATTAAGACGTAGTTTCTGCAGGAGTTAATCAGAAATTTGCCTCTGGGTTGTGTGCTCGTTGGCGCTGGAAATGGTTAATTTCCCATCAGCCCTTTGTTACGTTACGGCAATAAGATATGTAGGCCAGAGTCGCTATGCTAGCTTGTTGCAAAGTTTGGCGCCATATTGGATAGGGCACGATCCCTGTTTACTCACTGCTGTGCTATAATTGGACGAACAGAGCTGGAAAAAACAAGAATGTGACTTTCATGAGTAAATTATTACTATAAGTTAACAAAGGAAAACTTCTACAAAACATTTTAGGAAGATTTGAGTGAGTTTACTGTCAAGAGTGAACGTTTAGGCTGATCTTAGCGTCTATTCAAAGTCTATAGTAGCTTCAGATTTCGTACTATTTTCGTGTTTTATGGACAATGACTTTAGTATTTGTATGTGTGTGTTTGACCTCAGATCAGACCAGATGACCTTGAATGAATTTAAGCAGATTATAAGCGGAGAAAAAAAAAACTAACCAGGATTTCCTCAGTAGAGAAAAGGAAAGATCCCCGTGTCAAATTCGGCGACAGAGTCACAGAGAAAAAAATGGCAAAAGAAGGTTGAAAAAAAGAGAAGAAACTGGGAAAAAAGAGTTGAACGCTTAAAACAAGGACTTCTGGACAGTGATTTCGGGTGGAGGGACTTCCGGCTATTAATTTACAAGCTCACATTAGCGTAGCGGCAAGTGAAATCAGAGCCATTCAGTCGAACAGTTCTGAGCCAGATTCCAGCTCAGGAGAAACATAAAGACCGTCATGGATCTATTTTTCTGCTGCATTAGAATTATAGCAGAGCAGAGGAGAGTTTGCTCTGCGGTGGCTGCATCACAAACTTAAGCTTTTTCAAACATCCGCTTTACGCCTGTTCCTGACCAATACGATTTAAACTAAAAAGGTTGCACTACCTACAATAATGCTAGTGTAAATGCTGATGTATTTACTGAAAAAGCGAAAACTTTTTGCAAAATGTTTAATTTGCTAAAAGACTGGAAATTTTGTTAAAGAACTATGAAAAAACGCGGAATGTAACCTAAATTTCTAACCTCTAAATTTACCAAAATGTGTAGTAAATTTCTTAAAAATCGCTGATATATGCCAAATTTTCACAAATATTTTGCGTGTTACTTGAATATAAGCAAAACTCCAAATTAGTCATAAAAACCTCAGTAGATGCCAAGTTAGCCAAAAAAGCCAGCATGTTGCTTAAATACCAAATAAACTCCAAAAATAGCCTAAAATAAAAACTGGACTAAATTAGCCAAAAACCCTAGCCTGTTGCTAAAATAGAAGCTAATCTGGCCCAAAAAATACTAAAATAAACTCCCAAATAGCCTAAATTCCTTAGTAAAATAACTTAGTTAAAAAACGTTAGCCTGTTGCTAAAATTGAAGCTAATCTCTAAATTAGCCCAGAAATTCCATTAAATAACAAATTAGCCAAAAATGTTTGCATGTTGCTACAATATTAGCCAAACTCTAAATTAGCATAAAAAACTAAGTAGACCAAATTTACCAAAAAAGCTAGCTCTTTGCTTAATTACTAGCTAAACTAGTAGCCTAAAATTCCTCAGTAAACTGAATTAGTGACAAACGTTAGCCTGTTACTAAAATTAAAGCTAATCTTTAAATTAGCCCAAACATCCCAGTAAATAAAACAATAGGCAAAAATGTTTGCATGTTGCTAAACTATTAGCCAAACTCCAAATGAGCATTAAAGAACCCAGTAGACCAAATTAGCCAAAAAAAGCTAGTTTGTTTCCTAAATACTAAATAAACTCAAAAATAGCCAAAAATCCCTCAATAAACTGAATTAGTCAAAAAAATGTTAGCCTGTTGCTAAAATCGAAGCTAATCTTTAAATTAGCCCAAACATCTCAGTAAATAACAAATCAGCCAAAAATGTTTGCATGTTGCTACAGTATTAGTCAATTTCAAAAATTAGCATAAAAAACTAAGTTGACCAAATTAGCCAAAACAGCTAGCATGTTGCTTAATTACTAGCTAAACTCCCAAATAGCCTAAAATTCCTCAGTAAGCTGAATTAGTCAAAAATGTTAGCCTGTTGCTAAAATCGAAGATAATCTTTAAATTTGTCCAAACATCTCAGTAAATAAAAAATTAGCCAAAAATGTTTGCATGTTGCTAAAATATTAGCCAAACTCCCCCCGACCCCCACCCTCCCCCCCCCCCCCCCAATAAAAAAAAAAAAGGGTTTGTTTCTAAAAAAAAAAAAAAAGCAAAATGTTTAAAAATTGCCAAAATTGCTATCCTAAAATTCCCATTTACAAAAAAAAAAAAAAAACCCCCCCCCCCCCCCCCCATCCCAGTAGACCAAATTAGCCAAAAAAAAGCTAGTTTGTTTCTTAAATACCAAATAAACTCCAAAAATAGTCAAAAATCCCTCAATAAACTGAATTAGTCAAAAATGTTAGCCTGTTGCTAAATAAAAGCTAATCTTTAAATTGCCCAAAAAGTAAAATAACCAAACAGCCAAAAATGTTGCATGTTGCACAATAATTAGTCAATTTCAAAATAGCATAAAAAACTAAGTGACCAAATTAGCCAAAACAGCTAGCATGTTGCCTTAAATACTTAAATAAACTCCCAAATAGCCTAAAATTCCTCAGTAAGCTAATTATAAAAAATGTTAGCCTGTTGCTAAATCGAAGCTAATCTTAAATTAGCCAAAAATCCCAGTAAATAAAAAATTAGCCAGAAATGTTGCATGTTGCTACAATATTAGCCAAACTCCAAAATTAGCATTAAAAACCCATAGACCAAATTAGCCAAAAAAAGCTAGTTTGTTTCCTAAATACTAAATAAACTCAAAAAATAGCCAAAAATCCCTCAATAAACGGAATTAGTCAAAAATGTTAGCCTGTTGCTAAAATTAAAGCTAATCTTTAAATTGGCCCAAACATCCCAGTAAATAACAAAGCAGCCAAAAATGTTTTCATTTTGCTACAATATTAGTCAATTTCAAAATTCGCATAAAAAACTAAGTACACCAAATTAGCCAAAACAGCTAGCATGTTGCTTAAATACTAAATAAACTCCCAAATAGCCTAAAATTCCTCAGTAAGCTGAATTAGTCAAAACGTTAGCCTGTTGCTAAAATCGAAGCTAATCTTTAAATTAGCCCAAAAATCCCAGTAAATAAAAAATTAGCCAGAAATGTTTGCATGTTGCTACAATATTAGCCAAACTCCAAATTAGCATTAAAGAACCCAATAGACCAAATTAGCCAAAAAAAAGCTAGTTTGTTTCCTAAATACTAAAAAAATAGCCAAAAATCCCTCAATAAACTGAATTAGTCAAAAATGTTAGCCTGTTGCTAAAATCGAAGCTTATCTTTAAATTATAATAAAAAAACTGAGTTGACCAAATTTACCCAAAAAGCTAGATCTTTGCTTAATTACTAGCTAAACTCCCAGATAGCCTAAAATTCCTCAGTAAGCTGAATTAATCAAAAACGTTAGCCTGTTACTAAAGATGAAGCTAATCTTTAAATTTGCCCAAACATCTCAGTAAATAAAAAATTTGCCAGAAATGTTTGCATGTTGCTACAATATTAGCCAAACTCCAAATAAGCATTAAAGAACCCAGTAGACCAAATTAGCCAAAAAAAAAGCTAGTTTGTTTACTAAATACTAAATAAACTCCAAAAATCCCTCAATAAACTGAATTAGTCAAAAATGTTAGCCAGTTGCTAAAATCAAATTAGTATTAAAGAACCCAGTAGACCAAATTAGCCAAAAAAACTAGATTGTTGCGTAGAAGCTAAACAATAGAAAAATAGATTTTTTTCAAAAACTTTTTTTTTGATAAACTGAAAAAAATCTTGTATTTCCTCCAATTGAATATGTCTGCTTCCCTTTTAGCCTATTCTGCAATCAGAGACCAAATAGGCTGGCGACACACCATGACGCTGATCGGAGCTTTGCAGGGCATCATCATCGTCTGCGGTGCGCTGCTTCGGCCGATCATCATCGAACCCAGAGAGCCCGCCGACACAGATGCCGACAAATCCTCCCCGAAAGAGCTGGAGGCCCTTCAGGAATGTGAACGCGTGGACCCAGAGGACCGCTTGAGGAAAGAAAACGAGATGACTGACGGCTACGGCAACACCGGAGTCTCTGAGCTGAAGTGTCCTCAGGACGAGACGAACACTTTACTGCGAAAAGATGGAACGAAAGAGCCGGAGCTGAAACCAGCAGGGGCAAGTCAGGAAAATGATGAGACGAACAGAGACGCTGAGAAGCAAATCATAAACGACAAGTCCTCAGATTGTCCGAGGCTCTTAGACTTCTCCATCCTCCGTGAGTGCAGCTTCATTTTGTATTCCCTCTTCGGACTGTTTGCCACTCTGGGCTTCTTCGCCCCGCCGCTCTACGTCATCGAGCTGAGCGTGAGTCACGGCGTGGAACGCGACAGAGCCGCCTTCATGCTCTCCATCATTGCTGTGGCGGAAATCCTGGGACGATTCTTCATTGGGTGGATCTTATCGCAGAGGCTTTTCAGCGGGAGGAAGCTCCTGGTGCTCCTGGTATGCGTTCTCACTATGACCCTGGATCTGGTGGGATTCACTCTGGTCAACGAGTTTTACGGACTGGCCGTTTGTTGCGCCCTGTACGGGTTCTTTATGGGCACCATATCGTGCACCCACATCCCCTTGCTGGCTGAGGACGATGTGGTGGGAATAGAGAGGATGAATTCAGCGGGGGGTGTCTATGTGTTCATCCAAAGCTTTGCCGGATTGGCCGGACCGCCGCTTGGAGGTAAGGATTTAATGCGCATTCGAGTGACCACTTTGAAGAAAGTCTATGTAAATGATGGATTTGGACTTACACATTCGAAACTCTCACGTTCAACTTCTTTCAGGCTCTACAAACAAAACAGCCATAGAGTGTGTTGCAAGTCAAACCAGGTCAATTTAGACCAATCAGGGACTTGTATCTGGTAGTGACGTTTGGATGCGTTCCTTTGTAAATCACGGAAGAACTACCCATCCATCGATCTTCTTTCGCTCATTCGAGACCGGGTAACGAGGGCAGCAGTCTAAGGAAAGATGTCCAGACTTCCCCCTCCCGGGTCACTTCCTCCAGCTCCTCTAGGGGGAACCCAGAGGAGCCAGTCGAGAGATAAGCGTGTCCTGGGTCTTCTCCGGGACCTCTGCTCAGTGGGGTATGCCGGGAGAACCAACCATGTGAAGTCTTTCATATATCGGAATAGAGCTGTGAAAGACCAATCCCAGAGAAAGATCAGTGACATATGCGCCCCTTTGACATTTTGCGTCAAGTCTTTTCCAATTGTAGATGGCGGACATGCGCTAGCTAACAGTAGAAAAGTAACCAGAAGAAGAATCCTCTTTCTGCTTGTCCGGCGTGAACCCTATGAACCAAATGAACTTTCAAGAAATCAAATGCTTGCTTGATAATATATTTGTAGCTTTACTCGAGTGGCGGTTTTATCATTTGCAGATTTAGTAAAGTCATATTCATTATCATAAGTCCGTCACATCAAACCATATGGGTTGTTGGGTCGTCTGTACCCAAGGGCAGTCATAGAGAGGAGCGAACACATCTTAAGGTGTGTCTTTTAGTTCCCTTGAGGGCACCTTCAGACTTTGGGCGGCGGCACTCGTTAGTTCTGCCCGCCCATGGGCAGCAGAGCTCACCAACTCGCTAATAGTCTCCACGCTACCATCGAGCGGCTAGCTAGCATAGCGGGCTCTTTCACTCCAGAGAATGACCTGGGTGCAGGCAAGATGGCACCCAAACACAACATGAAACTTATTATTAGCCAGAAGCGGAAATGTCACAACTGTAGCCGGAAGCTGAATTTTCATATCTATCCTAGAAGATTCCTAACCGTAATCTTATTCTAGCACTAGCCGTAACCCGGTTCTGGTGTATTTCCCAGGGGAAGAGCATGAACTTTTTTTTAACTTCGATCAAGGACTCCCGGCTAATGACTCTCTGGCGCCATCTTGGGGCCATGTTTTTTTCTGCTGCCAGGTCATCTTCCCACTTTAGCTCCATGGGCTCTGTGACAGGCTGGCAACCTGTCCAGGGTGTATCCCGCCTTCGCCCAACAGTAACCGGGACAGTCTCCAGAAACCCAGCGGCTTAAGAAAATGGATAGAAGTTCAGAATAGAAATCCCCACATTGAGTGGCCAGATTGGATTTATTTTTCTACCCTTTGATCGAGTAACTGAAAATGTCACGTCCTGATTGGTTGACATGCCACAAAACCTCAGATCAAGTCTGTACATTGACTTAACATAGAAACGCAACACCTGCCGCGCTTGAAGAATTTTGACCTCATGAATGTGTTTTTTTTACATATTTAGTTCATAAAACCAAACTTTCTGACAGATCTCTGTAAATCGGATGGGTCAAACTCAATCGCATAAGGGGCCAAAATTAAAAACACATCTTATGTCGAAGGGTCAAACAAGATCAACATTTATTAAACACACTAAAACCAATTTTTTTTTCATTTTAAAATAGTAACTTTTTAAAAATAATTATGAACTAAATATGTAGCATTACCTGCGAAAATTCTAGTGTGAATGCTGTTAGCTGAATTTGGCTGCTGAAAAGATTCTGAAATTGATAGCTAAAAACGCTGAAGCTGAAAACACTGAAGCTGATAGCCAGCTAAAAAATTAGCTAAATGCCAAATTAGCCTAAAAAAAACTTTAAAAAAAAACTTAGGTTGGCCAAAACAGCTAGCATGTAGCTGACATATTAACTTAACTTCAACATAGCCTAAAAACGGAAAAAAGCCTAAATTTGTCAAATCAGCCAAAACTGCTAGCATGTAGCTGACATATTAGCTTTACTTCAACATAGCCTAAAAATGGTAAAAGCCTTAATTTGTCAAAACAGTTAGCATGTAATCATTAGCCTAACTCCAAAACAGCCTAAATTTGTCAAATCAGCCAAAACAGCTAGCATGTAAATATTAGCCTAACTCCAAAACAGCCTAAAAAAAGCTCAAATCAGCCAAAACTGCTAGCATGTAGCTGACATATTAGCTTAACTTCAACATAGCCTTAAAGCTGAAAAAAAGCCTAAATTTGTCAAAACAGCTAGCACGTAAATATTAGCCTAACTCCAAGACAGCCTAAAAAAAACTCAAATCAGCCAAAACATCTAGCATGTAGCTGACATATTAGCTAAACTCCAAAATAACCTAAAAAATCGTAGTAAATGCCAAAATAGTCAAAAAAGCTTGCAGAATGCCAATTTTTAAAACTTTAAAACTGTAACGTTTTAACGTAATTACGAATAATAAAAAGGCAGGAATATTATTCCAGAATAAATCAACTTAAACCTTTAATAACTTTCAATATTTTACTCTCCATAAAAATGTATTTTGTCAAAATTATACAAGTTAAAAATAAGCATAAGATAACATCGGGTCATTAATAACAACAAAATAAAATGATCTGGAGGGCCGCATTTGGCCCCCGGGCCTTGACACCTGCTGTAAATATAATGCTTTTCTCTTCCTCGACACACAGGTGTGCTGGTGGACGTGACGAACAACTACGGCGCCGCGTTCTACTCCTGCGCCATCGGCATGGGGCTGAGCGCCTTGTTCCTGGGTTTAGTCAGACCCGCCAAGAAAGGAATGCTCTGCAGAAGAGGACGCTCCGAACATTCTGCACTAGATCCACAAAATAAAGACGGGGAACAAAGCGGTGAACAACGGACAGAAATAAGAGCCGACTGTCTCAACAATTCCCTCCAATCAGGTGACAGAGCGGCCGAGTGCCAGGAGACGCGAGACGAAGACGATGTCGGACATTGATGCTCAAATGATGGAACTTATGCACAAACAAGTCAAGCAAATAAAACATGTGGATTTACAAAGTGAGAAATATAAAAACTAAATCCTACTTGTATAATTCTGTATTTTGCCATTTTTTATGCAACTTTTTGAATTACATGAAATACCAAAAAAGTGTTTTTACTGAAAGTAATTTCTGAACAGATTAAAATAACATTTTTTAAAGTAAATTATGTCTAAATGACAATGAAAATGTGTGTTAAATGTGTCTAAGCCGAATTTTTTTTTTTTTTTAAATAAAAGACGCATTGAATTTATTGTGGGACAAATGATGCTGAAATCCTTAAGTATATGTAAGTGTGATCAGTAAAATGTAAGAAGTATTTTCATTCATGCACTTATGGATTTGTCAAAGCAAGTTTGTACTTATTGTAATGTTTCTACAGATCAGACATCTGCAACCTTCAAACACTGAAATATATATATAGAGACCAAAACTTAGAGGAAGCTGCAGTCTTGTTCCAAAAATACAACATTCATCTGTATTTTTGTTACTTAAACAACTGAAACTTTACTTCTTTAGCATTAAAAACATGGAAATATCAAAATAAAATACTGTTTTATTTCTAATTATGATGCTGTAGGAGTCTGAGGTCTGGGAAGCCTTAAATGAGGACTGTCCGGTCTCTCAATGGCCAGAGGAGGAGCAAAGTTCACATAACCGGCAATAAGTCGGACTTTATCACCAGAGAGTTTGGAGCAGAGCTCTCTGTGATCCGGATGTCTCCTGGACGCTTCCCTGAGGAGGTGTCCACTGGACGGGAGACCCAGGACTACGTCTCTCGGCCGACCTGGGAATATTTCAGGATCCGGGCATCTTTGCTCAGACTGGTTTTGCTGCAAAAAATAATTTACTCTAATTGTATTCTAATGATAAATAAAGCTTTAAGAAGATGGCACTTTTTATAATTTTTTTTACTTTAATTTGTGCATTTTGGAGGTTTCTTCTTGATTTAAGGTAAATTCAACAGCAGTTTGTACTGTTAAAGGAGGGTCTCAGATATATAATCCTAAAACTAACAGATTACATTTAAATAATTCTTCTTTTAAAATAATTTTCCACATTCAGAGAGCTACAGGTTGTAGATTCCTGACATAACGGTTTTGACAATAAAACCAGGACAGTTAAATCAATATTACAAAACAGTAGATTTAAAAATTTAGAAAAAAAAAAAAATGAAAACAAGAATAGAAGTGTGTCTTCAGCTGTTGAGCTAAAACGATTTATTTATAGTCTGGGCGTGAATGTTGTCAGAGAAAAAGGTGGCCTGGTATCAATAAATGGAACTGGATGAGGGGCTGTTTAGATTGAAGTAAACATGAAATGTGAATTGTTATTCTAGTTTGTAATGATTACAGGAAAATGTATCTTCCTTATGCAACATGAACAAGAAGAAGTTCCTTATCTGTTTTTGTAAATAAAAAGTTTACAGTCGTGGATTTTTAAATGATGGATTTGTTTCTTCCATCTGCATACTCACAACAACTATGTATGTTTTTGTTATTTATATATAATTTCAAAAACAACATAAAATCCTGTTTAGTTAAAAAAGGGGAAAATACATTTATTGTATTTATTATTTTTCCTAAACTTTATCGAACATTTGTTCAATTTACAAACGTTCACATTCAGTTGTGCTTTTATTTATTTATTTTTCTATTTTATTTACTTTTTTAACAGTAGGTAACAGAAAACACATGTACAGTGCAACCGGCACATCGACATACAGCATTAACAAATCAGGGGGTTACGTTATTATTATTTATTTATTTTAAAAGTTTTATTTATTAACGATTTTTTATTTTTATTTTATTTTAATTTTTAACAAGCTTTTTTTTTTTAACATTTTAATAGAAAGCAAAATAGATACATTAATTTTATTTTATTTTACATATTAAATTACTATTATTTCTGTATTTATTTTTTAACGCTACTGATTTTTATTATATTTTTTAACAAGCTTTATTGAACATTTTAATAGAAAGCAACATAGATACATCAATTTTATTTAATTTTTTATGTAACACATTAAATTACTTTTATTTATTTATATTTTAGCGCTATTGATTTTTATTTTATTTTTTAACAAGCTTTATTGAACATTTTAATAGAAAGAAAAATAGATAAATCAATTTTATTTTTTTTTCCAAAACCGGAAGTTGTCTCCGGTGACGTAGGGTAAACATGGGGGCGGGGCCTTAAGACAGAGAAACTCTGTAGCGTTTTGCCGGATGCCCACGAAGTTGATCTTTCATTAAAAACATAATTACTGTCCGATTCTTTCCTTGCAGACACTTTGAAATGATTTTATCCGACAGCGCTTCCGCTCAGGGAGCCGTTAAACATGACCAACGGTAGGTGGGCTGACTACGAAAGCGGAAGAAGTCCCTGCTAGCATCAGCTAGCTTCGCCGCTATGCCCGGAATTTCTCGAGATTACGCTTCGTGAACGAGAACTCCCCGCAGGCAGCTCGCGCGAGCTCGACAGGAGCCCCCGACTGGACCGGAGAGGCTTTTCTGAAGCCTCAACCTGGAACAAACGGCGCACTTTGAAACTCGAGCCTTAAATAAAACCGGAAGCCGCGCAGATCTTCTCATTAGGAGGGACTCCGGGGGAAAAAGGAGTGTCACCTTTGCCTTTGGCAGAATCTCCGCTTTAATGGCTGCAGAGATGCGGACTGACAGCAGGTAACGAGGAGCTGCTTTTAATGCTAATCTGACTCCTATAAATATGACTGCAGCACCGTCCTGGTATGGACTGTTAATCTGTGGAGGGAGGGGGAGGGGGGGGGTGCTCATGTAACTGTCTATTTTTGGGTCTTCTTTCTCTTCCTGATACTCTGCCCCCCCTCCCCTCCTGGCATCATTTCACTCAATTCTTCTGTTTAAGGAAACGTCAGCGGAGCTGCGACAGCGAGGACGACCAGCAGCAGGCCAAGAGGTCAGGGGGCGGCCCCAGCCTGCTTCTGTCCGACCTGGACTCTGAGGTGAGTTACGCCCCCCACCCCACCCCGCAGAGTCACGCACGGCCGTGCATTTCTTTAGGTTTTTTCTTCTCAGTCCTCCAGCAGCGACAGCATCCACAGCAACTGCACCAGCCCCAAGCCCGAGGACTCCGCCAGCTCCTTACACCACGGTCTCCATGGCGACGGGAGAAGTGTCCCTTACTACTACATCAACAGAGTCCTGAGGGAGGCGCACTTCAGCAGTCTACAGACCAGAGGGCGCCCCGGCTCGACATGACCGCCGGCCCCCTCGCCGGAGCGCCGCTCCACCTTGTCCCATTCGTTAAGCACATCCGCCTTTTCATGGCCCGACCACTGTGGTTTTCTGTGCAGTATTAGTGTGTAAACGCTCTGTGCACTTTACGAAGAGGAATCGTTCTCTTTACATGGACGCGTTCACAGGTGCTACGGAGAAGTGCTTGCGAACAATAAAAGCACTTTGACGAATAATTCCTTCTCCGCCGGAGAAGTCCGATGCATGTTTGTGTCAGGATCTGTCCCTCCCCCCCCAAAAAAAAATCAGCCGCAAACCTTCACTTTAACCAAAGTTAGATCATTTCTGACACAGAAATGTTGACGGAGCACAGCTTGTAAACTACAAGAATCTAAATTTAGATACGACTGGTTATTTATAGACCTGGAAGAATACGGAGCTAAATTGAGGCCAAAATTATTCAAAACCCAAATAAAACAAATTGAAAAAAAAATTGGTGTTTGGCCAAAAGAAATTTAAAATATCCAAAACTTTTTGCCGTTCTAAAACAACATTATTTTCAGCTTCAAATGTTCAAATTTATAGGTTCCAAAACTCAAAATTTCAGTTTCAAAAGTTCTTTTTCACTTTCAACTCTTTTTCCCGGAATCTGAAAATTTCAATTTCATAAATTTTGGCCTGGTTGTATGAAGCTAAATTAAAGCTAATATTATTTGAAACCCAAATAGAACAAACTGAAAAAATAGTTGTTTGGCAAAAAAAAAAAAAAAAAAGACAAAATGCCCAAAACTTTTTGCTATTCTAAAATAAATTATTTTCAGCTTAAAATGTTCTGTTTTTAGGTTTCAAAATTTCAGTTTCATAACTTTTGGCCTGGTTGTATGAAGCTAAATTAAGGATAATATTATTTGAAACCCAAATAAAACAAATAAAAAAAAAATTGGTGTTTGGCAAAAAAAAAAGCAGAATTCCCCAAAACTTTTTGCTATTCTAAAATAAATTATTTTCAGATTAAAATGTTCTGTTTTTTAGGTTTCAAAATTTCAGTTTCAAAACTTTTGGCTTGGTTGTATGAAGCTAAATTAAGGCTAATATTACTTGAAACCCAAATAAAACAAACTGAAAAAATTGATGTTTGGCCAAAAAAAAAGCAAAATGCCCCAAACTTTTTGCTATTCTAAAATAAATTATTTTCCGCTTAAAATATTCGTTTTTTTTCTTTAGGTTTCAAATTTTCAGTTTCAAAGATTTTGGCCCCATCGTGATGCATTGGGGCGGGGCTAACACAAAGTACCACTCAAAAGTTTTGAAATTAATTTTCTGATTTGAAAACAGAAAAAAAAAGAATTGAAAGTAACAAAAAACTGAAAAAAAAAAGTTTTGAAATGGAAAGTTTGAGTTTTGAAACCTAAAAAAATTGAACAATTTGAAGCTAAAATAAGTTTATTTTAGAATAGCAAAAAGTTTTTTACATTTTATTTTCTACAATTTTTTTTTGTTTTATTTTGGTTTTAAACAATTTGACCCCAATTTAGCTCCATAGAAGACGACGAGAACGACTGCAGCAAAAAGTCAAACTGCGTGTTTACATTTCACTTTACACATTGTTGATCAGTGTGTCATGAGTCTCTCAGCCATATTTGTGTATGGATGGTGTAATATGACCAGTACACTGTGTTGCACATAACAAATGTGAAAGTGATGAATATGCTCTGTAATCTTCCAAACTGTTGGACATTGAAATAAAGTGATGCCAAAACTGTGGTGTGGAAGTTGGAGCTGAAATACAGACTGATCCACTCGGATCCTCTTCTGATCAATTTTGTCTTTTCGTGATGATTATACCGTTCTTAAGCAAAATTACAGGACATGTGCAGCAGGGCAATTAAAATTTTGTTGCTATTGAAAGTAAAAAATATGTAATTTTATTATAGATGCAAGTTTAAGTTTCATTAAGAGTGAAATAGCTTTTTAAATGATCTTTAAATCCTCACTAGATGGCGCTAAACATGTTAAAATTTCATATTATAGCAATGATAAATTTCAGCCACATGTTAGTTGCTTTGGCTAATTTTGTTTTTTTTCAGTGTTTTAGGATATTTTGAAATTTTGGTTTTTTTTTTCAGCTACATGTTATCTGTTTCAGCTAACCTAAGTTTTTAGGCTAATTTGGCATTTAGCTAATATTTTTGCTGGCTATCAGCTTCAAAGTTATAAGCTTCAGCATTTTCAGCTTCAGTGTTTTTTAGCTATCAGCTTCAACATTTTCAGCTATCGGCTTCAGCATTTTCAGCTCCAGCATTTTTTAGCTATCAGCTTCAACATTTTCAGCTATCAGCTTCAGCATTTTCAGCTCCAGCATTTTTTAGCTATCAGCTTCAACATTTTCAGCTATCGGCTTCAGCATTTTCAGCTCTAGCATTTTTTCGCTATCAGCTTCAGCATTTTCAGCTCTAGCATTATTTAGCTATCAGCTTCAACATTTTCAGCTATCGGCTTCAGCATTTTCAGCTCTAGCATTTTTTCGCTATCAGCTTCAACATTTTCAGCTATCGGCTTCAGCATTTTCAGCTCCAGCATTTTTTAGCTATCAGCTTCAACATTTTCAGCTATCGGCTTCAGCATTTTCAGCTCCAGCATTTTTTAGCTATCAGCTTCAACATTTTCAGCTATCAGCTTCAGCATTTTCAGCTCTAGCATTTTTTCGCTATCAGCTTCAACATTTTCAGATTCAGAATTTTTCAGCTATCAGCTTCAACATTTTCAGCTATCAGCTTTAACATTATCAGATTCAGCATTTTTTAGCTATCAGATTCAACATTTTCAGCTTCAGTGTTTTCAGCTATCAATTTAAGCATCTTCAGCTAACAGCATTAGCATCTTCAGTGGCTAAATTCAGCTTACAGCATTCACGCTAGCATTATTGCAGGTAATGCTATATCTCTAGTTCATAATTATGGTAAAAAATTACGGTTTAAAAGTTTTTAAAATTTTTGTTTAATTGTGTTCTTTGTTGTGTTCGGCCCGCGACCCAAGGTGTGTTTTGGATTTTGTGCGATTGAATTTAACAATCCTGCTTTAGCTTTCTCACAATTAATTACTTTTTAGTACTACAACTAAAAGCACATTAGTTATTGAAAGATGGCTAAATATGTTAAAAACTAATTAGTTTCGAAATGTTATTTCAACAGTTTTTGAAAGGTATTTTTATAGCGCTTAACAAATAAACATTTTTTATAGGCTTAATTATTTTACAAACAATTTCTGGAATTTATAAACACTTACTCTTATCTGGGTAAGAAAATTTCTCTGCTTTTTAATAGGATTTATAAATGTATGAAAACTATTTTGTTAGATATTTCGCCATTTCGGTTCGATTTACATCAAACAGGCGCTTAACTCAAGGTTTTGAGGAATCATGGGTAATAGAAAATTACTTTAAGAATTCCAGAAAATTACTAATGATAAACCTGTTGCTATCAAAAGTTATAGTTTATAGCTTTACAAAGTACTTTTGACCGCATCTTGATAGTTGCTTTTGTCGAGGAAGATACAAACTGATTTCTTTAAATAGCAACCCTGTTCCCCTTTCCCATCATGCATCTGTTCATAGTCTCCCCTGCAAACTTACAACCCCTCACTGCACCAACCCAACATTACTGGTTGTCACAAAAATGGTGAGCAAAAGAAAAGACAAGGAACACAAAGATGTAGAGATCCAGTTTCCCACAATTTACAAATACGACTTTTTTCAAACTAATTGTTTTCATCTTCTCCTGATTTACAACGATATGAATAAAGAAATACTCAGAAATACAAATTTAAGCTTCATTTTCTTTATGTGTCCATCAGAAAAATTCCACAACACCAAAAACTTTTTAATTGGAGTCTTTAACCAAAACCAAATGCATCATGGGAGTTGTTGTAGCGTCACCTTCTTTGCACCACAAGGTTTAGTTTAGCAGAAACTAAATCTGCTGCTTTTACCCAAACTTTAACTCCTAAATGTGTCTGATCTGGTCAAACAAACTTAAATCACTTTCATTGAAAATACAGAGTTTCCAAATTCCCTCAGTGATGAGAAAACCTCAAGAACATGGAAGACTTTTTGTTTTTGCTAGTTTAAGTTCGTTTAAACTGCAGCTGCATAAAGATGTGCAGCTGATGTGGATGAGCCTGAAGCAGCCATAGCGCTCCCAACAAGGTTTAAAAAAAAAAAAAAAAAGAAAATTTAGTAAAATGTATGGAGCCCCTGAAGGGACATTAAAGTGAAGAAAAAAAAAAAAAATTCTAAAATTTTTTTCTGGTTGATATCTGGTAAGTAAGTTTAAAAAAAAACATTTTTAGGAAAAAAACCTTTCAAAAAACACACAATACATAAATAAATACTTTGATGTCCCTTGAGGAGCTCCGTAGATTTAGCCAAAACAGATCAGATTTTTTTTAATTTCTGATGTTTATTTCAGCTTCACAAAAATGATATTTTGTTAGTCTGATATCAGTAAATTCACTAGAATCCACATTTTAGAGAATTAAATTTGTTATTCTGAGGTTGCAAACTGTAGTCTATATGTATATTTTTATTTTACATAATCAGCATCAATCAAGACAAAACTCTTTCTTTGAAACCACGAACACGTCAAAACTCATCGGGACTGACCACATATTTTTTAGCAACACATAGTACCAGCGGTGTCCAAATCCAGGCCTCGAGGCCCGGCTACCTACATGTTGAAGCTCCTTATTGGCCAAACGAACCTGACTCAGGAGGCCGGCCCTCGAGGCCGGGGTTTGGACACTTCTGATTCAAACCAAAAAGGATCTGGAATCGAATCATTATTTAATCCCGTTAATCAATAGATTTCCTCTTTTCTGTTCAAATTTTTTTTTTTGCTAAATAATTAGAGCGTGCAGCCCCCACATGACGACACGCTAATGTGTGAAAGCAGCTGAATTTACCCTTTAACTGCACCAAAACTTTAGAAAACATGTTTTTTTTTTTAAATACTGAATGTATGGTATTACACCCTAAGGTACGGGGGCCCCTAAAAGAAAAGTGACAAAAAAATGTGAAAAATTTACCCTACGCCACCAGAAAAAAAAAAAAAATTCAAAAAAAGTGAAAAATTTTGTAAAATTTTTGTTACAAAATTTGAAATAATAATAATAATAATAAAAGAATTCTGGTTAGTAACGGATGCGCTTTAATTAATAACCAGAATATTTTTTTAAATAAATTGCTTATAAAAAATAAAACTATTACTATCTGGTGTTCATCAGTTACTAACCAGATTTTTTTTTTTATTACTTTAATTTTTTGAAAAACAAGTTCTGGTTAGTAACCAGAACTTGTTTTTATGACTTCAATTTTTTTAGAAAGTAGTTTTAGAAAAAAAAAATGTTTTTACTTAATTTCGTTTTTACTTTAATGTCCTTCAGGGGGCTCCGTACCAAGGCAATAAGCAGCAGAAAAAACTATATTTTCTTTTCTTTTTTGGGTAGTTAAAGGGTTAAACCCCAGAAAAAAAAATCACTGGGCGTCCCTTTAATGCAGCAGATCTCCATAAAAGCTGAGTGTGCTCCCAGTTCCTCTACCGTTACCATGACGATGCTAAACCATGACTCTTGACCTGAACATTGGTTTCTCTCCTACCTTCTATCCATCCGAATACTCGTTTAGTGTGGATCAGCGAAGCCCAGCGACCCCGTTTCAGATGCAGACCTTCATCTGATCATCGCAGGAGGAGGACGACAGTTTTAGCAGCAGGAAGTTGCTCTGGGGTCAAGAGTTTAGAAACGAAAACGCTGAAACTGACTGATCTCTATCGGACGACATGGATTTAGAGGAAATCGTGGACGACCTGAAACTGTCTTTAGTGTCGCTGGCGACTTTTTCGCACAGCGTGACTTTAGTCACCATCTCCATGCCGCTGAAAAGAGACAGAGCGTTCTTCTGGGACGGCGAGGGTTCTACATCGCAGACGAGGTTCGGATGGGCGGCTCTGTCTACGACACGGTGAAGCTCCTCCTCCTCCTCCTCTTCGTCGTCCTTCGTCAGCTCATCTGTAGCAGACTGATGAGGTTTCAGGTTTGTGTTGTGGTCAGAGTCTTCAGAGAAAGAGGATGGGTGGCTGCTGGGCGCGGCGTCGAGCTTGGCGGCGTGCAGAGATCCACCGAGGAGAGCTTCAAACTGTCGAAGGATCTGGAACAAAAAAACCCCAAACAAGCAACTCTTTCAGCACCTTGTATGGAGCTAAATTGAGGCCAATATTGCTTGAAACCAAAATAAAACAATTTCAAACAAATATCGTTTGGCCAGAAGAAACGTTAAATGTCCCAAAATTATTTCTATTCTAAAACAAACTTATTTATTTTCAGCTTCAAATATTCAATTTTTAGGTTTCAAAACTAAAATTTCAAAAAAAATTTTCACTTTCAAATCTGAAAATTTCAGTTTCAAAACTTTTGGCCCGGTTGTATGGAACTAAATTGGGGCCACTATCATTTGAGACCCAAATAAAACAAACTGAAAAATTTGCTGTTTGGCCAAAAAAAAAAAAAATGTCCAAAACTTTTTGCTATTCTAAAATAAAATGAATTATTTTCAGCTTAAAATTTTCTGTTTTTGATTGGTTTCAAAACTCAAAATTTCAGTTTTAAAACTTTTGGCCCCATTGTGGCGCATTGCGGCGGGGCTAACACAAAGGACCAATCAAAATCAATGAGTGCCAAAAGTTTTGAAACTGAAATTTTCAGATTCGAAAACAGAAAAAAAAAAAAAAAAAAAAAAAAAAAAAGAGTTGAAAGAAACATAAAAATTGAAACTGAAAAAAGTTTTGGAATTGAAAATATGAGTTTTGAACCCTAAAACATAAAAAATTTCACGCTGAAAATTATGTTTGTTTTAGAACAGCAAAATGTTTTTGACACTTTCCATTTTTATTTTTTTTGCAAAACATAAAATTTTTTTCAATTAGTTTTATTTAGGTTTCATATAATTTGACCCCAATTTAGCTCCATATGGTTGTGGTGTGCCGGCCAACACGAGGGATCAAAATCAATGAGGGCCAGAAGTTTTGAAACTGAAATTTTCAGATTCTAAAAAAGAAAAAAAAAATCTTGAAACAGAAAAAAAAAGTTTTGAAATTGAAAATGTGAGTTTTGAAACCTAAAACATGAAAAATTGAAGCTGAAAATCATTACATTTCTTTTAGAACAGCAAAAAGTTTTGGACATTTGACTTTTTCTTTTGGTCAAACACCAATATTTTTGTGAATTTTCATCATTTGGGTTTTAAATAATTTGGCCCCAATTTATAATAATAATAATAATAAATTTTATTTGAAGTGCCTTTCAAAACACCCAAGGACACTTTCCAGTAAAATAGCAATAAATAGTAAAATAATACACATAAAAAAAAAAAAAAAAAGCTTTGCGTTGAGGTCGTCTTTCTGGCTCCGTACCTTGGTAGCTTTGTTTGCCACGGGTCCTCGAGAGCCTTCGCTCAGCTGACGGAGCCTCCGTCTGGTGGCTCCAAACATTTGCTCCAAGGAGAGAAGGTCGGAGGTCATGAGGCAGGAGATGGCACACAGAGCCCGCTGTGGGATTCAAGAAACACAAATCTGCAGGACGGATTCACAGAAAACACAGAAAACTCGTCGCAGCTCCACGTTACCATCTGAAGAACGCTTGAAGGATTCTGGAGTTTGCTGGACAGCAGCTCCACCACCACGTCGCAGTTGAGAGTGGAGCACCTGAGAGGTTAGAGGGAGCAACCGTGGAGAAAATACCGAAACAATAAAGGTGGTTTTCAACAGGAAAAATGCACCGACTCTTTGATGAAGTGCTGACACTCCTCTCTGGTCAGGAAAACTCTGGAGCCTTCCGTCAGTCTGTTGATGAGCGCCATCTCCTGGCCACAGTCCCCCAACTGCAGGGCCTCCACCCTGGAGACAGGAAGCAACAGAACAGCTGCAACATGACATTTAAAACCTTTTTTTAAATATTTCACAATAAAATTACTATTTTTTAGGTTCAATTTTTAACTTGAAGACAAAATAATAGACATATATCCCGAATAATCCCTTAAGTGAAGTTCTTAAAAGATGTAATCCATTCAGGTTCCAGTCGTTCAAACAGAACTTATAAAACAGACACATTTCATTTTACAGTTTTTTAGATATTTAACAACCAGTTTGATTCTTTTTGCAGTAAAATATCATCTGAATTTGCCTCTATAGTCTCCAAACAAGCAAATGTCTGATTATTCTTTACAGCAGAACAAAATGGAAGAAAAACAGACAGTTTGGGGCGTCTGGAACTGGAAAAAAAATTGATTAACTTTATTAACAACAAGTGTTAGAGTCACCATAAAAAATGTACGAGAATAGTCGTGAAATTATAAGAAAAAAGGCGTAATTTTTAAAGAAAAGTCATAATATTAAGAGAAATCTTTTTTAAAAATAAAGTATATGTAAATAAAGTTGCTAAATTTTAAGAAAAAAAGTTGTAATTTCCCTTTATTTAATTTCAAAAGTGCACAATTTTAGAAATTAATTCATAATGAGAAAAAAATGTCAAGAATAAAGTTATAAAGTTATGAGAAATTTTAATTTTACCAAACTAAGCAGCAAAATAATGACATACAGTTGTAATAATATGAGAAAAAAACCTGTTAAAAATGTACAAGAATAAAGTCGTGAAATTAAGAGGAAAAAAATTCTAATAAAAAAAAGTCGTAAACTTATAAGAGAAAAAAAGTGCAGAATTTTAGGAGAATAAAATGATTATATTATGAGAAAAACTGTCAAAAATGTTCAAGAATAAAGTCCAAAAATTATGAAAAAAAAGTATAATTTTACAAAAACAAAGTTTAAAATTAATATAGAACAACGTTTTAATTATGAAAGAATGTATTTATAATATTATGAATAAAACAGTCATAATTTTATGAGAACGAAGTCCTACAACTATGGAAAAAAATTTAATTTTATGAGAATAAAGTCGTAAAATTTTAAGGAAAAGTTTTAATTTTTGACAAAAAAAACTGTAAGATTATAAGGAAAAAAGTTGTAATATGTGAATATAGTTATAATATTTTGAAAAAAAAAGAATACTATTTATACAAAAATAAAGAAAAAAAATTATGAGGAATAAACTCAGAGAAATATCAACAAAAAAAGAACATTTTTAACAAGAATAAAGTTATAATTTCTACATTTAAAGGTGAGAATTTCCTTTACATTTATGAGGCAACAAAAAAAGGAAAAAAAATAGAGTTTCAGTACGATTTCACAAAACAGGAAATACTACGTTGTCATCAGTATAGTTGCAGGTGTCCAAGTGCATTATGGGACATGAATTCCTATGATAAGATATCTCTATAAATGGCTGCATTGATGGATTTAATCTTCCTGTAATGTGGAACAACTAGTCTACATTTTCAGAAAAGTGTCTTTTTCTGTGTTTCTCATGATTTTATGGGTTTATTCTCATAAAATTATAGATAATTGTACTCGATAGTCCTGATATAAACATTACCGCTCTGAGAGGTCTCCATTACTGCCCCTGCTGGCTCCTGATTGGCTTCTGGTTCCAGCGGACTTGCTGCCCACAGACGCTCTGCTGTTCGCACTGATGTCCTGAGAGGAGTTGTGGGAGGAGCCATTGCTGCTGTCGGTCTCCTCCCAGCCGCCGCCGACCTGCCCCGGGCACCAGTGCGTCACTGTCGTCGCGGAAAGACAAAAAAAGTTGACTTTGAAATCCACTTCTCAGTCGGACCCGAGTCCCCGAATGTTCGACCTTTCGGTTTTCTTGCGGGGTGGTTGTACGCGCACGCCGGGACGGCCACCTCGATGGGGGCAGACGGAGCGAAGACGGCGCGGTAGTGGTTATCGTGGAGGCGGATGCCCTGCTGCTCCGTGGGGGGGAGGACGGCGCTCGCCACGACCTCCGCGGCTTTTTGGATCTTATCCAGGAGGGATTCGCTGACGGCTGCACAGACGGCGATCAGACAAAAATCCCCCCAAAAACCCTCAATAACGTTGATCCGTGCCTCACCCGTTCCTTGTTTCCCTGGACTATACCCGAAACCCTGCAGAGCTGACCGGTGGGACAGGGCGGATCCCATACCTGGAGAGCCACAAACGGAAGAATCTTCAATATAAAGCGATCGGAACCAGTGACCGACAAACACCGTCTGCCTTAACAAAACGGAATTACCCTCACCCGTTCTCGGAGGGGCAACAGCGTGCGCCGCCATGCTGCTTTTGGTAGAAATCGAATCTGTGAAAAGTAACCGAGCCACTTCCTGTAAATGTAAACGACTAGTAAGTAAATTCCAACTCAGTTTATGACCCGAGTAAGAAGAGTAGCTCCAGTTTCATACCTGTGCTGTGCTCCTAACTTTCTGATAAAGAGCCGTGCCGTGGACGGGATCAGGAGCGCCGCTGTAAACTTATGAAGGACAGACATTTGATTCAACTTTCAACCCCATGAACTCGTGAGGTTCTCCAGAATCTCTTACCTGATGCTTGCTGGATGAAGGTGGAGTTCCTTCTGAGTTCTGTGAGGAAATGATCTGAACCGTGACCGCAGAGGTGGACAAAGATCTTCAGCACCTTCAACAGCCGAGAGGAGAGCAGAGGTCAAAATGTAAAAGGAGTCAAATAAATAAATAAATGATAAATATTCCTGCCTTTTTATTATTCATAATTATGTCAAAAAGTTACAGTTTTAGAATCTTTTAGCTTTTTGGACTATTTTGGCATTTACTGAGATTTTTTTAGGGTATTTTGGAGTTTAGCTAATATTTCAGCTACATGCTAGCCGTTTCGGATAATTTAGGCTTTTTTCCCAGTTTTTTTTTTGGCAGTCATAGAGTTTAGCTATTTTTTCAGCCAAATTCTAACTGTTTTGGCTAGCCTAATGTTTTTTAAGGGTAATTTGGCTAATATTTTAACTGGCTAACAGCTTCAGCATTTTCAGCCATCAGTTGCAACAAGTTCAGCTATCAGCTTCAACGTTTTCAGCTATTAGCTTCAGCGTTTTCAGTTATCAGCCTCAGCGTTTTCAGTTATCAGCTCCAACGTTTTCAGTATAAGCTTCAACATTTTCAACTGTCATCTTCAGCGTTTTCAGCTGTTAGCTTCAGCGTTTTCAGCTATTAGCTTCAGCGTTTTCAGCTATTAGCCTCAGCGTTTTCAGTTATCAGCCTCAGCGTTTTCAGTTATCAGCTCCAACGTTTTCAGTTATCAGCTTCAGCGTTTTCAGCTATTAGCTTCAGCGTTTTCAGCTATTAGCTTCAGCGTTTTCAGTTATCAGCTTCAGCGTTTTCAGTTATCAGCTCCAGCGTTTTCAGCTATCAGCTTCAGCGTTTTCAGCTATCAGCTTCAGCGTTTTCAGCTATCAGCTCCAGCGTTTTCAGTTATCAGCTCCAGCGTTTTCAGCTATCAGCTTCAGCGTTTTCAGCTATCAGCTTCAGCGTTTTCAGTTATCAGCTCCAGCGTTTTCAGCTATCAGCTTCAGCGTTTTCAGCCATCAGCTCCAGCGTTTTCAGTTATCAGCTCCAGCGTTTTCAGCTATCAGCTCCAGCGTTTTCAGCTATCAGCTTCAGCGTTTTCAGCTATCAGCTTCAGCGTTTTCAGTTATCAGCTCCAGCGTTTTCAGCTATCAGCTTCAGCGTTTTCAGCCATCAGCTCCAGCGTTTTCAGTTATCAGCTCCAGCGTTTTCAGCTATCAGCTCCAGCGTTTTCAGCTATCAGCTTCAGCGTTTTCAGTTATCAGCTCCAGCGTTTTCAGCTATCAGCTTCAGGGTTTTCAGCTATCAGCTTCAGCGTTTTCAGTTATCAGCTCCAGCGTTTTCAGCTATCAGCTTCAGCGTTTTCAGCTATTAGCTTCAGCGTTTTCAGCTATCAGCTTCAGCGTTTTCAGCTATTAGCTTCAGCGTTTTCAGCTATTAGCTTCAGTGTTTTCAGTTATCAGCTCCAGCGTTTTCAGCTATTACCATCAGTGTTTTCAGCCATCAGCTTCAGCGTTTTCAGCTATCAGCGTTTTCAGCTATCAGCCTCAGTTATTTCAGTATAAGCTTCAACATTTTTAACTATCTTCTTCAGCGTTTTCAGCCATTAGTTTCAGCGTTTTTTATCTATTAGCTTCAAGGTTTTTCAACTCTCATCTTCAGCGTTTTTAGTAATCAATTTCAGCATCTTCAGCTATCAGCACTAGTATCCTCTGTGGCCAAACTCATCTTAAAGCATTCCCACAAGCATCACTGCAGCTCATGCTATACATCAAGTTCATAACTATGTTATAAAGTAACTTTTTTAAAGCTTTTAAAATTTAGTTTTTGTGTTCAACAAATGTTTATCCTGTTCGGCCCGCGACCTGAGGTGTGTTTTGGATTTTGGCTCCTTATGTGATTGAGTCTGTCACCCCTCTCAGCCCACATATCATTCTCACCTTAAGCTTGACATGACAGGACTCGGCTTGCAGTCTCTCCAGCAGATATTCGAGCAAACACTGACCACAACCCAAGGACTCATGGGAGATTTCTGAAGTGTTAAGGCAGTCAAAGATAAGCTGCAGTGTTGATTCTATGACAATCAATGAATAAGAATTATTTTTCTGTGAAAAGGATACTTCCAATCTCCTGGAAAAGGTACCCAGGACAGGGGTTTTCATCATCTGCTGTTGCCTTCATCAGGGTGGGTACCTGCAATAAACGTGACAAATTATCCACTTTTTATTTAATAATATATATTTTTTGTTTTAAACCCATAAATATTAAATCTAAATGAGCAATACTGTTTACTACTTTCACCGGTAATAGAGCTCCTAGCCTGAAATAAACACTGACTAGCAAGCCAGTTAGCTAGCTAGTTAACAGCTACAAACAGTCACGTGACGCTACCTTGAGTCCGCCACGCGCTCCAAAGACGTCAACCGTTTTTTCTAGAAGATAATTACCCCCAAACTTTACTTACTTTTTGAAGGAAAGCCAGTCGTTCCAAAAATGTAGCCATGATTTAGCAGGTCTAGCTGCGGGTTCCTCATCTTCCTGAAGCTACTAAAGGAGGGCGTGGTTAAGGTTGACAGGCAGCCAATCATCATCAACGCTCTGAGTTCCCCCTCTACGTCCATTGGCGGATATCGCCACGCCTCAATTCAGATTGTAGCGAATCAGACATTACATGGGGAGTTGACAAATTTAGATCGACAGCAATATTAGCCAATCACAAAAAGAAGGGGCGTGGTTTAGTGACAGGGTCATCAAAATGGCGCTGCCCGTAGTTCACACGAATTCAGCCTATTTTTATGACATTTTTCCTTAAAAACATGCTCTAAAATTGATAATTTATTTATCAAACCAATTAAAATATTAGACAAAAGTTTAATATTTGTCGTTTTTAAGAGTTAAAGACGTTTACGTAGCAGCAGCAGGATGTCGGGATCAAATGTTTGGAGCAGAAACCGGGAGAAAATGAGAAATTTCACCGAAATCTTTTCAAAGTGTTCCGACGAGGTGAGACAGAATATTATTACACTACTGATACATTTGTTTATTTGACATTAATCAAAAAAAAAAAAAAAAAAACCTAAAACATTTATATGTAATAAATAGTTTTAGATGATAAAATAGTTGTAAGAATTACATTATTTGGCTTGTTTTTTCTTTTAGATCTGCTTTGTTTTGCACAAGTTTTGACTATAAATTTCCAAGATAACTGCAGATCATTCGGGCCAATTGACTTTAAAGACCTTAACTTTTGCCTTTATCAGCTGTTTTTACCATAGTTTGGATTCCAATATTGTATTCTTTACATTATTTTCTCTGTTCTGTTCTGCTGGTTTGTTTTACTGTTTTATCTTTGGTTTTACCTGGTGTTTTTATGCTTTTATGTGATCTATTTATACTTTTTTTTTCATGTTTTTTATGCTTTGTGATGTGAGCGTATTATTTATACTTTTTTATTTTTAGCCTTTTTAACTGCTATGTTTCTACATTGTTCTATATCATTTTTCTAGATGATTAAATAGAAGCCAAATCATGGCCACCACCGTTTCATGTGAAAGCGTTATTTAAGGAAATAAAATGATATTAACGAAATGTAAAATGTCTTTATTAAAGCACAAAATTTAATGGTAAAGTTAATTTATTTTTAAATAAAAAAAAGATATAATTTAAAAATTAAAATGATATGAAACGCACAAAATTGTTGTAAAAACTCATTTAGTCTCTTAAAAAAAATAGAGTTTATCACAAAAGTTTACATCCTGGAGAAGTGTTAATTTCACATTTTTAAATAAATAAAAAGATATAATTTAACAAAATAATTTATAGAAAATAATTAAAGATAAACTGTCTGAATGTGAAGTGATGTGTTGCAGGCTGCAGCGTATGGAAAGTGTGTCGCGGCTACAACACGGCAGATGAATAAAAGGACGTGGAAACCCTCACATGGAATCATTTGTTCTTCTTTTCCTAAATAATGTCAATATTTGTGTTCATTTGTGTTGGATAGTTTATTATGTACAGAAATAATTTGCACATAGAAAAATACTTTGTACAAAGTCAAGATCTGGAATGACATGTTTTTTTTCTTGGGAACATCTAAATATTTGAGATTTTCCTGCAGCGTCTGGTCCAAGAAGGCACTAAAACATCGAGGAATAAAGACTGGAATCAAATGAGGAAATTTCCATTCAGTCCAGTTTTTCTTGAACATTAAGGCTACAACATGAGAGTTTTAGCTCCACAATGGGACAGAGTATTCAAAATGTACAACGCACAAAACCCTCCATAAAAATAAAATAAAAATACACCTTTGATAGGATTTGCATGGATGTATTTACAGCTCAGTGTCGACCGCTTCTCCCTCGTAACTGAAATAAGTTAATATTTACATGTTCGTCTTTGGATCGTCTTCAGAACACACGGTATCGCAGCGTTCGACGGTTCATTTGGTCCCATCGTCCTCTGGGGCTTGTTTGATCTGCCGCGAGTGCACCATGGCCCCGCCCACCAGCTGCTCCTCCAGGGCGGCGTGCAGGTCGGCGCCCCCCAGCTCCAGCAGGGGCTCCAGCCCGCGGACCCCCACGGCGGCGGCGTCTTTCGGTTGCAGCGCTCTGCGCCGCCGCCTCAGATCCACCGCTCCCTGGTCCCGCCCCTTTTCGGCATCAAGTTTGCGTGACCCTTCACCTCCTTCCGGGACCGGCTGCTCCTTGAGGTCTCGGCCGTTTTCCTTTAAAGCTTGACCATTTTCTGCGGATTCTTTGCCGTTTTTGGCTTCCGCGGCTCGCCGTTCCTCGCCGTTTTTGGCCGGCGGTTCCTCCTTTCCTCTCATCGCTCCCTTCTCCTCGGGTTTTTGCTCCTGCTCCTGGAGGAGCTTCTCTCTTTTCTCCTTTTCCAGCTGTTCCTGAACTCCCTTCTCCTTGATCTCATTCTCTGCTTTCTCCTTTTCCCGCCTCTCTTTTTCCCGCCTCTCTCTCTCCAGCGCCTCCTTTTCCTTCCTAACTCTTTCCAGCTCCTCCTCTCGTTCCTGCGCCTCCTTTTCCTTCCTAATTTTTTCCAGCTCCTTCTCTCTCTCCAGCGCCTCCTTCTCTTTTCGGACTCTTTCCAGCGCCTCCTTTTCTATCCGGACTCTTACCAGCTCCTTCTCTCGTTCTAGCGCCTCCTTCTCTTTCCTGACTCTTTCCAGCTCCTTCTCTCTCTCCAGCGCCTCCTTCTCTTTCCTGACTCTTTCTAGCTCCTTCTCTCTCTCCAGCGCCTCCTTCTCTTTCCTGACTCTCTCCAGCGCCTCCTTTTCCCTCTGAACCCTCTCCAGCTCCTTTTCCCGTTCCAGTTTTTCCCTCAGCTCCTTCTCCCGCTGCTCCTTCTCCAGTCTGGCTTTCATTTCTTTCTCCCCATCAATGCTCCTTTCTCCTTCTTTCACCTGCTCATTTTTTGGCGGACTGGAAGGCATCGGTTTTCCTAGCGGGACTCCTCTCGCTCCCACCTCCCTCTGCTTGTGAGAATCTCCGCCTGCGTCTTCTTTGCGAGCCGCTTCCTCCCCCTCCTTGACTTTAACTCCCGTGTCCACGCCGTGAGCGCCGTCTCCTTCAGGCTGTGGGTCTCCAGGCTCCTTCACTTTGGCTCCTCCTCCTTCCGCGGCCTTCTCCGCCTCACCATCAGCAGCACGCCTTAAAACGAGAAAATCAAAACTAAAATTAAATCTTAAAATGAACCATCAGCGTTCCACATGTGACACGATCAGATCGAACACAAACGTCTAAAAATCAACTTTTTTTTGCTTCTTGGTACTTTTGTCATGAAATAAAACTACAGGATCTTTCACTAAATGAGGAAAAGAAAAATATTTCACCGCATTAAAGGTCAACTTAAGGGAAAAGCAGATTTGTTTTAGAGGAGAACTTTTAAAGTTAAAAAAGGCAAAACTTGGCCTAATTCCTGCAGATGTACAGTGATCCCTCACTTTGCTTTTTTTTTCCATACAGCGCACCGTGTTCTGCGTTCTGATTGGCCGTATATCAGTGCGTTTCACCTATGGTGGATTAATAAGATCAATTAATCAATTTGAGGTTAACAGATCAATATCGATTCATTAAAATATAAATCGATGTAGCATATAAAGCTAAACTCCGTTAGCTTGATGCTAACGTTTAATGGAATTTCAGATAGGACGGCTAATGCTAATGCTGGGTCGAACTAAACATACATTACTGACTAAATGAGCATCTTATTATCTTATTGTTATTAGCCTAGCTTTTAAAAAAAATTATTTATTTATTAAATTAAATTTGTTTTTATTTGTAATTATTAACTTGGTGCCTCCTGTATTGTAAACATTTAAAATATTGTTGTCAGAAGTTTATATTTTAATCTGTGTGTAACCTTTTACTCTGTTGTTCTATTTATAATGCTGATGCTTATTCAGGTCGTCGTTGTAAATGAGAAATTGTTCTCAATCGACCGACCTGTATAAGTAAAGGTTATATATTTTTAAACTCACAGGGAGAATCTTTCCAAACTCCTCTAAGGAAATATTTTTTAAAGAAACGATTTGTGGTCTAGAATATCTTTATTTTTCTTTGTATTAGTTTGATTTCTATTCAAGACTCTTTGATAACAATGATTATAAACTGAAAATGCGCTTCAGTGTCAAATAGCTTAAAGTGAATGAAAAATCAGGTTGTAAATTTGAAAAGAATAACTGAACATTGGAAAACAGGTTCAAACTTGAAAGTAAAACCTGAAAACTTGAAGGAATTATTGAAAATGTGAAAAATAAACTTGAAAGAAATATTGGAAATTTGAAAAAAAAAAAACATTGTAAATGTATAACTTTAATAAAAATACAATTAAAACTTAAAATTGTTTCCAAATGTAAAAAATAATGTTTATTTGTATTTTTCAACGCGATTCACGGGACAAATTCACGTTATGCGACAAAGTCGCTGCTCGTCGTCTGTCAAAAAAAGCTTGTGAGCTTGTGCAAGTGGGAGGAGCTACCAGTTAATCGCTGTATGTTGATATCTCACTTTAGAATGTATGAAGACTCAGATAATCAGGTTATTTAATGTGAAGACTTCAACAATAAAAAAATAAGGTTTATATGATTATCATTTAAAGATTTACAGGGAGGCTGTGACTGTATGACAGCCGCTTCCATGGTGTTTCTGTGTCTCTGTGGCTGAACTTGAAGGTTCACTGTCTCGTAGTGACCAGAGGGGGAATGTTTCGATGAGCCGGCAGCCTCCACACCCCTCAGCGGCTCTCTCTCTGGATGACATGCATGTACACACCAGCAGGTTGCTTCTGGTGGATCTCTTTGTGCTGCTCCTCTATGACGGCCAGCAGCTTCTCCTGCTGGTCCAGGAGTCTCTTCTGTTGCTCCTGCTGCTCCTTGATGACCTGCAGCAGCATGGCGTGGTCCATCTGACCCTCTGTATGAAGATCAGAACACACAAACACAGAAAAAGACGTTTAAAAGCAGTCGTCTAAAAACAATGCAGCGGTTAGGAGAGGGAACTAACTATTTTAACTCAGCTGCTGCAGACACTCGCTAAGTTTAGGTTTCTACACCGGAACATGAATTATGAATAAAAGCAGTTTAAGCCAAACATTTTTACAAAGAGAAGAAAAAGGCCAAGAGAAAACTCCTACCTGCAACCAGCTTTTTTATCACTGCGGTTCGAATCCGGCAGAGAAAATGAAAATAAAAAAGAGGATAGAGAAGAGAGGGCAAAAGTAAACGTAGGAATGTGGAAGTCAACCAGCCAACAAAGAGCCATAAAAGCACCGGGAAGGGGGGGGGGGCGGAGAGTCAAGTACGTCACCAAGAGACCGCCGAATATTAAACATGCTCGGATGGAGAACGAGAGAGGAACCGCAATATTATTTCATGGTGTTTTCTTCAGTCGACTCACCGTCCATCTTCTCGTCTGCCGCGTCTTTGTTCTCCTCACCGCGATGCTCTCCTTCAGGAGGCGGAGCTGAAAAACACGCAGATCACGGGTCATCCATGTATTTCGGGGGGCACATTCGGTTTAGAAGTGAGTGGAAAACGTGGGCCCCAACCGGGTTTGTCCGCAGTTTCTGTGGCGACCACCTGTGTTTGCCTACATTGGCTAATCAGTGGGTTAGCTCGCTACGCTAGCCAGCCTCCCAGTGGACGCATAGCACGCTAACGAGCTCTACAGTATCGAGCTAGCAAGCTCCGCTGTATCGATCTCAGTTGTACTGAGCTAACGGGCTTCGCTGTATTGAGCTAGCAAGCTCCGATGTAGCAAGCTAGCAATCTCTGCTGTAATGAGCTTCGCTGTATCTAGCTAGCAAGCTAGCAGGCGCTACTATAGTGAGGTCTGCTGTATGGAGCTAGCAAGCTACACTGTAGCAAGGTAGCAAGCTCTGCTGTAGCGAGCTAGCAAGCAACACTGTAGTAAGCTAGCAAGCTGTATCAAGCTAGTGAGCTCTGCTGCAGTGAGTTTTGTAGTATTGAGCTCCCAAACTTCATCAGAACGTTGACAAAAACAAGTTTAAATAGACAAACAGCGTTTCTTTCCATCTAAATATTTGTTTTATTTGATCAGTTTAGTTGATTCTGATCACCTGAAAAAAATAAAGGTATAAATGAGGATTTAATATATCAAGCAAGCAAGCGTCACTGTACTGTGCTAGCAAGTTTTGCTGTATTGTGCTAGCAAGCTCAGCTGTAGCGAGTTCCGTTGTTTGAGCTAGTAAGCTCCACTTTAGCAAGCTAGAAATCTCAGCTGTATCGAGCTACTGAGCTCCACTGTATTTAGCTAGCAAGCTTCACTGTATTGTGCTAGCAAGCTCCGCGGCAGCAAGCTCCGCTATATCTAGCTACCGAGCTTCGTTGTATCGAGCTAGCAAGCTTCACTGTCGCAAGCTAGCAAAATCTGCTGTAGTGAGCTTCGCTGTATTTAGCTAGCAGGTTCTGTTATATTGAGCTAGCAAGCTCCACTTTAGCAAGCTAGAAATCTCAGCTGTATCAAGCTAGCAAGCTCCGTTGTTCCGAGCTAGCGAGCTTCCCTATATTTAGCTAGCAGGTTCTGTTGTACTGTGTTAGCGAGCTCCGTTGTATTAAGCTAGCAAGCTCCACTGTAGCAAGCTAGCAAAATCTGCTGTAGTGAGCTTCGCTGTATTTAGCTAGCGGGTTCTGTTATATTGAGCTAGCAAGCTCCACTTTAGCAAGCAAGAAATCTCAGCTGTATCGAGCTACTGAGCTCCGCTGTATTTAGCTAGCTAGCTTCACTGTATTGTGCTAGCAAGCTCCACGGTAGCGAGCTCAACTGTATCGAGCTTTGCTGTATCGAGCTAGCAGGCTCCAATTTAGCAAGCTAGAAATCTCAGCTGTATCGAGCTAGCAAGCTCCGTTGTATTTAGCTAGCAAGATTCACTGTATTGTGCTAGCAAGCTCCGCGGTAGCGAGCTCAACTCTATCGAGCCACAGAGTTTCGCTGTATTGAGCTAGCAAGCTCCACTGTAGCAAGCTAGAAATCTCAGCTGTATCGAGCTAGCAACCTCCGTTGTTCTGAGCTAGCGAGCTTCCCTATAATTAGCTAGCAGGTTCTGTTGTACTGTGTTAGCGAGCTCCGTTGTATTGAGCTAGCAAGCTCCACTGTAGCAAGCTAGAAATCTCAGCTGTATCGAGCTAGCAACCTCCGTTGTTCTGAGCTAGCGAGCTTCCCTATAATTAGCTAGCGTTCGTTGTACTGTGTGTTAGCGAGCTCCTGTATTGAGCTAGCAAGCTCCACTGTAGCAAGCTAGAAATCTCAGCTGTATCGAGCTAGCAAGCTCCGTTGTTCTGAGCTAGCGAGCTTCCCTATAATTAGCTAGCAGGTTCTGTTGTACTGTGTTAGCGAGCTCCGTTGTATTGAGCTAGCAAGCTCCACTCAGGTCGGACCAGCAGAGAAACTGGACAAACCTGAGCGGGACTCTAATTTTCTGCCCACTTTTAAACCATATGGGCTCATCTGGGCTTAAGAACCTTTTCCCGCCTCTTCAGGATGTTTCCCCGCCTCTTCCCCTGCTCCCGCCGCCTGATTGGCCGCTTCCCCTCCGTTCCCTTTAAGCTCCTCCTCTTTCCGTGGAGCTTCGTCCTGCTTCTTGTCCGCGGGCTTCTCCAGCACCTCATTGGACTTGACCCGGCCGTCTGGTTCCAGTTTGTCTTTCTGCTCCGGCTCCGGCTTCACCTCACGCTCGTCCTCTTTGTCCGGAACCTTCTGAGGACTCCCGGCGTTCTCTTTCATCCCGCCGACTTCCTGGACGGCTCCTCCGGGAAGGAGAGGCTGCTTCTTGTCCTCCTCCAGCTCCTCGTCGTTCTTGCGGGAGTCCACCTGGACCTTGTCGTGAGGGATGGGCGGCTCGTGGCGGTGCGCGTCTCCCTCTGGCACGGCGACGCCTGCGTGAAGACATAAAAGGGATTCAGCGTCGCTCAAAGTGCAGTTACGGTCCCGGGCGTGGAGCGGGTTCTAACCGGCATCCGGGCGGTCCAGCTGCAGGGTGTCCTCCTCTTTTTTCTTCTTCTCAGAAGATTCTAGAGGTCCTTTGATCTGTGGGGGCTCCGCTTGACCCCTCTCTGCAGGTTCTCCGCCCCCCTCAGGTAAAACTTCAGGCTTTTTTATATCCACGGGCTTCTTTACTGCTGAAGAACACAATAAACTGCTAGTAAAACCTCTAAACATAACTTTAAGACTAATTAATTAAACAGGATCGAACAGGATTAACATTTATTAAACACTCTAAAATTAAAATTTTAAAACTTTAAAATCGTAACTTTTTAACAAATTTATGAACTAGATATATTATAATATATATAAGCTGAATTTGGCTGCTGAAGATGCTGAAATTGATAGCTAAAATATTAGCTAAATGTATAATTTGCCTAAAAAAAAACATAGGTTAGCCAAAATAGGTAGAATGTAGCTGAAATATTAGCTAAACTACAAAAAAAGTCTAAAAAAATAGTCCGGAAAGCTGCCACGTTTAAAACTCTAAAACTAACTTTTTATCATAATTATGCATAATAAAAAGGTAGGAATATAAATCAACTCAAACCTTAAATAACTTTCAAAATTTGATTCTTCATAAAAACATATTTTTGTCAAAACAAAAAAAAATGCGCAGTGTAACCGGAAGTAAACAAATCTTCAAAATAAAGTGTCAGTAGAGCTTCAGATTTTCAAAGTAAAACTAGCAAGAGTGCATCAAAAAATGAGACTGAAGTAGCGCTCACTGACATAAGTCCTGGAAAAACAAATTTAATATCGAAACTTTGGCTTCAGTCTTTAAATTCTTTCGGTTATAATGACTCTTTAATTGTTGACGCAATTGACGTAAATGCAGGGGATTCTTTGCACCAAAACGTAAAGTTCTGCAGAACGTTGAGGACTACGAAAGCCGAAAACGGCCTGCCCTACTTTTTTTAAATTTTTGAACATTTTCTCGTGATAACGAAATAATCAATAACGAAAAAGAAAGCGTCCCGCTCTCCCCTTCCCGAGATTCTGAGACTTGTCCTGTTTCAAGTCTCTTTATTTTGTGGTAAACAAGAAAAACAGCCGAAGAAAACTTCACAAAAGTTGTTTATAGTCTATTTTATTTTATTATTTTATCATTGAGTCTTTGCTCCTCAAACTCCTTCAGTCCGTCTCATGCACCAGCCCTCCCCCCTTTACAAACCTCCGATCTGCGCGTGATATGTTCAATGAACTCCGGAAATTAGAGGATTCAAATATACACTCAGCCCAATTCAGTCTGCCACTACACTTTTGTCATTTTTATACAATTCTCAGCAAAACAAAGCAGTTATTCAGAATAAATGTCAACAGTATTTAATCCATCGATTTAAAAGCATCAGTTTTGAGGTTCAACGTTTTCTCTGATAACCTGCTTTGTTTTGCTGCCGATGTCCAGAGGTCAGTGAACGCACCATGCAGAAACACTCGGCAGACCTGAATCCTGTTGATCTGTCCGTGTTTGTTCGCGGTTTTGGGGGAAATTAAGGGAGGGACTGGTGCATGAGACGTTTGAAAAGCATAGATCCACTAATAAATACAAAATAGACTACAACTTTTATGGAGTGTTTTCAAACAGGTGAGGTCTTGATGTCTCCATGCGGTAAAGGAAGAGGGAGACGCTTCATTCTTCGATCTGGATTAACAAAGTTTGTTTTCTTGTTATAACAAGATAGAGGATCTCGTTATAACGAGAAAACGATGGAAAAAATAAAAGTGGGTCAGGCCGTTCTCGGCTTCCGTAGAGGACGGAAAAACTGGAGAACATTTTCAGGATTTGTACTTAAATAAACATCAATGATGTTTATGTTTCTGCTGAATTTAAGTGACAAAAACAATCTTAAATTCCATCCAAATCTTTGCTTTTTACTTTTTTTTAATCAGTTTTGTTGATTCTGATCGACTGAACTAAATAAAAGTATAAATTACGATTTATTACATTTATTTTAATGTTCATAAATCCAGTAAAAAAGACAAACACATAGCAACAAACACTGTATTAAAAAGTACGAATAATGGTTTGATTTGTGAATGAAAACATAAAGAAGCACTGCTGTAAGTGCAGATTTTATCTGAATATTTCCTCCTTCTAGCCTGGAGATTTCAATTAAAAGTTTAGGAAAATCAAATGTCGATTTTAGACTAAATCCTCCACTTTTTTGGCACCATAGTCTCGATAAACCACAGATTTCTTGTGCCGAGGTTCAGGTTTTACTGTGACTGTTTAAAGCTAAAATCCTCCACTAGGTGGCAGCAAACGCCACATTTGACAGGAATGGTATTGGAAATAAATGAGGGAAACAAAAAATAAACCAATTAGAGTTGAAACTAACAAGTAGGTGATAAAATATTAGAAAGAAAAAAAAATTAAGCATTGCGTTTTTCAAGTTTAACAAAAGAAAACACACTAGAAATAAATAAAACTATCCAGATTCTTCACTTTAAAGCCTCATTTGCTTTGGTTTCATGCCCCCCCCCCCTTTATCTACAGGAGATACAGAGGAGAAAGAGGTGAAGACAATGTCTTTTAAGGAGGAGTGGGGGCTGATGGGAGAAATTAACATAGGCAGAAGAACTGCTGGAGTTTGAAGGGCATCAATCTCACCTCATCAATGTCAAGCAGCGAGCGCCGCTCTCAGATATTATCAGGAGGTTATCTTCTCACCCCGGCTGCCCGTTTATCAGTCACCCTGTCTGTCTCCATCTTTTCTTCTCGGCGAGATAAAAAGACGCCTTTCTGTGCTTTTGTTTTCGTCTTCACGTTCTCTCGACTGCCACCGTTCGGGGCGCACTCTGTGACTTTGAAAATAAACACGTCTCTTGTTGCGTTTTTACACGATATGCTTCTGTCCCGATCGAACACACCGCAGCCAATCTCTGCTCCGGTACGTAAATGTTTCCACGGCTCATTGGCGAACCGCTTCCATTTACAGTCCATCAAGTGGGTAAGTGTCTGCCAGACATTAGGGAAAGTCATGATCTTTACCGTGCGCTTCGGGAAGGTCTGGAACGGGCGTGCTGCTTTTGCCGTGGGCCGGAGGGGGGGGAGGGCGGACCTTGTTGCCGGGGGTGCCGGCGGATATCGACAGGGTGGTGAAGGTGCTGATGAGCAGGATTCCCAGGCCGACGAAGAGCACCAGCTGGAGACAGAGACGGAGCAGACGCGTGAGCCGCGGATGAAGGCGACCGGACGCCGTTCCGGCAGATCCGTCACCTGAGAGAGGAAGCCGCTCTTCTGGATCTTCTTGTAGATGAGGGCGGGACAGATGAAGCAGATGAGGCTACCCATGGTAGCTCCAGTCAGACCCAAAATGGTTTCCACTAAACGGGAAAGAAAAGAGATTTTTGTTGTTGGCTGCTTCGACGTCCTTTGACCCTCTTTCTCTTTCTCTTTCTGCAAAGCTAGTCTTAGATATATGTGAGAAATTGATTCTGATGGTTTTATCTCCATAGCAACCATTTTATGTTTTGTTCGCCTGAGGTCACTGAACAGATCGACGTTGGTTTCATAAGAATCGGCAAAACTAAATTTTGGATGTCCTTAACAACGGAGGTTATTTGCTAACCACGCCTACATTCCTTATATGTTCCTAATCTATGTTATAATACTTGTTACAGCTTCATCCTGGGAACAACATTAAATTTCCATAGTAATCCATTGTAAAACGTGCCTGTAGTAAGAGTGCGCCACTTTTGCGAGCTCGCCACACGGGCGCAGTTCGAGATGTAAAAATTCTAAAGACATTTTTTTTTTTTTAATTGCTTCCGATGATGCCCAAGTAATCTGGAAATGATGGGGGAAAAATCCTTGGGTTGATTTTTTTAACTTAAGAATATAGCAAAAATGCTTTTTGTGAAAATTCAAGATGACGGCCATTTTCCAAGGTCAAAGGTCAACAAAACTTTAAGGGTTGTTGTAGACCTACGCTAGCAATTTATGTTTGAAATTTTGTGAAAATATTGCAAACAAAAGGTTTATTTTCACTACAGTGAAAATCGCCAAAACTCAGATTATGAAACAAAATGGCCGCTAAACCATAGGTTGTGTGGCCATCCCATAATAATTTCAAATCCTCCTTTGGATATCCCTGACAGAGCTACGTTGGTTTGGTTTCTGGATTCCTTTTTCTTTTCCCTAAAACTATTTTTTTTGCTGAGTCAGGAGATTTTTTTGCAACGTTTTTTGCTTACCAATGCCTCATTTTAAATGTTGTAGTTTTGTATGTCATATCGTTTTCTTCAGCTTGAGCCCCCAAATACACAAAAATTTTAATTGCCAAATTACCCAAAAAAGCTAGCTTGCAGCTCAAACACTAGCTTAACTCCAAAAGTAGCCTAACATTCTTCAGTAAACTAAATTAGTTAAAAACATTAGTATGTTGCTGAAGAGGAGCTAAACTCTAGCTAAAAACGTTAGCGTGCTGCTAAAACAGGAGCTAAACTCTAAATTAGCCAAAAACGTTAGCATGTTGCTAAAATAGGAGCTAAACTCTAAATTAGCCAAAAACGTTAGCATGTTGCTAAAATAGGAGCTAAACTCTATATTAGCCAAAAACGTTAGCAAGTTGCTAAAATAGTAAACTTTAATTTTTTAACAACTATAAAACATTTAAAGACTTGTTGGTAATCTACTTAAAATCTTGAAATTTGAATATTTTGTGTTTTGTGATAATGCTAGCGTGAATGCTGTAAGATGACTTTGGCAGCTGAAGATGCTAGAGCTAATAGCTGAAGATGTTGAAATTGATAGCTAAAACGCTGAAGCTGATTGTTGAAATCGCTGAGGATGATAGCTAGCTCAAATAGTAGTTAAATGCCAAATTAGCCTTAAAAAATGAAAGGAAAAAATTAAGCTAACCAAAAAAGCTAGCATGTAGCTGAAATATTAGCTATACTTCAATAACAAAAAAAAAGCCTAAGTTAGCCAAAATAGCTAACACGCAACTGAAATATTAGCTAAATTCCAAATTAGTCTAAAAAACTAAAAGAAAAAAGACTAAATTAGCGAAAACAGCTAACATGTAGCTGAAATATTAGCTAAACCTAAAATAACCTAAAAATGTCAAAATAGTCCAAAAAGTTATAGTAATCCCAATATAACTTTCAATTTTACTACACTCCAACTCCATGTAATATAAAGTAACGATTAATCGACAATTAAATTAGTCGCCGACTATTTTAGTCGATTAATCGTCGATTAGTCGACTAATCGTGGCAGCCCTAATTTCATGATATTGTTTCTTTTTTGCAAGTTGTTCCGTTACAAACTGACCAATCAGATGGCTTCTTTCACTGGATGGGGTGCAGACTTCGAACAAGGTCACTCATGATTGGCGACCGTAGTTTCCGTAGAAACATTAACTCAGGACAATCCATATATAGCATTATTTTAAGTGTCATTTATTATCTGTTGCTTGTAATGCAGCTGTGGGATCAATAAAGATTTATTCTAGAAAAAGTAGCAGAGCAAGAACGGTTCATTTCTCAGTAGAAGTCTCTGAGGTTTTCGCTTTTTGGAACCACAAGTAGTTCTTACGTGGATCTGGCGGCGGTTCATCCAGAAGATGGACTCCATATTGTGCTCCTCAGATTTACTATCTGATCTCCCCTGGGGGTCCTCCCTCCGGTTCTGCTCAGTCTATTAGTCTGATTAGATCCACAAAGACCCGCTTTATGTCCGCTCTCATGTTCACCAGACAAAAGAGGAATACAAACCAAAGAACCACCTCAACATCTCCGGCGTTTTGGAGGTGTTTGTAGGAGGGATCCCAACTCACAGAGGCTGACAGAGAGCCAATATTGGTGCGTGTGCACGGACCGGTGTTTGTATGACGGCGAGCGTGAGACGGCGTCTGGGAGAATAATAGCCCCATCTACCTGTCAGCCCATCCAAGGGGCGATAAAAGTAAAGGCCCTGATTTAAGGACTGTGTTAGAGTGTGACAGTCACTGACTCATAAAGTCACATTCACACACATCGTAAAGCTCCCCAGCTGCCCCGCCCACATAAAGGAGCACATGCAACCCCCCCCAATCCCAACACACGCATGCATAATGTTAGTCCAGTCGTTGGCATACATGCATGCTTGTGGGAAGTACCGTTGGGGATGAGAATGCCTCCCAGCATGGTGCCGAAAACAATGCAGAGGGTGATCATCTTGAAGCGCAGGGGGGGCATGTAACCCCCGGCAGCAAATGTCCCGTCCTTCTGCTGCGGGATGGAGAGAGAAGAGATGAAATTCAAACTGTGAAGCTGAAAACATCAACAAAAGTTCAGAAATACTAAAAGAATCCTTTTGTTTACAAAGACAAACAGATGCAGGCGTTTCTCCGCCTTCTAGAGGCGTGGCCTAAATGTTTTTTAGGCTGTTGACCACATGTGTCAGAGTCAAGACACGATCAGAACTTGTATAATTTTGACAATTTATATTTTTATGGAGGGTATATTATGGACTAATATTCATGCCTTTTTATCATTCATAGCTACGTAAAAAAAATTACGGTTTTAAAGTTTAAAAAATTAGCATTCTGCTAGCTTTTTGGAATATTTTGGCATTTACTATCATTTTTAGGCTATTTTAGAGTTTTTTAATATTTCAGCTGCATGCTAGCTTTTTAGGGCTTTTTAAGTTTTTTAGGACATTTAGAATTTTAGCAGTTTTTTTAGCTACATGCTAGCTGTTTTGGCTAATTTAGGGTTTTTTTTAAGGTTTTTAGGCTGTTTTTGCAGTTTAGCTAATATTTCAGCTACATGCTAGCTTTTTTTGGGTATTTAAATTTATTTATTTTTTAGGATATTTAGAATTTTTGCTATTTTTTCAGCTACATGCTAACTTTTTCTTGGCTATTTACGTTTTAATATTTTTTAGGATTTTTTTAATTTTAGCCATTTTTTCAGCTACATGAAGGCTGTTTTGGCTAATTTAGGCTTATTTAGTTTTTTTAGGCTGTTTTGGAATTCAGCTAATATTTCAGCTACATGCCAGCTTTTTTGGGCTTTTTAAGTTTTTTGTTTTTAGGATATTTTGAATTTTAGCTATTTTTTTAGCTACATGCTAGCTGTTTTGGCTAATTTAGGCTTTTCTTTTTAAGTTTTTTAGGCTGTTTTTGCAGTTTAGCTAATATTTCAGCTACATGCTAGCTTTTTTTGGGTATTTAAATTTTTTTTAGGATATTTAGAATTTTTGATATTTTTTGAGCTACATGCTAGCTGTTTTGGCTAATTTAGGCTTTTCTTTTTAAGTTTTTTAGGCTTTTTTGCTGTTTAGCTAATATTTCAGCTACATGCTAGCTTTTTTGGCTATTTAAGTTTTTTTTGTTAGGATATTTAGATTTTTTGCAATTTTTGTTTAGCTACATGCTAGCTGTTTCAGCTAGTTTAGGCTTTTCTTTTTTAAGGTTTTTAGGCTGTTTTTGGAGGTTAGCTAATATATCAGCTACATGCTAGCTTTTTTTGGCTATCTAAGTTTTTTGGGTTTTTTTTAGGATATTTTGAATTTTAGCTATTTTTTCAGCAACACGCAGGCTGTTTTGGCTAATTTAGGCTTATTTATTTTTTTTAGGCTGTTTTGGAATTCAGCTAATATTTCAGCTACATGCTAGCTGTGTCGGCTAATTTCAGCTTTTCTATTCACGTTTTTTTAGGCTGCTTTGCAGTTTAGCTAATATTTCAGCTACATGCTAGCTTTTTTTGGCTATTTAAGTTTTTATGATATTTTGAATTTTTGGAGCTACATGATAGCTGATTTGGCTAACTTAAGTTGGTTCATTAGTTTTTTTACGCTAATTTGGCACTTAGCTAATATTTTAGCTGGCTTTCAGCTATAGCTTTTTTTAGCTATCAATTTCATCATCTTCAGCTATCAGCACTAGCATTTCAGCAGCCAAATTCAGCTTACAGTACTCACATTAATGCAGGTAATGCTATATGTCTAGTTCATAATTACGTTAAAAAGTTACGTTTTAAAAATTTTAAAAATTAAATTTTAGAGTGTTCAATAAATGTTTATCCTGTTCGGCCACGACTTAAAGTGTGTTTTGGAAGTTCGACACCCCCTGCTGTAAACCGATTTAATGTCAGACAACATTTTTACAGACTGGCCTGTGGGGGGCAGAAGTGGGCATCCAGCTTCTCTTAGCGTGTTTTCATGAATCTCAAACACTTTAAGCAACTTATTGTATCATTTTAAGAGTAAATCTAAAAGAACAAAGGAAATAACACTCAAACACTCAGACTTTTTATCCACAATTCTAAAGTACAATCTGCAGACCTGGAAGGCCTTCACAGCTTCCTACTGACTCATATAGAATCCAGGTGGAGTCATACGCTCACCTGCTGCTCAAAAAGCATGGTGTTGATGGCCTGGCGGCAGGGCAGGATCATCATGGGAAACCCAACAGCCACAGACATCATGAACCCGACGCGGATCATCTCAGTCACCAGGTTGGACGGGAAGTTCATCAGCACGTTGCCCGCGATGTTGTCGGTGAAGCTGACGTAGCCGAAGAATCCCACCTGGAGAACGGAGAAAGAATTCAGAAAAATTATCGTTTTTCTTTAATAAACACCAATATGATTAAAAATGACAGGTCTTTGGGATTCCTTCAGTTTTTGGAGAGTCTGGTTTTACACTACAGACCATAAAAATATCCAAAATATTGCAGATTTACATTGAAGAAACTTCATTTTTCATTTATGTTGCAAACCTGATACCAATAAACATAACAAGTTAAGTTTTCTAGTTCAGGGTTCCTACAAGTTCTATTTAAGACCTTTTTAAAGCCATGTATGTCAAAAATTAAGACAAATTTCTCTGTCAAATTTCCATTGTATCTATTTATTTCTATTTTATGATCAAAACTGTAGATTCTTTTCTTGTTGTGGTCTGTGCAGTCATTTGTTTACGCTAGTCTCTTTTTAAAACGGCAATTGGAATTCGGTGTCATTTAAATCTAAATAATCGTGGTTAAAAATATGTACATTTTAAGATGAAATGTGAAGCAGAGAAGTTTAAAGCAGAACTATTTTTAAGTCTTAGATATTAAAATTCAAGATTTTTCTAGAGATATTATTTTTAAATTATTATTATTTCAAATTCAAAGCCTTTTAGACTTTTTAAGACCCCACGGGAACCCTGTAGTTATTACATCCTATTTTTCAGGTTCAGCAACTGTTTGAAGACTTGAGGCATCAATTTAGAAATAAATAAATATATATATATAATATATATATAATATATATATATATATATATATTAATATTTGTGAATAAATGTGGAAATGTTCCTACTTACACATTTCTTATTTATACTCTTACAGTTGCAAGAAATTCATTGAATTTCTCCATGAATTTGTCATAAAATCTGTTCTGATTTTCCCATCACTAAACAAACAGTCTTCCTAAACAAATACAACGAAAAAAAAAATGTAAGTTTTCATGTTTTATTGAACAAAACGTGTAAAGATTCAAAGTGCAGGGTGGAAAGGCTTTAACCAACACATTGATTGGATTCCAGGATGATTGATTCCTAACTTTAACTAGCTAAAGGAGAATTAATTGGTTTTGGGGTTCACATATTTTTTTAACATCCTATACTTTAATATTATAATTTTTACATGTTTTGAACAATAAAAAGTCAATTTTTTGTGTTGTATTTGTTTAAAGTCTCCCCATAACGTTTATTTATTAAAAAAAAAAGTAGTAGTGTTTTAATTATAAAGTTTTTAACCAAAATCCAACAACCTAAATGCATTAAAAAGAGGTTTTCCTAAATCTCCACTGAGGGGGCGTGGCTTTTGGAGAACAGGTGAGCAGCCCTCCCCCCGTTTGATTATGATAGTTTTGAGTCTTGCTAGCGTAAATCTTCTCCGCTGCTACATAAAAACATCCGTCAATCTGGGTAACGTCCAGCCGTTTGGTTCTGATCCGGATGTCAGCTCAGATCTTCATGGACCGAACTTCCTGTGATCAATCCATTCGATCCATTGGTTTCTCAGAGCAGAAAATAATGAAAGCTAACATCTAAATGCTCTTTCATTCATTTACAACTGCGGTCAAATGAGCCGCCGTTCGCATTTCCGTGGTCACATCAAGAAGCTCCGTGGAGTCTGGTGGAGATTTTCCAGCGTTCTCAGCCCTGGTACCGTAACTATTGGATGAAAGTCACACCAAAAATCCAGTGACGGCTGATTGGACCACAGAAATGTGAACGGCGGCTCATTTGACTGCAGTCAATGTGAAGATACCATCTTCTCTTCTCCAGAACCTGAACTAGACACGCTAGCTGGACCAGATGAGGGTTTAGTGCAGCAGAAAGAAGATCATTCAGCAAAAACAGAGTCTGTCCAAGACAGTTTGATTGATTTAAAAGGAAAAATACTCAGAAATGCAAAAAAGAAATGATTTCTTTTTACATTTGTTCTCTCCGGTCATCTGGATCCGGTCATTTATTAGTTCCTAGAACCAGAACTAATATGAACTAAGCATTTGATTAATATGTATTAAAAAGTTTACATCCGCACCGTTTATCTTGTTTTAAATTCAAATCTTTTTACTTTCTTTTAATTTTATTTTAATGATCACAACTTTACTATTTCTTTTGATTGTTTCTTTGAATGTTTTATGTAAAGCACTTTGAATCGTCTCTGTACATGAAATGTACGACACAAATAAACTTGCCTTTTATAAGGAAAATGCCACACAGAAAGCAGGATTTTCATTGGATGGTGTTTATCTAGTCATGTGTTTAGATTAAGAACAGAATGTATTTTATGACAAAGTTTTCTTTCTATTTAAGTGTCAGACGTATCTAGAATTCAGCAGCACAAACAGGAGAGTTCTCAAAGATAATGAAGAAGACGGCATGCACATGCTGAGCGACATGCGACGGCGTGCGGGACTCACGGTGATGTAGAAGACGGTGACCACGTTGAGAGCCGAGGTGAAGATGGTGCTCATGCGTTTGACCGAGGGCTCCTCCAGGCTGTCGTAGGTCGGGAGCACCTGCCTGCCAGAGACAAGCGGCCCAACAGAGACACACTCGGCGTGCTACTCCAGAAAACACTTCTCTCTTTTCTGCCAGCAGCATCATCATCATCATCAGCCAAAGCTACCAACTCCCAATCCCCCGGCAGCCAACAGGTCAGCGCCGCGCTTCCCCGCAGATGTTCGGCGAGTTTTTATTCCCCCTCATGGCAGCTGACAAAACAGTCTTCATAGCTGCGTACTTCAAATACTGCAGTGTGTAGTTGTTTAATGAGCAGCCATATGGGGGGGGGGGGGGGGGGTCCGTTTGTGCTGCTCAGCTGTTAAATGATGCACCGTTTTCTCCGCGCCCTTGTCAGCCACCAGGTTGCAGTTCTGACTCCTTCTTTATCTTATTAAAACAGTTTTTTTTTATTATCGTGAAACCCATTTCAAATTAAAATTTATACCGCCGAGCACGCGGAAGTCGGACTGGTTTGCGGGGGGCACTGATCTGTCGCTCGCCACCAACTGCTGCGACAGAGAGCGTTCACCGGTAAAAGAACAAGAAGCAGACGAATGCTGCCAAAAATGATTATTTTAATAGTCGACTAATCACCGATAATTTTTTCCGATAAGTCGACTAATCCGGTCATGCATAAAGTGGATCCAAAGCTCATATATTAACCGTCATCATCTCTAAACTAACCAAAAACTAGATACATATTGCAATAATGCTAGTGTGAATGCTGTAACCTGAACTCGCTCGCTGAGGATGCTAGTTACGATAGCTGAAGATGCTGAAATTAATAGCTAAAAACACTGAAGTAGATAGATGAAAACCCTGAAGCTGATAGGCAGCTAAAATATCTGTTAAATGCCAAATTAGCCTAAAAATTGAAAAAAAAAGGCCTAAGTTAGCCAAAACAGCTAGCATGATCCTGAAATATTAGCTAAATTCCAAAACACCCTAATGAACTAAAACAAAGAAGCCTACATTAGGCAGCTAGTATGTAGCTGAAATATTATCTAAACTCCAAATTAGCTTAAAGGGTAACAAAACCAGGAAGTTGGAGGCTGACTCCACCCACTGCCGAAATATGGTTAATTAAATTAATTTAGGGTTTGGTTACTCTTTAAAACAACTTAGCCAAAACAGCTAGCATGTAGCTGAGATATTAGCTAAACTCCAAATTAACATAAAAAAACTGAAAAAAACATAAATTATCGCAAACAGCTCGCATGTAGCTGGAATTTCATCTCAGCTCCAAATTAGCTTAAAAAAATTTTGAAAAAAATAATAAATGCGAGTGTGAATGCTGTAAGCTGAATTTGGCTTCTGAAATTATATTTCTGATCGCTGAAGATGCTGAAATTGATAGCTGAAAACGCTGAAGCTGAAAGCCAGCTAAAATATTAGCAAAATGCCAAATTACCCTAAAAAAACTAAAATTAAAAACAAAAATTTAGGTTAGCCAAAACAGCTAGCATGTAGCTGAAATATTAACTAAACCCCAAAATAAAACCTCAATAAGACTCAATAAATGCTAAAATTGTCTACAAAGCTAGCAGAATGCAATTATAACTTTCAACTTTACTACACTCCGACTCCATATGATATAAAGTAAAGAATAATTGACCATTAAATTAGTCGTTGACTATTTTAATACTCGTATAGTTGTCGATTAGTCGACTAATCGTGGCAGCCCGAGCAGAACAGACTCCTGAACACTGCTGGAATACCGGGGATGAGGAGGAGGAGCGTCTCAATTCTGTTTCAGCTTCAACATCAATCTTTTATATCAAAGGTTTTCAATGTGGCGCGAGGAGTCCCTTGGGAGAGGTTATTACAATCATGTGTTATAATAAAATACCGCTAAGAAAACACGAAAAAGCTTTTATTTTGGGAGCCGTTTTACTAATTTCCCCAGCTTCTAGCAAAAGTTAAAACAAATCTATTTTATTTTTTTTAAATCAACCTTAGGGGGGCACCTATAGTGCGACACATTGAAAACCTGTGATTTACTACATAAGCAGTCCCAAAGGCAATTCAGATTTCAGGTGGAAATACATGAAGTTAGCAGTTACAAGTCTGGCAGGACATGCAGAACAGCTGAAGATGATGGTGGTGGTGGTGATGGAGGGGGATGTATGAACAAAAAGCTCTCACTGCAGGTGTGCGACACAGAATGGGTGACAGTAGTCAAGGCTGGCTGAGGTTGCACCCCCCTGGCTGGCTGTCCGTTAAGTCTCCTCTGTCATTTCCTGTTCGGTGCTATAAGCGGAGCGCGGGCGCGTGAAGGGGCCGTCGGCACATTAACCACTAAATTTACAGGCTTTATATATAACAGCAAGTGCCTGACAGGTTTTAGAGCGTTATAAACTTTCTTGGCAGACTCTTTTTTTTTTTTTTTTTTTGTTCGCCTCCTTACTCTCGCACAAAGGACAAGAAATGAGCGCGCGAGAGAGGAGCCATTACTCCGGACGGGCCCTTGTTCTCCCCCTTGATTGTCTCACTTTCACACACACTGGTTTTATTAGCAAAGCCCGGTTCTTCGCGCTAGTCCTCGGAGCTTGTTTAATCCCCAAACCAGTAAATCTGATCGCCAAGGTTAAATAAAACGATATATTGTTAGTGCAGCATCTAATGGTCAGTCAATAGTTCTGGCTGAGAATCTAATGTGCTTAAACAAAAGAAATATGACAAAGTCCCCTTCAAAATCTATTAGGAAAAGCTCAAACTTAATGTAAAGACCTCCGTCTGATTTCCTGATCATACAATAAAAGTCTATAAATTTGTTTCTTCTAGTTTTTGAACCAAAAAGCAGCTTTTCATTTATTTTTTAAAATTGGAAAACTCGAGTTTAACCATTAAAGTTCCACCTTTGTTTTGTTTAAATTAATAGTTTATAGGAATATCTGACCTTTTAATAACCAAACACAATAGTTAAATTTAAATGTTAAAGACAAATCAAAGTTGGATCTAACCTTATTTTAACTAGTACTATTGGTCTAAAGCCTTAGCCACATGCACCTGTGTTGGGGGAGGGTTGATGGGGAAGGGTCGACCCGTATGGGTGTTGCGGGTTTCTGAGTTGTCTGAGCCCATGGAGGACCGTACAGAGGAGTGGTTGTTCTCTAATGGGGTCCAGATGACCCTACCCTTATATTGATGTGTGATCCCTCCTATGACAAAGGTAGACAGGACTTTGTCTTCCACGGACACCAGTGAAAATAAAAAATAATTGAAAACGAAAAGTTCAGCACGCTGTCTTGCAGGGTCCAGATGACCCCACTTTTAATATAATTATTCCTAGGATAGCTCAGAGGTGTTTCTTGCAGTTCCCTTGAGGCTCTTACGAGGAAGGTACCATCGCTGTGCTTGTAGTAAGTGTATCTTGAAGTATTTGTAAGGATAATGCCTGAATTTGTGACACACAGGGGATACTGGCGCTAAGTGTCCTTGGATCACTCTCTAGTCAAGGTTGGGCCAACCCTGGTTCTCAAGAACCACAATCCTGCCTGTTTTCCTGCTTTCCCAGGGTTCCTTGATGACATCTACCTAAAATGTTCAGTCAATCAGGATGCAGAATCACTTACTAACTAGCAACAAATTGGTTAGGGAGAATTTGAAAACGGGCAAGTTTGTGGCTCTTGAGGACCAAGGTTGGCCAACCCCGCACTAGTCCTTAGTAAGGTACGAGTGCTAGTCCCTTACCGACAGTGCCCACATGATACACAAGTATCCGTAGGATGTCCACACAAACTAAACTCTGTCACTTATACTAGAACAGCATTTACAGGCTCCTTGCACAGTGCACAAGACTTGGAAGGGTTGAAAAAACAAAGAATGAGTTCGACACGCCTGTGTCTCACCTACTTCACAACCCGTCACTCACAGCATGCCCAAAGGAAAAAGTGCATGAACATTTTGGCTCTACGGGTTCACAAGTCGTCTACAATTCTGATTTTCTCTACAGGCAATCTTGCGTGTCCCGTAAAGGTTTGCCAATTCTCTGCCCGTCTCCACTCGTAAGGGCAGTTATGACTAAGGCCCAATTGATTGTGCAGTTTGTCAGTTTATTTATTCTCTTCCTGACACTTGATTGGTGACTGGTTCTCTTTTGTTTAGATAACACAATTCCTTTGATCCTACCAAAGAGCTTACGTTCTGTTTGGTTTTCAAGTTCTCTTACATGGTCTAAAAGCTCATTCTTAAAAATATTTAACAGAAGATTTTAAGTTGCTACATATCTTATTTTGGACCTCATTTTTTATGAATAAACCCTTTTCTTGTTCCTCTATAAATCCACCCATCTTCTTCCACTCATCCAGGACCGGGTCGAGGGGCCAACAGTCTATACAAAGATGCCTCGACTTCCTTCTCCCCGGTCACTTCCTCCAGCTATTCAGGGGGTTACCAGCTGATAGAGGTAGTCCCTGGGTCTTCCCCTGGGCCTCCGCCCAGTGGGACATCTCCTCCAGAACACCCCCCTGGGGAGGTGTCCAGGAGGCATCCGGACCAGATGCCAGAGCCACCTCAACTGGCTCCTCTCGATGTGGAGGAGAAGCGGCTCTACACCGAGCGCTCTCCAGGATACCAAGCTTCCCACCCAATCTCTAGGGGGGTGGCCAGCAAGCCTTCACAGGAAGCTCATTTCAGTCGCTTATAGTCGGGACCTCTTTCTTTCAGTCACGACCCAGAGCTCGCGACCATAGGTGAGTACTGGAACAAAGACCAACTGGTAATTGAGAGCTTTCCTTTCTGGCTCAGCTCTCTCTTCACCTCAGACCGGTGCAGCGACTGGATAACGTTGCATCACAGGCACAGGCCTGTCGATTTCATGCTCCAATCTTTCCCCACTCGTGAACAAGACCCCAAGATACTTAAACTCCACCTGGGGCAGGAGCATTCCACCCACCCAGAGAGGGCAAACTACCTTTCTACGGTCAAGTACCATGGCCTCAGACTCAACGGTGCTGACCCTCATCCCTGCCATTTCAAAATGTATGCTGGAAGTCCTGATTTGATGAAATTCTGTTCATAAAGACTATGAACAGAACCAGGGATACGGGGCAACACTACCGGAATCCAACGTGACCCTGGAACAGGTTCAACTTACTGCTTACTTACTATTCCTCTATTTGATCTATTTGATTTTAATAGATGTCAAGACAATGCGAGTACCATCAGTACCAAATATATCAAAAAATGTATCATTTGTTAATTTCCTTGCCCAAATGGACTGATAGAGAATCCTGCAGAAACATTTTTCACTGTGAGAAAAGAACTGTGGCTGATAACTACAGAGACTAAATTAAATGTTGATGTATAATTACCAGAAACCCCCAATACTGGGCATCTTGGTTTGTCAAAAAATGTTTGGAAAAACACTTTTTTCCTTTTCTAAACCATGTGTGACTAATTCCCTCTTTCATAGTAGTTTATTTAGCTGCATACCTTCTTCTGATCCTGGTGTAAGTGCTTCATTTTCAACAGTAAAAAAACATTTTCCACACTTTTTTTTTGGTTTTACTCCCTCGCTCAATAATTCTTGCAAAAAACAACAGGGACAGCTCTTATCCAGTCATAATGCTGATGCTAAGTAATGTTTTAATTGAAAGTAAATACATTTCACCAATGTAATAAAAACCCCAATGTGCTGAAAGCTGTTCAATTGCCCTGTGAATACATCAGTGTGTCTGTAAGATGGCGGCAGTCCAATGTGTTGATTAGTGGCTTGGCTTGAGCTCCCTGCTGCCTAAAGGAGCGCTCGCCTGGCTCAGTCTGACCACAGGCCAAGAAATCCTGCTGCCAAATATCAGTTAACACAGCTACTGGAAACCAGCGCACAAAAACACACACACAAACCCGACAAGCTCCTATTTTCTTTACTGTGGGCAGCGTGCACAAGCCTGATGCGCCGTAATGTTTCCCTGGCTTTCCGTGATTGTGTTAATGAAAATCGGCGTTTAAGCTCGAGGCAGCAGTCGCCCTCTTCTACTGTTTAACTAAAGCCTCAGTTCTAACGGCCTTAATAGGTGGATACGGGCAGTCTGTGGGTGAAAACAGGGCAAAATGAAAATTTAAAAGCGTAGGTTGTTTGGTGAGCTGTAGAGAAAAAAAAGTTTATTTTCTACGGAGAGTACTGCAGGCGACAGGTCGTAGTAAACACTTATTACAACATGTAAATTATATACAACTTGTAATGGGGAAGTAGTGGAAGCACAGGTGTGTTGTCTGGATTCTTCATTATTTCAATACCCAAATCCTGTACACAAACCCCTTCACAAGATAAGTGTGCGCCCCTACTATTCAGCCTCGCTGCTCCAAAATGAGAGCAGAAGACAGAGTGTGTAGTTTGTAGTTTGAGTGTACAGTTTATAGTTGGAGTGGACAAATTGTATTTGGAGTGTGTAGTTTGTAGGTAAATTGCACAGTTTGTAATTAGATAGAGCAGTTTGTAGTTGGAGTGTAAAGTTTGTAGTTGGAGTGTAAAGTTTGTAGTTGGAGTGTATAGTTTGTAGTTGGAATGTATAGTCTGTAGTTGGAGTGTAAAGTTTGTAGTTGGAGTGTACAGTTTGTAGTTGGAGTGTACAGTTTGTAGTTGGAGTGTACAGTTTGTAGTTGGAGTGTAAAGTTTGTAGTTGGAGTGTATAGTTTGTAGTTGGAGTGTAAAGTTTGTAGTTGGAGTGTATAGTTTGTAGTTGGAGTGTATAGTCTGTAGTTGGAGTGTAAAGTTTGTAGTTGGAGTGTATAGTTTGTAGTTGGAGTGTATAGTCTGTAGTTGGAGTGTAAAGTTTGTAGTTGGAGTGTACAGTTTGTAGTTGGAGTGCACAGTTTGTAGTTGGAGTGCACAGTTTGTAGTTGGAGTGTATAGTTTGTAGTTGGAGTGTATAGTTTGTAGTTGGAGTGTATAGTCTGTAGTTGGAGTGTAAAGTTTGTAGTTGGAGTGTACAGTTTGTAGTTGGAGTGTACAGTTTGTAGTTGGAGTGTATAGTTTGTAGTTGGAGTGTACAGTTTGTAGTTGGAGTGTAAAGTTTGTAGTTGGAGTGTAAAGTTTGTAGTTGGAGTGTATAGTCTGTAGTTGGAGTGTATAGTCTGTAGTTGAAGTGTAAAGTTTGTAGTTGGAGTGTACAGTTTGTAGTTGGAGTGTATAGTTTGTAGTTGGAGTGTATAGTTTGTAGTTGGAGTGTATAGTTTGTAATTGGAGTGTACAGTTTGTAGTTGGAGTGTACAGTTTGTAGTTGGAGTGTAAAGTTTGTAGTTGGAGTGTACAGTTTGTAGTTGGAGTGTATAGTTTGTAGTTGGAGTGTATAGTCTGTAGTTGGAGTGTAAAGTTTGTAGTTGGAGTGTACAGTTTGTAGTTGGAGTGTAAAGTTTGTAGTTGGAGTGTATAGTTTGTAGTTGGAGTGTATAGTTTGTAGTTGGAGTGTAAAGTTTGTAGTTGGAGTGTACAGTTTGTAGTTGGAGTGTATAGTCTGTAGTTGGAGTGTATAGTTTGTAGTTGGAGTGTATAGTTTGTAGTTGGAATGTATAGTCTGTAGTTGGAGTGTAAAGTTTGTAGTTGGAATGTATAGTTTGTAGTTGGAGTGTATAGTTTGTAGTTGGAGTGTATAGTCTGTAGTTGGAGTGTACAGTTTGTAGTTGGAGTGTATAGTTTGTAGTTGGAGTGTATAGTTTGTAGTTGGAGTGTATAGTTTGTAATTGGAGTGTACAGTTTGTAGTTGGAGTGTACAGTTTGTAGTTGGAGTGTAAAGTTTGTAGTTGGAGTGTACAGTTTGTAGTTGGAGTGTATAGTTTGTAGTTGGAGTGTATAGTCTGTAGTTGGAGTGTATAGTCTGTACTTGGAGTGTATAGTCTGTAGTTGGAGTGTATAGTTTGTAGTTGGATTGCACAATTTGTAGTTGGAGTGTACAGTTTGTAGTTGGAGTGTATAGTTTGTAGTTGGATTGCGCTGTTTGTAGTTAGATTGTCGTCAATTCTAAAAACGACATATTCTACCTTTTCTTTTCTATGGGCGGCCGTGGTGCAGTGGTAGGATAATCGTCTAGATAGTGGGTTTGATTCCTTGCCTGCCCATGTGTCGAAGTGTCCTTGGGCAAGACACTGAACCCTAAATTGCCTGTGGTGGGAGGTTGGCGCCAGTGTTTGGCAGCGGAGCCACCACCAGTGTATGAATGTGTGTGTGAATGGGTGAATGGGTCTGTGACTGTGAAGCGCTTTGGGCCTTCGAAAGAGGGTAGAAAGCGCTATACAAGTATGCGCCATTTTACCATTTCTTTAGCCTTTCATTCCCTTTTTCTTAGTCTTGACTTTCCTAATCTTTCTTTAATTCTATTTTTGTCTTCCCGTACTTTAGGAAGTGTAGCATTAAGTGTCCTGTTTTCTCTTTGTCTTTTCCTTTTTTCACCATGTTGCTTTTCTCCTTTAAATCTTTTCAAAGACTCTCTGCTCACGAACTTGCTGTTGATGGAACAGTCCATTGCTGCAGATGGACGGGGGAGGACAAAACACTTCCAACATGAGAAATCTTGTCATTTACTTGTTTTGGGTTTTTACTGTGACAGAGTTAAAAGGTAATGGGTAATTTCTGCCTGAATTAAAGTCTGATACTTCACGATACACTTACCACACGGTACGTTCCATTTTTATGACGCTCCTTGAAGGAACAGAGACAGACCTGTGCTACTTTGTTCGACCCTCCATGGACTCAGACAACCCCAAAAACCTACTGGACCTGTACGGGTCGACCCCCCCAATACTGCTGCATGTTACTAATAACCTTAGTGGAGCCCGTTATTAAAATAATCATGTATTTTGTAGTACAAGCATCAACTTTGGTATATTATTCAGAGCCTGGAGCAAAGCGACATGGAATATTTTTATAACAATTGAGTGTAGGGCCGCCATCTTTACAAATGGCCACCATTTTTGATTTTTCAGGTGGCTTTTCTAAAAGGGGGGATCCTAAAGGTACATCCATGCCAAATTTGGTGCTTGTACAATAAAATGCACGCTCCACAACCTCAAAAATAAACCAAGTGTGGATGATATCGAGAACCCCGTCCCAACTGAAGATAAACGCCACCCACCGAACGCCGCCTGACACTTCATGCAGGAACCATCCCGCTTGAACCCGCAACATGCACAGAACTAAATCCATTTTCATTTCATTCAAACTGGCTCAAACATTAAGGCAGTAGAGCATGCAGAAAGCGGTTTTTAGCGTTAGATCGATCCCAATGAGAGCAGATTTAGTTCGATTAATTAGCAAGCCATGAAAAAACGAGCACGAGAGAAGGCTTCCTTTGGCAGCAAAGCGTGCGTGTTTTCCTCTCCCAAACCCTTCGCTCTGGCATAAAGGAATGCTGTGAGTGTGCATGCAGCAGAAGGGACCTGCTCAGTTTCTACATGCGGCAATGAAAGATCGAATTCACACGGTCACGGAAAAAAAATATTTCTCTGCAAATATTTTAAAGGACTGCTGTCAGATGCTGTAAATTAATGAGGCTTGTGGTAAAGAACTTTTTTTTTTTTTTCCTCCCTTTAATTACACCATCCTGAGCGGGCGGAAGGGCGTGAGGAGTACTTACGACTGACAGGCGAAGGCCATCCCACAGATGGGGAGACAGCGAAACACGCCCTCCCAGCGCACCACATTGACCTGCCCTAGCCACCAGCCGCTGAGCAGCCCGTGTTTGAACGAAGACAGCACCATCTGAGGGGAAGGAGGCGGGGACGGGGAGGGGGAGTTACAGCCAAAGTAGATGAGCACAAGTCGGGGTGGGGGGGGGGGGGGGGGTGGTGGCGGTTGGACCCACGCCGACCGCAGAAAATGACAGTAATGAATGAGGAGAGAAAACAAAACAAAACAAAAAAATGACAGGAAACCTCATACTGGACAAAAACTTGTTCAGCTACAACAATTTTGGTAATAAATAAATGAGCGACGGACAAGCTTTTACACCAGCACGTGTTTTCTGTGTCTTGCTCCGTTTATTTGCCCCTCTGCCTTATTGCTACTGCCACCACCACACAGACGCACAGTCACAGAGCTCGTTAAATGAAGGCGGAGTCAAAGATGGAAGGAAGGGGAGGGCAGAAGGAGGAGTTTACAGGTGCAGGGGAAACTCTCCACCCCGACTGCCCTGACGGGGGGAGGGGGGTCAAAGTCTACTTACGGGTGACAGCAGAAGGTGGTGGCGATTATGGGGAGACACTGAATGACGCCCTTGAAGCGCCACAGGTGAACCCGCTCCACCCAGGAGCCCGAGACTATGCCGTAGCGCAGAGATGACAGCACTATCTACAGCACCGGAGGCAGAAGGAGCGGAGGGCGGGAGGGCAGGAGGGCAAGAGGGGAGGTGTTTGGCCGGTGAGGAAGGAGAAAGGAAAGAAAAAAAAATAGGAGGTGAAGAGCAAGGAAAAGGTTGTACAGGAGAAGAGTTAGGGGAAGGATGAAAGGAGGGAGGGAAGGAGATACATCACAGTTAGAGGGGGAGGGATGTGGGCGGGGTCTGGATCTAAAGCCGGACGCGCCACAGCACCCTTCCAGGTAGTCAGACGGTCAAAACGGCAGCGAGGTCTTTGATCACCGGCTTGGTGTGCGTTCAGAGAGAAATCCGACTGAATCGTACAGCAGAAAACTGCGTCCGCATCCGGGGGCGGGGTCGATAAAATCGATCAATTTAAGCTTAACAGATCAATAATCAATTCATAAAAAAATCGATTTAGCATTTAAATCGAGCTAGCTCGATGCTAACGTTTAATGGGATTTCCCATAGGACGGCTAATGCTAACACTCGGTCGACCAAAAGATACACTAATAGTAGATTATTTATTGTTTTGATATGTTTTATTTTCATTGTTTTACTCTGTAAAGAACTTTGTGATTTTATCTGTGAAAGGTGATCAATAAATAAAATTTACTTATATTGTTGAATAAATGTACATCTTTATAAACTCTCAGGCATGAATTTTCCAAAGTATTTTAAATAAATGTTTTTTAATTCACTATTTGTGGTCTAAAACATTGTTTTTTGCTCATAATTTCTCTTCCTCTGGAATAAGGTGTAATGCTATAGAGACCAGCCATGATTTATCAACTAATCGCCGATTAAAATAGCCGACGACTAATTTAAAAGTTGATCAGTCATTACTAAATATTATATGGAATCAGACTGTGGAAAAGTTGAAAGTTATAATGGAATTCTGCAAGGTTTTTAGAATATTTTGGCATTTATTAAGAGTTTTTAGGCTAATTTGGAGTTTAGTTAATACTTCAGATGCAAGCTTGCGATTTTGGCTAACTTAGGCTTTTTCGTTTGTTTGTTTTTTTAGGCGAATTTGGAGTTTAGCTAATATTCAGCTACATGCTAGCTATTTTGGCTAACTTAGGCTTTTTTTGTTTGTTTTTTGGGCTAGTTTGGAGTTAAGCCAATATTTCAGCTGCAAGCTAGCGATTTTGGCTAACTTAGGATGTTTCTGTTGTTTGTTTTTTAGGCTATTTTGGAGTTTAGCTAATATTCAGCTACATGCTAGCTATTTTGGCTAACTTAGGCTTTTTTTGTTTGTTTTTTGGGCTAGTTTGGAGTTAAGCCAATATTTCAGCTGCAAGCTAGCGATTTTGGCTAACTTAGGATGTTTCTTTTGTTTGTTTTTTAGGCTATTTTGGAGTTTAGCTAATTTTTAGCAATTAGCTTCAGCATTTTTAGCAATCAACTTCAGCGTTTCTAGCTATCAATGTTAGTGTTTTCAGCTATCAGCGTTAGCAACTTTAGCGGCCAAATTCATCTTACAGCGTTCACACTAGCATTATTGCAGGTAATGCTAAATATTCAGTTTTTAGTTACTTTAAAGCTAATGATGGTTAAGATTTGAGCATGACCAGATTAGTCGACTAATTGGAAAAAATTATGTTTACAATGTTAATAATCTGAACATTTTTGTTAGAACTCCTCTTTTAGAGAATCCACCTAACATCGTATGATATTAACATTAATCAGTAAATTCCCGTAAATTCCCCAGTAAACACTAAATTTTACAGTACGTGCTGTAGTAGATTATTTATGAATTTCTAAACAAATGTGTATAAATGTGTAAACTCAAGATTGAATTGAAGAATCGAAAAAAATCTGAATCAAATCGATGTAGGCTGTTGTAAATCGAAACATTTCTGGAAATTATAATCGATACCCAGCCCTAGTTTTATGGACCCACTCCGATGAAAAAAAAATTTTTTTTCAATGATTAAGTATTTATTTAAATAAATACTTAATTATATTTATAAATAATTAATTATTTATATAAAAGATGTAGAAAATATCCTCAGAAACGGGGAGGGGAAATAGGGGCGGGGTTACTCAGCGCTTTCAGAGTCCAACTCGGAGGCAAATTTTTAATCCTACGTTCACATCGAATGCAATTTGGGCGACAAATTTACGTGGCGTCGCCTGCCTGAGTTAACCAAAGAGGGGATAAATAATTTAAAAATTAAAATCTAGGGAACATGTTTTATAGTCTTGATGTAAATAAGAAAATATCACATCTGTGAAACTGGGCGCCTCATCCCATTCGATGTGAACGCAGCATAATGTACAACTGTAAACACTAAGTTCTAGAAAAATACCGTTTTTAAAAACAAATTGTGGCTAAAAACTGAATAATATTCTTAAAAAACACTGGAAACACTTTAAAAATAGATCAGGCGATGATCGGAGTGGGACTTTAAGTTAAAATAAACTCCAAAAGTCAGTTATTGAGGAGAAATTCTTGTCTTCTTGTTGCACCATGATTTTACTGTATGTTTAATGAATTTGAATAAACTTATCCTCAAGTTGTTTTTTAAAGCAAATGTGTAAATAAAAATATTCAAACTAAACTAAAAATGCCACAAAAACAGCATCATCAGTTCAGAAAAAGCAGTTTCTGCTGTACGATGATTCAGTTTGATTTGATTTTCTTTAAAAATGGGAGCAAGACCATTTTATGTTCTCGGAACCGGACAAAACCTGGCAAAAAATATGGAATTATTACAGTTGGAGCGTCAGGATTCATCTTAAAATCTTTAAAACAATTTAGAAAAAATGAAAATGTAAGATTTTTTTTCCTCTGAACTAAATAAAAATATATTATTTGTCCAAAATGAAAAGCTGGGAATTTGCATTTCAAAAATAAAAACAATTGTTTGTTTAAAAAAAAAGTGTTTAAATTGTAAATGTGTGCAGCTACAACAAAGGTGAAAACTATAAACTGAATTCTCAAACTGAGGGTACGTTTTGGTTTCTTCCAGCTTCAAAAAATAAAAATATTCAGAAAAAAATGCATAAACATAAAAATCGGAAGTTAAATTAGTAAAATTCAGGATTAAAAACAAAAAAATCCAACATTAAAAATAAAAAATTGCTGCAGTTTTGATTTGATTTTTCAAAAAAGAAAAAAATATCATCCTCCTGTTTGTTTTTTTTCCAGGAATTGTAATTCTGAACAGCTTTACAAATAGTTAAATATTAACATGAAACAATTCCAAAAACAATTTTGCTTTTAAAAAGTGAAACAATTTTTTCTACAAGCGTGTAAACTTAAAGCTGATTTCAGTTTGTCAGAGTCAAAACGCTGTTAGAAGCTAAAAAAAAAAAAAAAAAAGATGTTAAAGAGAAGCTCGATCTGCACGAACATTAATAAAAGTGACAGCTTCACTAAAAGAATTACACAGAGACACGGAAATAAATCTAAATCTGAAGCGAACTACAAACGTTTCTGTACCAGAGCCAAAAAATGATTTATTTCTCTTTCGTCAACACAAACAATGGCTCCAGGGAGGAGAAACCACAACTGCTCCACCTTTATGTTAGCTTAGAGTTAAGATGTCAACGGCTCCACAAAATACAATTAGCAACAATGATTTTAAGCAAAAAAAAAAAAAAGATTTTTTAAATCTAAATGACTGATTTGTGTGTTTGCGTGACCTCACCGTGAACATGAAGAGGGTGTAGAACATGAGCGCCATGGCTGAGAAGGACTGCAGCGACGCCATCATGTTCCTCTGCAGACTCAGAGGGAGAACGATGAACAGAGACACGGCGATCAGGAGCAGCACGCGGAAACTGCCCGTTACCTTTACAAAGAGAAAGACTCTGAAGCTGCACTTTGATTTTATTTTTATTTTTTTTTGTGTAATTCCAAACCTGCAACCCGAGCAGCTGGGCAAAGAAGTTTGAGCCCAAATCCGCGATGACAACGTAGAAGGCGATACAGGTCCCCAACATCAGACCGATCATACTGCAGGAACATCAAAAAAAAGCAAAACGTCTATAAAACTATAACAGAAAAAAAGATGGTCGATATTTTTTTTTTTTTTTTTTTAGGAGGAAATAAAAAGCAAGCATTCAAATGAGCTGATGTGGTTCTGTGGAAAGTCCTCTCACCTCATTTCCACCAGTGTTTTTCCTGGTTTCCCGTAAGCATGAAAAGCTGCAGAAAACAGGGAGACATTCCAGTAAACATCCAACCAAACAAGCTCTATGTGTCAAAGTCAAGGCCCGGGGGCCGGATCCGGCCCTCCAGATCCCTTTATTTTACTGTTATTAATGGCCTGATGTTATCTTGCGCTCATTTCTAACTTGTATAATTTTGACAAAAATATATTTTTATGGGGAGTAAAATATTGAAATGTATTTAAGGTTTAAGTAGATTTATTCTGGGATAATATTCCTGCCTTTTCATTATTTATAATCATGCTAAAAAATTACAGTTATAAAGTTTTAAAAATTAGCATTCTGCTAGCTTTTGGGACTATTTTGGCATTAACTAAGATTTATTAGGCTCTTATGAAGTTTAGATATTTTTCAGCTACATGCTAGCTATTTTTGCAAACTTACATTCTTTTTTAGTTCATTTGGCATTTAACTTAATACTGTAGCTGGCTATCAGCTTCAAAGTTTTAAGCTATCAGCTTCAGTATTTTCGGCTATCAGGTTTAGCGTTTCTATTTATCAACTTAATGCATTTTCAGATATCAATGTCAAAGTTTTCAGCTATCAGCTTCATGTATTTTCAGCTATCAACTTCAAAGTTTTCAGCTATCAACGTCATGTATTTTCAGCTATCAGCTTCATGTATTTTCAGCTATCAGCTTCAAAGTTTTCAGCTATCAACTTCATGCATTTTCAGCTATCAACTTCATGTATTTTCAGCAATCAGCTTCATGCATTTTCAGCTATCAACTTCACACATTTTCAGCTATCAGCTTCAAAGTTTTCAGCTATCAACTTAATGCATTTTCAGATATCAATGTCAAAGTTTTCAGCTATCAGCTTCATGTATTTTCAGCTATCAATTTCAAAGTTTTCAGCTATCAACGTCATGTATTTTCAGCTATCAACGTCATGTATTTTCAGCTATCAACGTCATGTATTTTCAGCTATCAGCTTCATGAATTTTCAGCTATCAACTTCAAAGTTTTCAGCTATCAGCTTCATGTATTTTCAGCCATCAGCTTCAAAGTTTTCAGCTATCAACTTCATGCATTTTCAACTATCAACTTCAAAGTTTTCAGCTATCAACTTAATGCATTTTCAGATATCAATGTCAAAGTTTTCAGCTATCAGCTTAATGTATTTTCAGCTATCAACTTCAAAGTTTTCAGCTATCAACGTCATGTATTTTCAGCTATCAGCTTCATGTATTTTCAGCTATCAGCTTCAAAGTTTTCAGCTATCAAGTTCATGCATTTTCAGCTATCAACTTCATGCATTTTCAGCTATCAACTTCATGTATTTTCAGCAATCAGCTTCATGCATTTTCAGCTATCAACTTCACACATTTTCAGCTATCAGCTTCAAAGTTTTCAGCTATCAACTTAATGCATTTTCAGATATCAATGTCAAAGTTTTCAGCTATCAGCTTCATGTATTTTCAGCTATCAATTTCAAAGTTTTCAGCTATCAACGTCATGTATTTTCAGCTATCAACGTCATGTATTTTCAGCTATCAGCTTCATGTATTTTCAGCTATCAACTTCAAAGTTTTCAGCTATCAACGTCATGTATTTTCAGCTATCAGCTTCATGTATTTTCAGCTATCAGCTTCAAAGTTTTCAGCTATCAAGTTCATGCATTTTCAGCTATCAACTTCATGCATTTTCAGCTATCAACTTCATGTATTTTCAGCAATCAGTTTCATGCATTTTCAGCTATCAACTTCACACATTTTCAGCTATCAGCTTCAAAGTTTTCAGCTATCAGCTTTTGCGTTTTCCACTATCAGCTTCAGCATTTTCAACTATCAGCTTTAGCATTTTCAACTATCAGCTTTAGCATTTTCATCCATCAGTTTCATGCATTTTCTGCTTCATGCATTTTCAGGTATCAGCTTCACACATTTTTAGCTATCAGCTTCAGTGTTTTCATCTATTAGCTTCAGCGTTTCCAGCTCGCAGCTTTAGCGCATCCAGCTATCAGCTTTAGCGTTTCCAACAATCAGCTTCACACATTTTCAACTACCGGTATCAGCTTCCCACATTTTCAGCCATGAGCTTCACACATTTTCAGCTTTAGCGTGTTTATCTATCAGCTTCAGCATTTTCAACTATCAGCTTTAGCGTTTTAAGCTTTCAGCTTCATGCATTTTCAGCTATCAGCTTCAGTGTTTTCAGCCATAAGCTTCAGCGTTTTCAACTATCAGCTTCAGCGTTTTCAGCTATCAGCTTTAGCGTTTCCAGCTATCAGCTTCAGCGTTTTCAGATTCAGCCTTTTCAGCCATCAATTTCAACATCTTCAGCTATCAGCTTCAGTGTTTTTAACTATCAATTTCAGCATCTTCAGCGACAAATTCATCTTATAGCATTCACACTAACATTTTTACAGGTAATGCTATATATCTAATTCGCAATTATGTTAAAAAGTTACAGTTTAAAGTTTTAAAAATGTAGTTTTAAAGTGTTCATCCTGTTATCCTGTTCGGCACGCAACCTGAGGTTTGTTTTGGTTTCAGCCCCCTGTGCGATTGAGTTTGACTCCCCTGATCTACATTAACTAAACCAACCTGTAATAACTACGATTTAGATATGGTTCCTGGTGATAAAGTTGAAGTCAGAGAAACTGCTTTAACTTAAATCAGAGACAAAATAATTTCAATAAAATGTTGTTTTTTTATAATAAATAAGAAAGTTTGTTAAATTGATGGTCATTACTCACCCAGGCCTGCATAAGTCCTCCGTTTGGTGTGGCTGGCTGTGTTGACCAGGAACATGCATGACTTGTGGGTCATCCATGAGCAAAAGAACAACAGCAAAGCTCCCAAAACTATCCCACACTGAGAGGAGGAGATCAGCACTTATTACACAACTTCAGGGACACTCAACGACATTAACTGTCAGCAGTATATTAAATACTTAAAAAAAAAACATTACACCTTAATACAATAAAACTTCAAATTGGAAAAAGGACAAGCTTTTTTTAAATCTTTAATAAATAAAAAAGGGTTTCTTTTGTCTGTCAAATAGATTAACTACAAGAATAGAGATAAAATCATCTTCAACTTAGTTTTATGTAAATGAAATGTTTAGGTTTCAACTATTGTCTTTCAGTATCTCCTGTTAAGACACCACAAGAGAACAAATACAGGTGGGAAAAATGAAGTTTCTTTACATTATTTTGAAGTCTTGATTATATGTTTTAACATGATGAAAAAGTCTAAAATGTGCAACTGATTAAAAAAATGACCAAAAATGCATTTTTCCATTTTATTTTAATTCTTATTAACAGTGGACATTAACAGCATCAGATGCAGTGAAGCAGAATTAGCACAGCGGCTATTTTTCATTTGTCGTCTCTGGACAGATAAAAAGCCTAAAAAAAAAGCCAAAAACAAATCAATTATCACATTCAATGCTTTTTTTTCCAAATTCCGATCTAATCACCACAAATCTTTTGTTTTTACAACAAAAAAAGTCAGAACAGACACTGGCTGCTCGTGAGAATCACAAAAAACAGAGATATTTATGTGAAAATGAGACGTTCGCTATGAAGTCATTAAGAGACAATTTCTAAAAGTGATTTTTTTTTTTAAGTTTCTGCTTCGAACCAGAGTTTGTAAACCCAACCACACGACTGAAGATCTCGTCAGGTATTGGGAGGCTCTGCAGTAGGGCTGCCACGATTAGTCGACTAATCGATGACTAATCGACTATTAAAATAGTCGACAACTAATTTAATAGTCGATTAGTCATTACTTTATAATATATGGAGTCAGGCTGTAGTGAAGTAGAAAGTTATAATGACATTCTGCTAGCTTTTTAGACTATTTTGGCATTTATTAAGGGTTTTCAGGCTATTTTGGAGTTTAGCTAATATTTTAGCTTCATGCTAGCTATTTTGGCTAATTTAGGCTTTTTCAGTTTTTTAGGCTAATTTGGAATTAAGATAATATTTCGGCTACATATTAGCTCTTTTGGCTAATTTAGAATTTTTTCAGTTTTGTAGGCAAATTTGGAGTTTAGCTAATATTTCACTATTTTAGCTAATTTGGGATTTTTTTTTACAGTTTTTTAGGCTAATTTGGAGTTTAGCTAATATTTCAGCTATATGCTAGCTATTTTGGCTAATTTGGGATTTTTACAGTTTTTTAGGCTAATTTGGAGTTTTGCTATGTCTTCAGCTACATGTTAGCTATTTTGGCTAATTTGGAATTTTTACAGTTTTTTAGGCTAATTTGGAGTTTAGCTAATATTTCAGCTATATGCTAGCTATTTTGGCTAATTTGGGATTTTTACAGTTTTTTAAGCTAATTTGGAGTTTTGCTATGTCTTCAGCTACATGCTAGCTATTTAGACTCATTTGGAATTTAGCTAATATTTCACCTATATGCTAGAGATTTTAGCTTATTTAGGATATAAGCTAAACTCAAAAATTGCCTAAAAAAACTTAAAAAAGCTAAAGTTAACCAAAATAGCTAGCATGCTGCTGAAATATTAGCTAAACTCCAAATTAGCCTTAAAAAAATGGAAAAATACTATATTAGCCAAAACAGCTAGCATATAGCTGAAATATAAGTTAAACTCAAAAGTTGCCTAAAAAACGTAAAAAAGCTAAAGTTAGCCGAAATAGCTAGCATGCTGCTGAAATATTAGCTAAACTCCAAATTAGCCTTAAAAAATGGAAAAATACTATATTAGCCAAAACAGCTAGCATATAGCTGAAATATAAGTTAAACTCAAAAGTTGCCAAAAAAACTTAAAAAAGCTTAAGTTAACCAAAATAGCTAGCATGCTGCTGAAATATTAGCTAAATTCCACATTAGCCTTAAAAAAACAGAAAAATCCTATATTAGCCGAAACAGCTAGCATATAGCTGAAATATAAGCTAAACTCAAAAATTGCCTAAAAAAACTTAAAAAAGCTTAAGTTAACCAAAATAGCTAGCATGCTGCTGAAATATTAGCTAAACTCCAAATTAGCCTTAAAAAAATGGAAAAATACTATATTAGCCAAAACAGCTAGCATATAGCTGAAATATAAGTTAAACTCAAAAGTTGCCTAAAAAACGTAAAAAAGCTAAAGTTAACCAAAATAGCTAGCATGCTGCTGAAATATTAGCTAAATTCCACATTAGCCTTAAAAAAACGGAAAAATCCTATATTAGCCGAAACAGCTAGCATATAGCTGAAATATAAGTTAAACTCAAAAGTTGCCTAAAAAACATAAAAAAGCTAAAGTTAGCCGAAATAGCTAGCATGCTGCTGAAATATTAGCTAAACTCCAAATTAGCCTTAAAAAAACGGAAAAATCCTATATTAGCCGAAACAGCTAGCATATAGCTGAAATATAAGTTAAACTCAAAAGTTGCCTAAAAAACGTAAAAAAGCTAAAGTTAGCCGAAATAGCTAGCATGCTGCTGAAATATTAGCTAAACTCCAAATTAGCCTAAAAAACCTTAATAAATGCCAAAATATTCCAACTAGCAGATACTATACTTTCAACTTTAAACAACTGACTTCATACAATAAAATAGTAACGACTAATCGACTATTAAATTAGTTGTCGATTATTTTAATAGTCGATTAGTCATCGATTAGTCGACTAATCGTGGCAGCCCTAGTTGAAAACAAACCCCTTATTTACGGTTAAAAGTCACCGACCCCTGCCCTAAGCCTTTAAGATTGTTTTTCTGCAGCTTCTTATTAGCAAAATACACCTGATCAGGTTGATCCGACGCAGGTATAGAAGAGGAAAATCGAAAAACCAACTTGAAGGGAATTTCTTAAGTGTTTTTAATGGAATAAGTATCTGTCATTGTTGATTTTCTACCTGCTTGTAATGCTGGAGATTTTAAATATTTGTGTTTATGAAAATGAGTGGTGGTTGGACTCCACAGGGGGGGGTTCTGTCCTTAGAAGACGGGAAGTGACCCACCTGTTTGAAGCAGAAGGGCATGGTGAGCACACTCACTCCAACGATGCTGTTCACCACGTTCATGATCAGGCCGTAGTTCGACGCCGTCATTTTTGCCCCACTAATAAAAAAAACTCGAATTTGTGAGATCTGAAACGTGCTGGACTCTGGAAGCTTCGGCTACAGTCAGCTTCACGGACAAATCGCGGGCAACGTGCTGATGAACTTCCCGTTCCAGCTGGTGGACTGAGATGATCCGCGTCGGGTGTGTGACGTGGCGCTGCGAGGAGACACGAAAACAACCGACTTTAACTCACTTTTAAATTCTCCAAACTATCCTAACTGAAGCCAAAACTTAAATGCGACGATTTTAAATTTACAAAATTAACAAATTAGCTTAAAAAAAAAATGCTAACTTTATTTGGTTTTATGAACTTACTCTCCGCCACCAGCCTCGCTGTCCTCGTCACGTTATCATAAGGAATTTCGAAAACTTAATTATGCGATGTGACAAGTTCCGTCTTCATGTGTGGAATAATAACAAAATAAAACGCTAAACAAGACGCAAAACATTTAGAAAACAGTGGACCGCGTATCCCGGAAGTACAGATCACAGTAGAGGAAGCCACGCAGCAGATTCTTCACTCTTGAAACGCTTTGCTGCCAACTAGTGGTCAAAACGCAGAACTGCTCGAATTACTGCTGAGTTTGCGGAGTTGTTCTTTAGGAAAAGTCCCGTTACTTTATAAGTAATTTTAGGGACGTATAAGCCATTTAATAATTAAAAAAGAAAGCACAAAAAAAATTTCAATTAAAAAAAAAACATATATAGAATTGTAAAAAGTGCAGCACATGATATTACCGTACTTAATGACAAAATACAATAGTTTTCTTAAATTTTTAACCAACATTGCAAAAAAGGTGGAATAAAAACACCAAAAGAGAACTGACTATATTTTAATTTATTTTATATTTAGACAGAGGTGTGTTACCATCTTGAATAAACCCAGATTTCTGTTACACCCCATCACATGACTTTACTTTTGTATTTTTATTTTATAATTGTATGTCCTTTTCTTGTATGTAAATAAATAAATCACATCATATCAAATAACTAATCTTAAGAAAAAAAATCACTAGGAAGTCGTAAAAGTATCAATAAGTATTTTTTTTTTTTACTTACCAAGAGCTCTCACTATAGTGTATTAAAATGACAAAACAAGGATTTTCACACAACTATTTAAAAAAATGAAAACTAGGCTAAAGAACTTAACCATTAAATTGAATTACTTCAACATGAATGTATTTGTTGATAGTTAAAATCAAATTATTTATGTTTTCTGAGTTACAATGAACCTAATTGTTGTGTTGTTGTGACAAGAAATTAGTGAAATCAGTTAAAATTAATAATTTCAAAAGAAAATATAAACAAAATCATGGTAAAATCTAAAACTAGCACCAAATATTTGAACATAAATAATTTTTTTCCCTAAAATTGTTAACATTTCTGAAAATTTAAAACAATGACCTCAGTAAAATCAAACAAAAAATTCAAGACTAGATTAGGTTCTAAATTTTCAGCTATTAGCTTCAGAGATTTCAGCTATTAATTGAAGCGTTTCCAGCAATAAACTTTAGTGATTTCAGCTATTAAGTTCAGTGTTTTCAGCTATCAGCTTCAGGGATTTCAGCGAATAACTTCTGCATTTTCAGATGTTAGATTCAACATTTTCATATCATATCAACATTTTCATATAACATATCAGCTTCAGTGATTTTAGCTATTAATTTCAGCGTTTTCAGCTATCAACTTCAGTGATTTCAGCTGATAAGTTAAGCGTTTTCAGCTATCAGCTGTAGCATTTTCAGCTATGTTTCATTGATTTCAGCAGTTAATTTCAGTGTTTTCAGCTATTAGCTTCAGTTTTTTCAGCTATCAGCTTCAGTGTTTTCAGCTATCTGAGATTATCTACACAACATACTTTACCAGAAGACATTTTAAACTATTTGCAATGATTTAAAAACAAATTTTTATACGTTCAAGATATTTTAGCAGGTTTGAAGTTGTTTTAATTTCTCTCTGCTGCACCTTTCGTAGCTTTTCCGAGTGTTCTATATTTAATTTTGAATTCAGTTCTTTTTACCTTTTTAAAAATTCCTTTTCGTTTATATCTCTTTTGAATGGTTCTTTTCATGTTTGTTTCTTGATTTTTAAATTCACCGGGCTTTATTCCTGCCTTTTAACCTTTTTTTTCCCTTTTTAAATCTTACTCTAAGGATCACCCATAATATTTATTTTATGTTTCTTTGAATGTTTTATGTAAAGCATTTTAAATGATGATTTAAAATCAGAACAGTCAAGAAATATTTTGTCTTACAAATAAAGAAAGCATCATTAAAATGAATTCAAATCCTTTTGATCCATAAAAAAACTTGATTTTAAGACACAAATAAATTGTTCAAATTTATATCATTAAGATGGACCAACTTGCACTAAGATCATATTCTCATTTAGTTTAAATTTTGTTAAAAAATATTGTCATTTCCATTTATTTTACTTGTTTTTGTCACTGTAATCAAAATTAGCTACAACAATGAAAAAAAAAAATTAAAAATATCTGCTTAGAACTAGCAAAATATACTTCTTATTAGACTTTGTAACATTCAATAAGAAAGAAATCTCTTTAAAAGCTTAAATTTCTATTTCTGAATGCTTTGGAACTCCTTCTATCTTTATAATTATTTTAAGATTTCTTGTTACTTTTTAGTTATTTTCTTTATAAAATTAGTGTTCTTTTCTTATCTTTTTGCACTAAATTCCATCATTTGAGATAAAAATCTTTTTTTCCTTTGAATTTATCAGAGTTTTGTCCTTAAATCCACATTTTTGCACCCCTTGTTTTTCAATAATATATCATTATTTAGGCTAATTTGATGCCAATTACTTCTTTGACTTGACCTTTTGGACCTTTATTATCTCACAATAAGCTTTCATTTATTTAAAACTTTTGAATATAGGAGGAAATCCTCGACATCAGCCACTGCAGAGTCTGGATGCAGTTCTTAGATGAAAGAATTTGTGATGAAAGGGACCGAGATACAAAAGTACACCTGGGGCCACATGACAGGAATGTGACATCCACCAGTTTTAATCTATCAGCCCCAACGGTCTGAGCCTCTGAACGGAACCATCCGGTGATTTTCAGTCAGTAAGACGTGATGCAAAAACAAAAAGAACTGCAGATCATGTCTTAGCTGCTTATTTTTAATCATTTCCAGCAAAGGTCTGAGCATCAAACTTCTTCTGTGGCATCTTGGTGTCTTATTCTGTTCATGTTATTTAAAAAAAAAAACAAACTTTGGTACCCTGTTGTTGCCCTGAGGCAAAAACCCAAATCTAGAAGGGGGCTGGAAGGAGGCGTTAGTTGTGTGACTGATGTCTAGTTAGGGACCCCGAAGCTGCAAAAAAAAAAATAAAAACAAATAGAAAAACATTTTGAGAAATACTTATGTTTTAGAAGGAAAAATCATCATGATGGCTTTCATTTGGAGGTAGATTCTGTTATATATTTTCTTAAAATCACAAAGCTAATATAAACAGAGCAAGTACAGCTTGTTAAACAAGAACTCAAAGAGGTGTAATGGCTTAAGTCGCTATGAAAAAGTCAACAATTTGTCTTAAATACCACTGTTCAGGTTTGTTTTAGAATCGTGTAAACATTTGTTTAGTTAAGGATGTTTGTTTTGAACTAAATTAACATAAAGTTGCAAAAATATTTTTTACGAGAAAGTCTTCATATTTCAAATTTTTAAAGTAGATGAGCAACAAGCCTCTAAAAATATTAATTGGAATCTTTTAATCTTTTACAGTCATTTTCAAAAACTTTGGAGTTTAGCTTCAATTTTAGCAACATGCTAATGTTTTTGGCTAATTTGTTATCTACTGGGTTTTTTAGGCTAATTTAGAGTTTAGCTTCTATTTTAGCAACAAGCTAATGTTTTTGGCTAAGCTGTTATCTACAGGATTTTTTAGGCTAATTTAGAGGTTAGCTTTAATTTTAGCAACAAGCTAACGTTTTTGGCTAATTTGTTATCTACTAGATTTTTAAGGCTAATTTAGAGTTTAGATTCTATTTTAGCAACAAGCTAACCTTTTTGGCTAATTTGTTATCTACTGGGTTTTTTAGGCTAATTTAGAGTTTAGATTCTATTTTAGCAACAAGCTAACGGTTTTGGCCAATTTGTTATCTACTGGGTTTTTTTAGGCTAATTTTTAGGCTAATTTTTTAACATTAGCTAATTTAGAGTTTAGCTTCTATTTTAGCAACAAGCTAACATTTTTGGCTAAACTGTTATCTACTGGGATTTTTTAGGCTAATTGAGAGTTTAGCATCTATTTTAGCAACAAGCTAATGTTTTTGGCTAAACTGTTATCTACTGGGTTTTTTAGGCTAATTTGAGTTTAGCTTCTATTTTAGCAACAAGCTAACATTTTTGGCTAATTTGTTATCTACTGGGTTTTTTAGGCTAATTTAGAGTTTAGATTCTATTTTAGCAACAAGCTAACGGTTTTGGCCAATTTGTTATCAACTGGGTTTTTTTAGGCTAATTATTTTAATATTAGCTAATTTAGAGTTTAGCTTCTATTTTAGCAACAAGCTAATGTTTTTGGCTAATTTGTTATCTACTAGGTTTTTTAGGCTAATTTAGAGTTTAGCTTCTATTTTAGCAACAAGCTAAGATTTTTGGCTAATTTGTTATCTACTGGTTTTTTTAGGCTAATTTAGAGTTTAGATTCTATTTTAACAACAAACTAACCTTTTTGGCTAATTTGTTATCTACTGGGTTTTTTAGGCTAATTTAGAGTTTAGATTCTATTTTAGCAACAAGCTAACCTTTTTGGCTAATTTGTTATCTACTGGGTTTTTTAGGCTAATTTAGAGTTTAGATTCTATTTTAGCAACAAGCTAACGGTTTTGGCCAATTTGTTATCTACTGGGTTTTTTTAGGCTAATTTTTAGGCTAATTTTTTTAAATCAGCTAATTTAGAGTTTAGCTTCTATTTTAGCAACAAGCTAACATTTTTGGCTAAACTGTTATCTACTGGGATTTTTTAGGCTAATTGAGAGTTTAGCATCTATTTTAGCAACAAGCTAATGTTTTTGGCTAAACTGTTATCTACTGGGTTTTTTAGGCTAATTTGAGTTTAGCTTCTATTTTAGCAACAAGCTAACATTTTTGGCTAATTTGTTATCTACTGGGTTTTTTAGGCTAATTTAGAGTTTAGATTCTATTTTAGCAACAAGCTAACGGTTTTGGCCAATTTGTTATCAACTGGGTTTTTTTAGGCTAATTATTTTAATATTAGCTAATTTAGAGTTTAGCTTCTATTTTAGCAACAAGCTAATGTATTTTAGGCTAATTTGTTTTCTACTTAGCGTTTTTTAGCTAATTTAGAGTTTAGCTTCTATTTTAGCAACAAGCCTAAGTATTTTTTGCCAATTTGTTATCTACTGGGTTTTACGGCTAATTTAGGTTTAGATTCTACTTTTAGCAACAAGCTAACGGTTTTGGCCAATTTGTTATCTACTGGTTTTTGCTAGGCTAATTTAGGCTAATTTTTTGTTATCTATTGGGTTTTTTAGGCTAATTTAGAGTTTAGCTTCTATTTAAGCAACAAGCTAATGTTTTGTCTAAACTGTTATCTACTGGGTTATTATGGCTAATTTAGAGTTTAGATTCTATTTTAGCAACAAGCTAACGGTTTGGCCAATTTGTTATCTACTGTTTTTTTTAGGCAAATTTTTAGGCAAATTTTTTTTATATTAGCTAATTTAGAGTTTAGCTTCTATTTTATTATCACGCTAACGTTTTGGCTAATATAGTTTACTGAGGAATTTTAGGCTATTTTTAGTTAGTATTTAAGAAACAAGCTAGCTTTTTTTGGCTAATTTAGCATAAGGTTTTTTGGGATAATTTGGCGTTCAGCTAATATTCAAGCAAGACACTAAATATTTTTGCAAGATTGGCACGTATTAGAGATTTTTAAGCAATTTTATCACTAAATTTTCAGATATTTAGGTCAACTTTAGCACAAAATTTTCAGTCTTTAAGCAAAGTTAACATCTTGCAAAAAGCTTTTGCATTTTCAGCAAATCCCTTTAGCAATTAAAGTAAATTGTGTCACCAAAATACACTCACACGAGCATTTTCGCAGGTATTGCAATTTTTCTAGTTATTTGAAGGAAGTGTGTTGGAGTCCAACCAGCTTTTACTTTCTGTAAAAAGGGACACGTTTTCCATCACAGTGTCAGTGGCGTTTGTGAATAAGAGACTCCTGGGTGCATTTTAACAAAAAATTTCCACTCTGGCTCAAAAACATTAAACAAGTTAAAGAAAAACACTTCCCCATTTCCCCCATAGATGTCAGCACATTTACCTAAAACACCAAAGAACACTTCCCTTTTTTAAAAGTTTCTCATTTTGATACAGAACTTGTGATAATAACCTAAAAATGTCATGAAATCATTACAAAATCATTTATTATATTTCAACAGAAATTATAAATAAATACAATTTATTTTTTAACCCATCGTGACCCCCAAAATTGGGTTTATTAGATTGCACTTTTTCTCCTCAGAAAGCCCAAATTTTGTCATATATTAGACATAAAAACAGAATTTCTTTTTAAGTTTTGCACTTTTATTTAAACAAAGCTTTTATTTTATTTTATTTTTGACACAAACTTCCATCTTTTTCCAAGTTCTTTTACATTTCATGACCTGATTAGTGGCGTTATCTGTACTTATTTATGTTTTGATTCTTGTTTTATAAATGTCTATTCAAGTAACTTATTGTTTATATGTTCGAAGTTTGGAAATCAAGTTTAGATCATAATTATTAGTTTATGTAAATATTCAATTTTTTTCTTCAACAATTATGTTGCTAGAAATTCTCCAACAAATGTTATTATTTCTGTTCTTGTTAATAAATTTAATTTAGTTTTTTTTCAGCTTTACATTTTTTGTTCCTTATTTTGAATTATAAATTAATTTATTCCCCAGTTTTGGATGTTTTATGTGTTGCTTTATAATTATTTAGATAATTTAGCATGTTTATGATAATGTTGTGTCCTATTTTTACTTATCTTATTTTATCCTGTATTTATTTATTTTATTTCATTTTATTTTAATTATTCATTCATTTCTTTATTTTACTTAGTTTTGCTTATTTTTATTTCATTTATTTATTTTTATTTTACTTTATTTAATTTTAATTTTTTGTTTAATTTATTTATTTTTATTTGTTTAATTTATTTATTTTTATTTGTTTAATTTATTTATTAATTTAATTTGTATTTATTATATAATTTAATTTTATTTACTTGTTTTTTGTCATTTCATTTCATTTTATTTTTGCAGTGAGAAGTTTAACTTTATATTTCTGAAATAAAGAATAGGGGTGAGGTGGTGGTGGGGGGTGTATGATCCCATAATCTGTCATAATCTGCCAGATTTGTTGCAGCGGACCTGTACATTTGTGTTGAAGATCCCATGAAGGATAAGTGACACATTTTTGCAGTAGTAAAAAACTATTCAATCTTTCCCGCCCAACTGGAATAAATTATAGTAATAATCCTTAATAATGTTTTATTTTCCTTGTAATTCTAGCTCTACAAATATATTTCCATAGGTAAATAGATTTTTGCTGCATTTGCTGCCTATTTTTTAAAGTTGGCGTGTGTTTTCCGAGTCATTTTTCCGATCGTTCCGACGCCAAACTCCAGAGAAAAGCAGAATTTCTGTAAATTTGTGTTCAAAGCATCAAAGCATTTGGGAAATTTGCACTAAAATGAGAAGAAAAGTCACACTTTTGTCATAAAAATGTTTTCAAATATTCATTTTTAATCAAATTAAAGCACACTTTTTGTCCAGATTCCATGATATTTAACACTTTAAGAGTCCATGTATTTTCTTTTTCAGTATATACTTTTTGGTCTCTTGGGGGGGGGGGGGGGGGGGGGCTTTTTTTGTTGTTTGTTTTTCACTGTTGTTTTGTATTATTTTTACAAGACTATACAGCTCGATACACTGGTTTTTCCAGACGCCTAGGGCCGATATTCCTCTCAGGATAAGGGAAACAAACAAAAGGCCAAAACGGCACAAACCCAACGCGGATGACGTCGAAAAAAAAAAAAAAAAAAAAGAAAAATCTTCATTCAGCCTTTCGGCCTTGCACCTGAAAAACCCGCTCTGCTTTATTTCCGTCCACTAAAGTGCCTGCCCGGTGCCCTCTCTGATACTTGACTATTGTGTTGTTTGACCAGGAAAGAGACGAAGGAGCTCGGGGTGGGACAAAGCGAAAGGCAGGGGGGGGGTTGACCTAGGAGTTTTCTCCCAGTGCTTTCTCCCCCCTGGGATGAAGGATTTTTCTGATTGAGGGGGAATTTTGAATTGCAGAGCAGCTAGATATTTCAATATTTTAGCGTTTTTTTTTTTTTTTCCAAAGCATTTTTCAAAGTAAATAATTGAATTCATGTTTATTGTCTTATGCTTGAGTGTGTGTGTGTGCGTGCATCTGATCAGAAAGGTTAAGACAGGAAAACCCTGGCCATTGTGCACCAGTGACCCCTCAAAATCGATGTGACAGACCGGTTGATTGGCTGGAGGGTCCTGTCTCTCTGCACATAATCCCTCAAGCTAGACCCTCAGCCCGGCCTGCTGCACTCATGTGTGTGTGTGTGTGTGTGTGTGCGTTCGTACATGCATGTTTGCATGTGTGTCTTTCTGCACTTAATCCCTCAAGATTGACCAACGGCCGCAGGATGAGGTATTAGTGCAGTTACAGAGGGTCAGGCCTCTGTGAGGGGGGGTTCGAGTGTGAGCACTCCTCCATAGTAGTCCAATTAGACTTGCAGAGTGTACTTCTTTGGGACTCGTGTAGAGGTAGTAGTCGCTTTAAGGGGGACGGAGGCCAAATTTTAGGGCAGATTTGGACGGATAACCCAGTCGGGGTAAAATTAGACGCAGGCATCTGGATTTGACCCCGGGCCGTCGGAGTGACCCCAGGTCACCCGGAGGTCACGGGGCATAAAGCAGAGTACTGACCCTGCACAGGTCAAGCATGCAGGCAGCTGAAAGGACGCCTTTGTGGAGCCCTGCACGCTGGCGATTTCCCATGATCGCCAGGGGACCGCGTCTGCAAGGTGAGTGTGAGAATGGAAGGTAACTTTTCTTGGAAAGTTTGTCTTCAATTTGATTTGCAACCACGGGACTCCGACTGTTTAGGCCCAATCTATTAGGAATTCTTATTATTATATTCTATTAATAGTTATTTGATTAAGAATAACTTAATTCTATTAAGAATGTCAGTTTTGGGTTTATTATAAATACAAAAATACAGAATTTATTTTTAATGTTATAAATATCCTGGGTAAATTCAATATACACAAATGCCGATTTATGAAGATCAAACCATCTGTTTTCTCATTTCAGAAAGAACACTGCTCATATTTTCATCCGCAAACTTAATTTAAAATCAACATGCAAACTTAAAAGTATTATATAATTTTAGCTTTTTGATAATCCCTAATTTATCGTTCCTCATGTTTTTTTGAACCCTTTTTTTTTACATTTTATCGTATTTTATTCCTGTCTTTTTTTTCATTATAATTTTTTACTATATATATATGTATGTGTGCATATGTTATATATATATGTGTTGTGTGTATATATATATATATATATATATGTGTATGTATTTATATGTATATATATAAATACATACACATATATAAGTATTTGCGTATATATACATATATATATTTATATATACATATATGTATGCATGCATATATATGTGTGTGTGTGAATATGTATATATAAATATATATATATATATAAATATATATATACACCCATATATATATGTATATATATACACATATATATGTATATGTATTTATATATATACATATATGTATATATATAAATACATACATATATATATGTATTTGCGTGTATATATATATATATATATATAATATATATATATAATATATTATATATATATAATTTAATATATTATATATTTATATATATATATGTATGCATGCAATATATGTGTGTGTGTGTGAATATGTGTATATATATATATATATATATATACACCATATATATATGGGTGTATATATATGTGTATATATATATATATATACACCCATATATATATATATATATACACATATATGTATTTATATATATACATATATGTTTGTATATATAAGTGTCTCTCTCTCTATACATATATCTGTGTGTGTGTGTGTGTGTAGTGTGTATATATATATATATATATGGGCGTATATATATTTATATATACATATATGTATAAGTCAATAATCAATATCAATAATCAACAGTCCGCTATCGTCTGCGCGGAGCTTCCAGCGGTTGAAAATACATAATAACAGCGGTTTTATAACTTTCAAAAGGTAATGTTATGTATATTTAAGTAAATGTGTATGTATTTTTGTTCATATGTCCTTAATGTTTATGTTAAAGATCATTTTCTTTATTTCATATATTTTGATTTATTTGTTGATTTAGCAATAGGGCAGATAACAAGTTTTCTTCTCTCCACTCATTTTCATTTATTTACTGTTTTATGTTTATTTAGTATTATTTAAATGCTGTTTTGTTACCAAATTAAATAAAATAAAATGTAAAAAGTCATTATTTACATTTAAATGTAAATGTCTGTTTACGTGCGACGCGGTTTATTTTCGCGATGAAGGACTTGGTATCCCTCCGCTTGGAGGGTGACATTTAAAAAAATAAATTTCCCGGACACACTTTTACTAAGACTGCCCCTTCAAATGAAGGGAAAAGGAAGAATCCGAACGTTTCATTTCCTCACATAAAAATCCGACCATATTTTTGAAGTATCCAAACCTGAAAAAGTGGACTTTTTTTTTCCCATTAATCTCGTCAAGACGGCTGCTTTTTGGGGTATGCCTGTGGTTGTTGCTTGTGTACATCTGTTAGCGCCTCCTTAATGAGCGCATGCACGCTGCCTCCAGTCCTGTGTGTGGCCCTCAGAGAGGGAGAGCAAAGCCCTCTGCTCCAGTAATCACATTTAATTACGCAGCAGCATTAGACGGCCTATGAATAGGGTTTTTAGGCAAGCCTCTCACACAGAAATTGGCTGCATCCAGCTGAACATTGCCCACCTTTGTCCTCCCAGTCCCACTATATTCTATTAAGACTTTGTCATTTGACCATCATCAAAGCACTATGGACTAGCGCTAACAACTGCCGGGCTAATGCCGCACATTAAAAACGGGAAGGTAAAGGGAACAATAGTCGTTTTCTTGGCTGAACGGGTAGCGTCTGCCCCATTAATGAAGCAAATGGACCACACATTAGACTCCAGCCACAATTAGGGTGCAGCAAATCGCAGAGATTCTCAAACAGGAATCTGAGGGCGCTTCTCTCAGAGAAGAAGAAGAAGAAGAAGCGGAATTCACTTTGTCCCTCTCCGGGGGAGTTCCTGTGCTGAGATCAATGTTGGAAGCAGAGTATTTTTTTAAGGTGATTTTGATGCCAAGCATTGATATTGGTGACGTAATGTACTTTAAAAACCTTGACAACAAAATAATCCGATTGAGAGGAATCATCACAGGATAGAAATCGCATTTTAATTGAAATAAATGAGGCTGGGAACTGTGACGTGGGTGCTAGCGACTGACGAGTAGCATGCTAGCTTGGTTCTTCAATGTATGTTTTTATTAATGTTTGATGTTTTAAAACATGGCTGATGCTTTTCGCACGTTTTAACGTGAGACCAACATAGAAACTGATGTAAATTCATATTAGTAACACGTAACATGTGTGGTCAAGATGCAAATTGTTTCATTGCTGTGCTGGCAAAGAACCACGTAACTAGCTACTTTAATAAACTAGCTACTTTTTGTTTTTTTTTTCTTGGTAAGAAAGTGAAAGTGAGTTCACACATAAATTTCTAACTCACTTTCATCAGTGTTCAGCTTTTTTCTTGGTCGCACAGACCGGAGAAAGGAGGCTAAAGTAAGAGCTAGCGATAACTAGCATGCTAGCTTGCTTCATCGATGTCTGTTTTTATTAATGTTTGATGTTTTAAAACATGACTGATGCTTTTCGCACGTTTTAATGTGAGACCAACATGAAAACTGATGTAAATTCATATTAGTAACATGTAACATGTGCGGTCAAGATGCAAATTGTTGCATTGCTGTGCTGGCAAACAACCACGTAACTAGCTATTTTAAGAAACTAGCTACTTTTTTTTTTTTTTACTTGGTAAGAAAGTGAAAGTGAGTTCACACATAATTTTCTAACTTACTTTCATCAGTGTTGAGCTTTTTTCTTGGTCGCACAGACCGGAGAAAGGATGCTAAAGTAAGAGCTAGCGATAGCTAGCATGCTAGCTTGGTTCGTCGATGTATGTTTTTATTAATGTTTGATGTTTTAAAACATGACTGATGCTTTTCGCACGATTTAACGTGAGACAAGCATGAAAACTGATGTAAATTCATGTTAGTAACACGTAACATGTGCGGTCAAGATGCAAATTGTTTCATTGCTGTGTGGGCAAAGAACCACGTAACTAGCTACTTTAATAAACTAGCTACTTTTTGGTATTTTTTACTTGGTAAAAAAGTGAAAGTGAGTTCACACATAATTTTCTAACTTACTTTCATCAGTGTTGAGCTTTTTTCTTGGTCGCACAGACCGGAGAAAGGAGGCTAAAGTAAGAGCTAGCGATAGCTAGCATGCTAGCTTGGTTCGTCGATGTATGTTTTCATTAATGTTTGATGTTTTAAAACATGGCTGATGCTTTTCGCACATTTTAACGTGAGACCAGCATGAAAACTGATGTAAATTCATGTTAGTAACATGTAACATGTGTGGTCAAGATGCAAATTGTTGCATTGCTGTGCTGGCAAAGAACCACGTAACTAGCTACTTTAAGAGCATATGAAACTGAATCCTGTTGTCAGTCGCTTTTTGTTTTTTCTTGGTAAGAAAGAGAAAGTGAGTTCACACATAATTTTCTAACTCACTTTCATCAGTGTTGTGCTTTTATCTTGGTCGCACAGACTGGAGAAAGGATGCTAAAGTAGGAGCTAGCGACTCGCGAGAAGCATGCTAGCTTAGTTCTTCGATGTCTGTTTTTATTAATGTTTGATGTTATTCACACGTATTTAGGTGCAACCAACATAGAAACTGATGTAAATTCATGTTAGTAACACGTAACATGTGTGGTCAAGATGCAAATTGTTGCATTGCTGTGCTGGCAAAGAACCACGTAACTAGCTACTTTAAGAGCATATGAAACTGAATCCTGTTGTCAGTCGCTCTTTTTTTTTGTTTTTTTTTTCTTGGTAAGAAAGTGAAAGTGAGTTCAAACATAATTTTCTAACTTACTTTCATCACTGTTGAGCTTTTATCTTGGTCGCACAGACCGGAGAAAGGATGCTAAAGTAGGAGCTAGCGATAGCTAACATGCTAGCTTGGTTCATCGATGTATATATTTTTATTATTATTTATTATTATTATTTTTATATTCTTTTTTTATATATATATATATTTTTTTTTAAAAAGTGAGTTTGAACATGATTTTCTACATCTGTGCCACCAGTGTTGAGCTTCATTCTTGGACGCACGGACCGGAGAAAGGCCAGCTAGAAAATTCAGCGCTAACGCTAACTTTCTGCTCAGTGACAGAAAAAAGGAATTGTTACCAAAATTTGTCATTCATTCATGCCATTGAATCTCCCTCCTTTCTAGGCTTAAGTGACAAGCATTTACAAGCTCAGTTATATAGATTTTAGTACGTCTGCAAAATCAAACATCACTGGTATTTAGAAGCTTTTAATTTGACAGCAATGTCTTACCTGTAGCAGTAGAAGTTCTTGCACTATGTACAGATTAATCTTTATAGATGATAAATATTTAAATATGCCAAGAGATTAATTATTTTCTAAGATTTAATTTAAGAAATGTTTTGTGAAAATGAGGGAGCTAGGCTGATTTTTGTGGTGATGTCTGCCTGTCCTCCATTGAAACAGCAGCGTTCTGCTGGCGTGACTCAATGCATAGCAATGGCGCCTGTGCGCACACATCTCTGTCTATAGCAGCAAAGAGGCAAGGGCCAATCCAGTAATATATATAAATGTTGCCAAGTCACCATCTGCAGTGTTTACCTCTGCAACAACTTGTGTTTATGAGTTAATATTAATATGAGTTTACATGGATTTACAGATGAATTGCTTTTGGGTCGATGCTTGTGAACACAACTTTACAAAAATTGCAATCTGGTGCTAAAGCATTAATTTATTCTCTTTTCATGTGTTCACTTCACTGACTTTTCAAACTCTTGACAAATGTTACAGAAGGTTTCGTAAGATTTATCAGGAAATAGAGTCAAGTCATCAGCATATCGTCGTATTTACCTATGACCGTCTTGGCAGTTTCAACGTATGCTTTCAATTCTCTTGTCCCGTCAACAAATTAGACACATTTTCATTTTAAGAGACGTGTGCCTGAGTCGCCTGTAAGTATATATTTGAGAACTGGACCTCTGGCGCTCCAAACAGGAAGTGCCTGGTGGTTCCAAGAAGCCAAAATTCTATAGAGAAATAAACAGCTGTTACTGAGTGTCACAAACAGGCAGATAGCTGGTTCCACGTGCAGCAGGTTTAATAGTTCAGGCAGCAACTAGCATTGAGGCATCACAGAAGAGACTAGAGTTGCCAGGCGAGGGTCAGGGCAGGCGACAGGCAATCAGAGACAAAGCAGGGTCAGAGACAGAAGATCAGATCTAGAGTTGGTATTACAGTCAGGGTGGCACAAACAATACTTCGCAGTGAGTGAGGCTCTGTGTGTTGCTTAAGAAGCAGGTGGGTGATTGTCCGATTGGAGACAGCTGACCAGGATCCAGGAACTGTGGGCTGCTGGGAGGTGTAGTGCAGTCAAAACTCTGGAGATGACACCCGCTGGTGGCCAGAGGGGGAGACAGAGTGCCGACTCCTGACACTGAGTCTTCATTGTCAAAATAATCCTTCTTGCTCTGATACTTGTTCACACTGGCCATGTGACCATGAGTCATTGAATGAATATTGCGCTCACACTGAACTGTCGCTACCTGACACTAGTGCATGTCCTCACAGTTGGAAGAGGTATGGTATGAAATATCAAGGTGGTGCACATCCTGTGAATCTTGCTCCAGGCTTTTTCTTTCACACCTCTTTTTTGATTTATGAAAGATTCAAATGCCTTTCACAACCGGACGCGATTGGCACAGCGAGTTTCAATGTTAAGTCAATGCATAGAGATGATCTGAGGTCTTGGGGCGCCAATCAGGAACTCAGCATTGGGCACATGACGTTTTCCGTGACTCGATTGGCAGTGGTGCACCGGTAGGGCGGTCAACCTCTGATCAGAAGATTGCAGGTTCAATTCCCACCTTGCCCACCCATGTGTCGAAGTGTCTTTGGAGAAAACACTGATCCATTCCCTCTGGTTGAAGTTTGGTGCCAGTGTTCTTCATTGTGTAACTGGGTGAATGGCACTGTGACAATAAAGATCTTTGAGCCTTAGGTAAAATATTTCTACCCAAGAATATGCGATTTACTGAAAAATAAAATCCAATATGGCTGCTGGATGCGAGGATTTTCGTCCTGAACTTCCATCCATTTTCTTAATCCTCTGGGGTGCTGGTTGCTGTTGACAGTCCCGGCTACTGTTTGGGGAAGGCAGATAGACCCTGCACAGGTCGCCCATCTGTCTCAGAACCCATGGAGTTGGAGCGATTGAGCCCACTATGCTAGCTAGCCACCCGGTGGACGACGTAGTGGGCTAGTAAAACCTGCTGTTCTTATTTTCCTCATGACAATAATAGAATGATTCTCCAGTTGTATTTTTATTTTTCCTTCTCGGGTTAATGCGGGACATAAATTCTTCAAACCGGGCCAAAGACAGACAGAAGTGACGCATTAAACGGGCGTCATCCAGGCGGAGCTCTTGTGAAACTAACGGGACTGGGAGTGTCCCGGAAATATCTGGCCAACCTAGATGTGGCGATGTGCTTGCTGGTGCCTCTGTAGAGTTCTCAAAAACATATAAACCCATGTTACTCGTTCAACATCATCCATGTTTTCCATGAACTAAGTCCAGAAAATGTTGGCGGTTGCTCCGCCCACACGCTGCAGGAGCATCAAGAACATTTTAGGGTAGGCGTCGAGTTGTATATTCTTTGCACGAACTGCGTCCGGTTTGAATGCAGCTTCAGTGCCCAACGCAAACAGGTATCATTAATTTCTTCTGCAAGATCCCTATTCAAATGGTTGGCAGTTCTGCTACCAAATCTGAGTCCCTGATTGGTTCAAGCTGAACTGGTTTAACTGACTTAAAAACTTACGTGACACGTTTACGTCGAGTTTTAATTAGAATAAATCACTTGAACGTGTGTTGCCGAGGCCGTGTGCACTTAGCATTACGCATTCTTGCTCATTTTTTTTCTGTTGTACAAGTTATCCAAGTTATAAACTGACCAATCAGATGCCTCAACAAAACTATGTGCTTTTACCATTGGCATGTATTATTTTACTGGACAAAACAAGTCACTGACATCACCCATACTTCCAGACCTCACGAAATGAGGCCAAACTCCGTCACCGTGGCTTCCTGTTTGTCTGCCGCCATTTTGAAATCCGAAGACAGTGATTGGTCAGAGTCGATCCGGGTAGCCAATCATGCGTGAGCTTGTTTGACATCCACAGACCTTCCACTGAAAGCAGCTCGGGAGAATCTGTCAATCAAACATTGGAGGCGTGGCCAGCGGGCGCCACAGGCTTTTACAGAGACATCTGATTGGTCAGTTTATAACTTGAATAACTTGAAATAATAAAAAGATATATTTAAAAAAAATTTGGATTTGAAAGAAGATGTAAAGAAGAAGCAACTGAGTAACACATGTCTATTTCTGAAAGGCATTTCGGTTTACTTCCTGTTTGGAGCACGAAAGGGGAGGGGTTTCTATGTCCAGTGATTATACTGTCAATGGGTTTTACATGAAACGCTTGATTGAAAAAATTTTGTGTCGTCCACTTCAAAGTGGTAGGGGTGTGGACTTCCAACAAGCTCACTCCTGATTGGCCAGAGTGGTCGCCATGGAAACGATAGGACCAATCACTGCTTACTGATTTCGTCTGGTTCCATCATGGCGACATCCATAAAAATGGCGCCTGAAACCAGAAGTAAGGCATTTCTATTGGTCCTTATTGATAGTTCTCATTGATAGTTGATCTCGCCACTTTTTCCAAACCTTCTTGATCATTATGTATTTTACGCATCCTGTCGGGATGAGAGTGTTCCGTCACATCCATATGCATCTCTTTTATAGATCCGCCTCTCCTAGAACATGTACTCGTGCACGTGTGTGTGTCTCACTATGAATGGTGTGTTTGACTAGAACAGAATGACTGCGGGGATTCATGCTGGGTCTCCTCCATTAAATTCTGCAATAAGGCCCACGTTGTCTGAGAGTGCTGACATCCCTGCCCACCTCCAGGATCTACAGCCTGTGCGTTCACGCTAAATTCTCTACCTGTTCCCCCGTGATATATGGCTCCGGGGGATTTTTTTTTATACGCCATATACACCATTTGTGAGCATTGGGCGTGCGTTTAAATCAATGTTTGCGAGTGAGCGTGTCCACGTGGGCGTGCAGCTGCATGCTTCGCGGCCTCGGCCCGCCAAGGTTTGGGGTTTGGCACTAAGAGGGAGGGAATTCCTTCGGATTTGATCCGAGACAGACGAGGGTCTCACTTTTGACTCCAAACTACAGTAAACCGTGCATGGAGGGGGGGTAATTTACAGTCCGAGTGGGTTGCAACTGAAGGGGACTCAGTAAAGTGGTGGAAACGGCCTGGCCCATACATCTCCCGGTAATTGACGGCGTTTGAGCTGGGTGGGGAGTTCAGAGCGAAGAGGGACGCCGTTATCCCAGGTTGCTCCACCACTTTTTTTTTTTTTTTTTTTCTGGCAATTTGCGGCTGGACGGACAGAAACAGGCTTTTCTTTTGAAAGGCTGCTTCTGTGCCAGCAGCATCATTAGGATTTTAGGAGTGGTACTCAGCATGTGAAGAGCCAGGTCCTCACACAACAAACATCGGGATTATTCCTTCTCTTTTTATTTATTTTTTTGGTCCTCTGCTGATTCATCGCTCTGACAGACGAGAAGAAAGACGACGGAACATCTTCAGCAAATCCAGAAGGACAAGTGGAGATGATGAAGGACAGAAGATCAGATTTTTTTGTATTTTAATCTAATAAAAGTGCTATGATGGCCATCTTGAAATTAAACTAAAATCTTCTATTGTAGGAATTAATATAATTTAAAGCAAATAATTGAAGACATTAAATTTTTTTAATCATTTAATTAACAATTTGCTTTATAATTATATGTTTTTTGTGTTTATTTTTAAAAAAAGTGAGTTTCAAACCTACTTTTGGTCTCCTTTTTAATGTGTTTATTTACTCTTTCTTAATTAAAAATAATTATAACAAATTGGTAAAAACTACCAGTTTGCTCTTCCAATCTGTATTTAGTAAATCAAATTAAAATACAGGTAGTTATTTCCATCAAGTAAAATTAAGAATTTAAAAGAAAAAGTATTCAAAGGTTTAACAAAATTCAAAGTTTATAAGATTTTATTACAGAGCACCTAAAGGGAGATTGAAGTAAAAAAAAAAAAGGAAATAAAACAAACAAAATTTAAAGACTATTATATGGTTACCAATATTTTTTTTTAGAAAAACATTTTTTAGAAAAAAAATATATTTTTGTCCAAAGATTGTTCATCTGTTTTTTTTTTCTAAATAGAAAACTACTGGTCAACATATAGTAACCAGAAAAATGTCCTTAAAAAAACCTTTTTTTTTTTTTTTAGAATTTTTATTTATTTTAAATATATATATTTATTCATTTTCACTCCAGACAAAACATACACCTAAAAAAAAAAAGAAACTACTATATAACAAACAGTACAATAGAGCAGTAAGTCTAGACAATAACACATTACAAAAACATATTTAGCAAAACAAAATAATTCAATAAAAAAAAAAAGAAACTTCTCCAAATAGATATCTAAAAAATATTAAAAGTTATTAAAGGTAAAAAAAAAAATTATTTCAATTTTTTTTTTTTGCTTTGATGTCCCTGTAGGGCATAGATTTGCAAAAATAAATATTAAAAACTGTAATTAACGTTTCGTAAGCTCATTAACGACGATCTTAGCTGCTGTTTAAAGAAACCTCAGCCTGCAGCCATATTTCCCTCCTAATCTGGGTTGACACGTTATTTTTCTTTTTTCTTTTATCGCGTCGACGACCTGCCGTGAAGAATGTGAGCCGAGGTCAAAGGTGAATGCATCCCAATAAGAGCACGCTCGGACAGAGCAGACCCCCCCCCCCCCCCCCCCCCCCCCCCTTACAGCTGGCGTTCGTGAAGCCCCGTCTGGCATATTTTCTCATCATTCTGAACATGTGTGTGGACGCGACCCCCCCCCTTATCCCATAAACAGGAAATAACTCTTAAATGGGAGAAAGTGAGATACCTGATACTCCAATGAAAATTGTGCGGTCTGTGCAATATTGGAGGATAAATATGAAGAAAATTAAGCTTAAAATTCCATTTCTGAGTATTTTTTTATTCAAATCTTCGTGAATCAGAGGCAGACGGATAAATGCAGCTGGAAAAGCATCATAGTGATGACGTTCAAGCTCCCTACTCCAAACAGACCCGAGAACGTCTTTGTTTTTCTCGTCTAAGCTGACCTCGGGATCATACCTGGATAGATCTGATGTTGCTCACCGTTTCTGTTTTATGTTAAAATTATTGAAACGATAACCACATTTCCACTGAGTGGGCCGATCCAGTATTTATTAGCATTTCCACGTGTCAAAGTGGCACATCTGGCTTGCCGTTCATTTTATTTTATTGTTAAAATCTCCCATGACAATTGTTTTTTATTTAAAAAAAAAAAATGAAGTTTTTACCAGAATTCCACAACCTGAATGTCTTAAAAAGCAAATTTTCATGTTGATCTGAAGCCTCTGTTTCCAAAATCTCCTCTGAGGGGGCGTGGCTTTGGAGCTGAGCAGCTCCGCCCCTGACCCTGATTTTTATCAGAGGGGGACTTTAATCACTGTGAATGTTTTTTTTAAGTTTGTCTTTTTTAAATTACTTGATAAACGTGAAAACATAATTTGGAAAATATTTTTAATTAAAAGGAAAATATTTTATTAAAACAAACACAAACCAAAAGAAGCAAGTAATGATACAAATACATCAAAATGTTTAGCGATAAGAAAAAATATATAAATATACAAATAATTTGTAACTTCTTAGCCTTTAAATGGAACAATGAAATACAGAAAAGTTGAGATGGCGGCAGCTTAAACACAAAAATCGTTACTTTTCAACCGTTAATAAGATAATTCCAGGTTGACAAGTTAGAATAAATCAAAGAACATAAACACAGGAGTTTCGGTGTTAAAGGGTCAAAAGATGATCAGATTGGTATACTTTAACCAGCTGTAGCCCAGTCAAGGCCCGGGGGCCGAATCCGGCCCTCCGGGTAATTCTATCCGGCCCTCCATATGCTTTTATTTTATTGTTATTAATGGCCCGATGTTATCTTGCACTTATTTTTAAATTTGCATCATTTTGACAAAATATATATATTTTGGAGAGTAAAATATTGAAAGTAATTTAAGTTTTAAGTTGATTTATACTGGAATAATATTCCTGCCTTTTTATTATTCATAATTGTGTTAAAAAGTTACAGTTGTAAAGTTTTAGAATTTGGCATTCTTCTAGCTTTTTGGACTATTTTGCTGTTTACTAAGATTCTACTACGATTTTTTAAGGTTATATTGGAGTTTAGCTAGTATTGCAGCTACATGGTAGCATTTTTGGCTATTTTAGGCTCTTTTAAAAGATTTTTTTAGGCTGTTTTGGAGTTAGGCTGCTATTTACATGTGAGCTGTTTGGGTAATTTAGGCTTTTTTCAGTTTTTTATGCTTTTTTGAAGTTTAGCTGTAGGCTAGGTGTTGCTAGTTTAGCTACATGCTAGCTGTTTTTGATGTTGGCATTTACTAAGATTTTTTTGGCTAATTTGGAGTTTAGCTAATATTTCAGCTTCATGCTAGCGGTCTTGGCTAATTTAGGCTTCTTTATTTTTTAGTTTTAAGCATGTTTTGGAGACTAGCTAATTTTTTTCAGCTGCATGCTAGCTGTTTTGGCTAATTTCTACATTTTAAAAGTTTTTTGGCTGTTTTGGAGTTAGGCTGCTATTTAAACATGAGTTGTTTTGGGTAATTTAGGCTTTTTTCAGTTTTTATGCTTTTTTGAAGTTTAGCTATGGGCTAGCTGTTGCTAGTTTAGCTACATGCTAGCTGTTTTGGAGTATTTCGGCATTTACTATGATTTTTTTAGGCTAATTTGGAGTTTAGCTAATATTTCAGCTTCATGCTAGCTGTCTTGGCTAATTTAGGCTTCTTTATTTTTTAGTTTTTAGCATGTTTTGGAGACTAGCTAATTTTTTCAGCTGCATGCTAGCTGTTTTGGCTAATTTCTACGTTTTAAAAGTTTTTTTTGCTGTTTTGGAGGCTGCTATTTTACACGCTAGCTGTTTTGGGTAATTTAGGTTTCTTTCCCTTTTTATAGTTTAGCTACTTGCTAGCTGTTCCTAATTTAGCTACATGCTAGCTGATTTAGATAATTTAGGCTTTTTGAAAGTTTTTTGTTTTTTAGGATGTTTTGGAGTTTAGCAATATTTCAGATTCATGCTAGGTGTTTTGACTAATTTAGACTTTTTTTTGTTTTTTTTCAAGTTGTTTTGGAGTTAAGCTAATATTTCATTTGCACTCTAGCTGTTTTTTTTAGACCGTTTTGGAGTTTGGCTCTTTTTTTCGGCTACATGCTAGCTGTTTTGGCTAATTTTAAACTTTAGGTATTTACTAGCTGTTACTTAGCTACATGCTAGCTGTTTTGGATTTTTTTGGCATTTACTAAGATTGTTTTAGGCTTTTTTTTAGTGTTTAGCTAATATTTCAAAATGCTAGCTGTTCCTAGTTTAGCTACATGCTAGCTGATTCAGATAATTTAGGCTTTTAGAAAGTTTTCTGTTTTTTAGGCCGTTTTGGAATCTAGCAATATTTCACATTCATGCTAGGTGTTTTAACTAATTTAGACTTTTTTGTTTGTTTTTTAAGCTGTTTTGGAGTTAAGCTAATATTTCATTTGCACCCTAGCTGTTTTTTTTAGACCTTTGTGAAGTTTAGCTCTTTTTTTCGGCTACATGCTAGCTGTTTTGGCTAATTTTGAAGTTTCGGTATTTACTGGCTGTTACTTATTTAGCTACATGCTTGCTGTTTTAAAGTTTTTTGGCATTTATCAAGATTGTTTTAGGCAATTTTTTAGTGTTTAGCTAATATTTCAGGTACATGCTAGCTGTTTTGGCAAATTTAGGCTTTTTTAAAACGTTTTTTACGCTGTTTAGTTAATATTTCAAGTACAGTTCAGGTGTGTTTTGGATTTTGTGTGATTGAGTTTGACACCCTTATCTATAGAATACTCACAACTACAGTTATATGGGATTTTTTTACTCTGCAAAAATATTTTAAAACAGAAGTAAATCACGTGGCGCTCCACCTTCTTCCTACATTGAAGGATATACTATCCTCCGTCCCTCTTTTCCCTTTTCACATGCCTTCCCCGCCTCTGCTTGTTCTCCCTTCCTCTTCCTTTCTTCTGTTCTCATCGAAATTCAGCTGTGTAATTCCCTCTCCGAGGACACCATTGATCCCCCCCACCACCACCACCACCACCACCTCCTCCTTCCTGCGTGTTTGAGAAAACCCTGGGCGGGCCCGAGCTCCGATTTTCACCGTGAGGAAGAGGAGCGTCACGGAGGAGAGGGATGACAGAAAAAGAGAAAGCTGAGAAGGAGAGCGACACCCCCCACCTAACCCCCCCCCCCCCCCCCCCTCCATACATGCACTTCTATGGCTGCTGGAGAAGAAAAGACACGGGCTTTCCTCGTGATCGCATCTTCCGCCCCTCTTTTTTTTTTTTTGGACAAGAGAGCAGCTATTTACTGGAGCCCACACATAATGGACACTTTTATTTACTTTCATCCATTTAGCCCCTGCCAAGGATTCTCTAGTATGTGGGCCAAAAACACAAAACCCCGGGTGTTTTACAAAGTACCGTCCTGCCCTCCACCTCCGAAAGTCTTTATTTATTTACTAACCTTCTTTAAAAAAAAAAAAAAAAACAGAAATAAGAGTAATCTCTCCTCAACATGTGGGTACGTTTACACATGACCTGCTGTCAGAGCTCCTTAAGGCCACACACACACACGGTGGTGACTTCCGAAAGGTCAGCGGGACCATCCAGGCTGTGACGGACCTGACCCCACGTCCCCACGTCCCGAGGCCTCCACCGCCTCCTCCTGTCCTCCGAGTCCGCCGCTGACCTTTCTCGGAGTTTCATTGCTCCCAGACCTCAGATCAACTGCAGCTCATCAGGAAAATTCTCCTGTTTTCAATTTGCATCACAGAATTTCAGTTTTTTAAAAGTGTAAATCTCTTATTTTGAAAAATCATAAATGATTTTGAATGAACATAAATCACTTTTATAATATTTCAAATGTAATTATCAACCAGTTTAGTGTCATGTTTTATATATATGAGCACAAATATGTCTATGATTATTTGTATTGTCATCATTTATACACTATAAAAATTGAAATGTTGTTTAAAATGATTATTTTACATCAAATTAAACTTTACGTAAAGCAATCTATCAACTCAAAATCTGAATTTAATTAAAACTAATATTACAGAACTTTTGTTAATTGATCCAACATTTCAGGTTTTACAGTGTATATGGATTTATTTTGATTTTAAATGTTTATTTTCTAATGAAATCAAACTAAATAGGTTAAACTTGATATATTTATGTAAAGATACATTGAAAAAAAAAATTCTGCAATTTTTTTACATAAAAAATCCTTGGTTTGTATTAAATTAGAATTTGGAGGTACCGGTTAAGTCAACTCAAATTTTAATTGGATGAAATGCTAAAAATTTTAAATGTAACAAATTACCGAACTTTTGTTAATTGATCCGTTTCACTTTTTACAGTGTATATGGATTTATTTTACTTGTACATTTGTATTATTTCAATCAAATCATAACTAAATATCTTAAATCATATATTTTTTAATGTAAAGATACACAGAAAAAAATGACAAATTTGATTAATTGTTCAGTATTTTTTTTACATTTAAAATCATTGGTTTGTATCAAATGAAAAAAGTTGACTAATTTTATGTTACCTTGATATAAACTCATAATTTTGAAATGTGACATATTCAGAACTTTTGTTAATTGATCCAACATTTCACTTTTTACAGTGTATATGGATTTGTATGTATTTTACTTGAGATTTTTTATTTTCAAATCAAATCATAAATAAATATGTTAAACTAAACATATTTATGTAAATATTTATCTCTTTTTTGCCATATTTTGTATTGATTTACCTAAACAATAACAAAATTGAGTTAAATGAGTGTCATAAATAAGTTTAAGTAGATTCCAATGATTTTCATTATTTTCTTTATGATCTTAAATTCAAATTCTAAATTCAAATTAACAAAGATAAATTCAAATTAACAAAAACACACTCGTTATATACCAAGAAATAAAACCCAAACTGAAAATCAAGCTCCTCATATATATATATATATATATATATAATATATATATATATATATATATATATATATATATATATAATATATTATATATATATATATATATACATATTTTCAATATATTATATATATGTATACATATATATATATACACACACACACGCGCGTACACATACAAGCTTATTTTAGAGGAACAGAAAGCTGTTTTGTGTATATTTAGTGTTAATTAATTTATTAATTCTGGTCTTGTTATTTATTTCTTCTTTGTCAGCTTTTATTTTCTCATAATCTAAGAGAAGGAACCCCTCAAAAACCATTACTTAAATTCATTATTTAATTAAATGTGTTCATTTTAACTTGATTAAAACAATTTAAAGAGAAGAAAACCAAAAAAGTAAAAGGAAAGAGTGTTAATAATGGCAGATCTCACGTTAAAATATTCAAATATATGGAAAGAATAATAATATTATAATATTTTTTTTACTTAATTCTCCATTTTGTTCATCAATAATTGTATTATTTTTATAATATTTAAAAAAAATAAAAGACAAATAAGTAAAAGAAAAATTTAAATGACATAAAAGTTGCAATCTGCTGCTTTAAAAGTTAAGTACACTGTAAAAAGTGAAACATTGGATCAATTTACCAAAGTTTTATAATTTGTTAAATTTAAAATTATTAGTTTTTTATTCAATTAAAATTTTGAGTTGATGGTTTACGGAAATGAAAAAAATTTTAAAATTTTAAAACATAACAAATGACAGATTTTTGTTATTTTATCCAAAGTCTCACTTTTTACAGTGTAAATAGTGTTTGAGTTGCAATGTTTTTTTTTACTTCTTCCTTATGTTTTTTTCTGTAAGGTGAACATCCAAAAAACAAAAGCAAATTCTCCTTTTTTTATTTGTCTTATTTATTTATTTTTTTTGCTCTTGGACTCTCCGCGGCGTCTCATCGCTCCTCATCTGGTGAAACTCCTCCGGTGACTGATCGCCCCTTCGCTGCTTGTTTCCTCTGCAAAAAGAGAAGCCGTTTTCTCTCACAAGGAGCCGATCACAAGACACACACCGAAGTGTGTGTTTGCCCCGTCTCACTGCTGTGTGTGTGTGTGCTGACAGTGCAGTGACGGATGCCCCTCTTGCCCCGCGCTCGATGCCTTTAGTTAAGGGCCTCCTGCATTCAAAAACAAATAAGCTGCCACATAAAGATCATCCCTCATTTCTTCTCCAGTCAATCAGTAACTCACAAAGCCACATTCTCCTGCTGAAAGACTCCTTTTCTCTTGTGAGCATGCACGAAAGTGCGTGCGCAGGCATGCAGCGGAGGATAACATCTGCAAAGGATTTGTACGCCCAGATGATAGCCAATAATAAATAATGTGGAACTCATTTCGGTCCCCCTCCGTGTGACCCCGGAGCGGGTCGGACCAGCGTGTTTGTGACCAACGTTTGTGGAAGTCTCGCAGGTGTTCCCGGTCGCTGGAACGAGCTTTCTCCTGGATCTTTTTGGATCAATTCACCCAGGTGTCAAAGTCAAGGCCCGGGGGCCGGATCCGGCCCTCGGGGTAATTATACCCCCGCCCTCCAAAAGTTCTGTTTTTCAAGTTTGACAAATTTTAGTTTGAGTGTGTGTCCTGTTATTTGAGTTTGACACCTTTTAACTGTTAAAATTTTTTGAAAAGTTCCAAAATTTTCTAAAAAGTTTCTAAAATTCGATTGAAGGGGCGGACCGGGAGCAAATGCGTGGAGTGTTTTTAGTTATCCACCTTGTACGAGAAGAAAATAAGATGGAATCTCTGGTTTTGTTCAGGGGGCTGGACTAAATATGGAAGTGGGCCGGATCCGGCCCGCGGGCCGTAGCTTGCCCACCCCTGCTTTAACACCTGAGGCGTCGCCAATGACGCTTAAACACAAAATTTTTAATATAATGTAATTTTTCAACCGTTGACGCGATAATTCCAACAGATTTTGAAATCAAAGAACCCAAGGGCGAGGCCAGGTGGGCCCTATATGGTTTAAAAGTGGGTACAAAATGTGGGTCCCAGATGGGTTTGTCTGCAGTATCTGTGGTGGCCCCGCCTGTATTTGAGCTAGTTGGCTTAAGTGGGCAATCAGTGGGGTGAATACTCTAGCCAGCCGCCAAATGGACGGCGGAGCTCGCTAGCTGACTACAGAGGTGCTCTCAAGCTCAATACTGCGAAGTTCGCTAGCTAGAAACAGCGGGGCTCGATACAGCGGAGCTTGCTAGCTTGATACATCAAAGCTCGCTAGCTTGCTACAGCGGACCTCGCTAACTTGATACAGCAGAGCTTACTAGCTCGGTGCAATGTAGCCCGTTAGCAAGAAACAGCGGTGTTCGATACAGCGGAGCTTGCTAGCTTAAATACAGCAGAGCTTACTAGCTCAATAAAACTGAGCTTGCAAGCTCGATACAGTGGAGCTTGCTAGCTTGATACAGCAGAGCTCAATACTGCAGAGCTTGCTAGCTGACTACAACGGAGCTCACTAGCTAAAAACAGTGGGGCTTCAGACACCGGCGGTTGCTAGCTTGATACAGCGGAACTTGCTAGCTCGATAGAGCGGAGCTCGCTAGCTTAAATACAGCAGAGCTTGCTAGCTCGATAAAACTGAGCTTGCAAGCTTGATACAGTGGAGCTCGCTAGCTTGCTACAACGGAGCTCACTAGCTAAAAACAGTGGGGCTTGGGACACCGGCGGTTGCTAGCTTGATACAGCTGAGCTTGCTAGCTCGATAAAGCGGAGCTCGCTAGCTTAAATACAGCAGAGCTTGCTAGCTCGATAAAACTGAGCTTGCAAGCTCGATACAGTGGAGCTCGCTAGCTTGCTACAACGGAGCTCACTAGCTAAAAACAGTGGGGCTTGAGACACAGGCGGTTGCTAGCTTGATACAGTGGAGCTTGCTGATTCATTCAGCGGAGCTTACTAGCTCCATGCCATTTAGCCCACTAGCTAGAAACAGCGGTGTTCGATACAGCGGAGCTTGCTAGCTCGATAAAGCGGACCTCGCTAGCTTAAATACAGCAGAACTTGCTAGCTCGATAGACTGAGCTTGCAAGCTCGATACAGTGGAGTTTGCTAGCTTGTTACAGCACAGCTCAAGAGCTCAATACTGCGGAGCTCGCTAGCTGACTACAACAGAGCTCACTAGCTAAAAACAGTGGGGCTTGAGACACCGGCGGTTGCTAGCTTGATACAGCGGAGCTTGCTAGCTCGATAAAGCGGAGCTCGCTAGCTTAAATAAAGCAGAGCTTGCTAGCTCGATAAAACTGAGCTTGCAAGCTCGATACAGTGGCGCTCGCTAGCTTGCTACAACGGAGCTCACTAGCTAAAAACAGTGGAGCTTGAGACACCGGCGGTTGGTAGCTTGATACAGTGGAGCTTGCCAGTTCGCTACAGCCGAGTTTGCTGATTCATACAGCGGAGCTTAGAAGCTCCATGCAATGTAGCCCGCTAGCTAGAAACAGCGGTATTCGATACAGCGGAGCTTGCTAGCTTGATAAAGCGGAGCTCGCTAGCTTAAATACAGCAGAGCTTGCTAGCTCGATAAAACTGAGCTTGCAAGCTCGATACAGTGGAGTTTGCTAGCTTGATACTGCAGAGCTCGCTAGCTGACTACAACGGAGCTCACTAGCTAAAAACAGTAGGGCTTGAGACACCGGCGGTTGCTAGCTTGATACAGGGGAGCTTGCTGATTCATACAGCGGAGCTTAGAAGCTCCATGCAATGTAGCCCGCTAGCTAGAAACAGAGGTGTTTGATACAGCAGAGCTTGCTAGCTTGATAAAACTGCGCTTGCAAGCTCGATACAGTGGAGCTCGCTAGCTTGCTACAGTGGATCTTGCTAGCTCCATATAGCGCAGCTTGCTAGCTTGCTACAGTGGATCTTGCTAGCTCCATATAGCGCAGCTTGCTAGCTTGATACAGTGGAGTTTGCTAACAGGCTTTGCCGTCCACTGGGAGGCTGGCTATTATAGCGATCCAACCCACTGATTGCCCACTTAAGCCAATGTGTGCAAATACAGGCGGGGCCCCCACAGAAACTGTGGACAAACCCATTTGGGGTCCACATTTTCAACCCACTTTTAAACCATATGGGGCCCACTTGGCCTTGCAGGCTGGGTTAGGTGCGATTTCCTGTGTGGCCAGCAGGGGAGGCTGTTGCACACCCTTTTTTTCTCCTGACAAAACCAGCTGATCTTGCAAGTCAGAGGTCAGACTCTGAGGAGGCATTCCAGTTCAGAATTTAGGAGCCAAAAAAAAAAAAAAAAAAAAGAAGCCCTGAAGGCCGGTCGGTTTGTCGGTCGGGGGAGGATGGGGGCGTGAAGTCAGCTTGACCGTTGACGGAGGATGTGACTCCTCATCTGTCCGCCTCCCACTCTAGCCTCTGACCTCCCTCCCCAGCTCCTCCTCTTCTCTCTCAAGCGCGACCCTGTTGCATATTTCTCCAGTCGTCATGGCGACGGGGGTCCGTTCGAGACCTTGACGGCATCGTCTCGTTATGTCACCCGACCTCGCCCTGAACCTGCGACGACGTCGCCTCGATGCGAGTCAGGAACCGTTCTGAGGAGGAAAAAAAACAAAACGGGGAGCGCGCACGCCCTCTCACATCTGGTTTGGTCATCGGTCCGCGCCCCTCCTCCAGCGGACGCATTAATCCCCCTCGTAGTGCTGCCGCTCGCCCCTCTCTCTGTCACTGGCTGAGTAAACCCACAGAGTGAGGATGATGGATGGGCCGGTCCGCACCGGAAGCACACGTTAGAAACCTCCTCCGCCGCCGTGGCTCTGCTCCTCGCACACGTCGGCCTCTTCAGTCGCTCAGCCTGACCTTACAGGCCTCCGTCCTTCCACGCGAGAAACCCCCTCACGCCGTCCAGCCACCTGCAGAGTTTAGTTCACGTCTGTCAAGGCCCGGGGGCCGGATCCGGCCCTCCGGGTTATTCTCTCCGGCCCTCCAGATCATTTCGGTGTTATCTTGCACTTATATCTAGCTAGTATAATTTTGTCAAAATATATATTTTTATGGGGAGCAAAATATTAAAAGTTATTTAATGTGCCTCTTTAATATTCAAAATTACGTTAAAAAGTTAAAGTTTTAGAGTTATAACATTTAGAATTCTGCTCGTTTTTGGACTATTTTAGCATTTACTGAGATTTTTTTTTAGGCTATTTAGGAGTTTAACTAATATTTCAGCTACATGCTAGCTGCTTTGGCTAATTTAGACTTTTTTTTTAGTTTACTTTGACTATTTTGGAGTGTAGCTAATGTTCCAGCTACATGCTAGCTGTTTCGGCTAATTTAAGTGTTTTTGTTAAAAAAAGAGTTTTAGGCTACTTTAGTATTTAGCTAACATTTCAGCTACATGCTAGCTGCTTTGGCTAATTTCGGCTTTTTTTTTTAGTTCATTTTGACTATTTTGGAGTTTAGCTAATATTTTAACCACATGCTAGCTGTTTCGGCTAATTTAGGCTTTTTTTTTAGTTTATTTTGACTATTTTGGAGTTTAGCTAATATTTCTGCTACATGCTAGCTGTTTTGGCTAATTTAAGTGGTTTTGTTAAAAAGAGTTTTAGGCTACTTTAGTATTTAGCTAATATTTCAGCTAATTTAGACTTTTTTTAGTTTATTTTGACTATTTTGGAGTTTAGCTAATATATTAGCTACACGCTAGCTGCTTTGGCTGATTTAGACTTTTTTTTAGTTTATTTAGACTGTTTTGGAGTTTAGCTAATATTTTAGCCACATGCTAGCTGTTTCGGCTAATTTAGGCTTTTTTTTAGTTTATTTTGACTATTTTGGAGTTTAGCTAATATTTCTGCTACATGCTAGCTGTTTTGGCAAATTCATGCTTGTTCCAATTTTTTAGGCTGTTTTCAAGTTTAGCTATTCTTTCATTTACACGCTAGCTATTTTGGGTAACCTAATTTTACTTTTTTAGGCTAATTTGGCATTTAAATAATATTTTAGCTGGATATCAGCTTCAGAGTTTTTTTTTTTAGCTATCAGCTTCAATCATTTCAGCTACCAACTTAAGTGTTTTCAGCTATCAGTTTCAGCATCTTCAGCGCATCTTACAGCATTCACTCTAGCATTATTGCAGGTAATGCTTTATATCTAGTTCATAATTATGTTAAAAAGTTACGGTTTTAAACTTTTAAAAATGTAGTTTTGGAGTGTTCAATAAATGTTATATCCTGTTCGGCCCGCGACCTAAAGTGTGTTTTGGATTTTGGCCCCGTGTGCGATTGAGTTTGACACCCTTCATTCAGTTTCACCTACAAAGAAAAACACAAAAAATTGAAATAAAAAAATTTCTTTAAATAAAAACATCCGTTTGAAATCAGCCAGGAGAAATGTTGGAACTCCAGGTGGCCCACAATCAATTAAATAAAGCATCACTGTGCGTCTTTTTGAAATGCAAACACACAGAACAGACAAGCCGAGCTCTATTCACGCAGCGGAAAAAAAAAAAAAGAAACCACAGTCTAATGCAGGAGAAGAGAAAGGGGAGAAAGAAACAACTTTCATTTTCTGTCGAAACATTTGTAGAGGAATTAAACATATGGATGCCACAGGCAACGTGAAGGCTGGAATATATTAGAGATGTTACACTAACCCTCCAGTATCATCCACCGCTCCCTCAGATTAATGGCATAAAGAGGAGAGAGGAAAAAAAAAAAAAAAAAGGAGGGGAAAAGAATGAGTGAGTGAGTGCTCCTCTGTCTTTCTCAGGCCACTGCAAAATCAATATTTTGCCGTGATGAACGGCCCCTGCTTTTTGGCCTCAGATTTTGCTTTCAGATGTTCTCATCAGAAGCCAAAGACGAGGCGCCCCGCGCTGCAGCCCGACTTCAAAGTTAATCAGTCACATCTGTTTGAAATTGTAGTATTTGATTTGTTTATGAATGTGTTCATTCGAGGCTTCCCGTTTTGACAGAGGACCTAAATGCACATAAAGCCGAGCGGCGCGTCATCCCTCACTCTGCACGCCACATTGTTCCAACAGCTCCTGCTGTAGCACAATTAGGGATTTTTTTTTTTTTTTTTTTTTTACATTCTCCAAAATCTTTATTTTAAGAATATTTGCTCCAAAAAGATTAAATAATAGGTTAACAAATGAATAGAAGTCTTGTTGTTTTATGCCCTGAGTGATGAGGGAATTGAACTACGTCTCAATTGAACGTGTCTCGAGGGGAGCAAGGGAGGAGCGGCTCACCCGTCTGTAGCTTCCAGCCTCCTCTCTGCATGAATATGGATCGGCTGCACAAGGAGAAATAAAAACGCTGTTGACATTACTAAAAATAAATCACTAAAGTCGTCATTTTGAACGGAATTATTGACTTATTTGCTCTGAATATGGAGTCACAAGAAGAGTTTTGAGGCGCTCGCCGTCTACTTTTGAGGTTTCGGAATAAACTTTAGCCTAAAATCTAGAAAAAAATACAAATTCTCTAGATCAAAATACTTATTTTTTGTTGTTTTTGACCAATGCATTTTTAAGTCATTATTTTTATTGATTTCAATTAAAGATTTGTAACAAAATATTTACTTTTATTCACATTTTTTGTATTAAATTTGAAATTAAATAAAATTAAAAATTGTATTTTGCATTAATTTTCTCATATGATGGACACACATGCTTATATTTACAATAATTAATATTTCATAATTTTTTTAACCTACAAACTGTATTTTAATTAATTTCTGAATTTCTTTTGCTAATATTTTTTATTTTTTATGAAATTGGTGACATAATAGAAGCAAAACTTGATTTGTAAAGCACAATTTACACACAAAATGGTGTAAAAAAATTGCAAAAATATATAAAAATTAATTTATGAAACAAATTGTGTATGGAAATATAGATTTTGAAGGTTTTTTTCAAGTAAAATTATGATTTATCAGTATTTTTTAATATATAAAGTGAGCTTTAGTACCTTGGGATCTTTTTCTAATTATTGTTTACATCATTTATTGCTAAAACATTTTTTCACATGTACTAATTTTACGCTAGACAGCCAGAAAAATTATTCTCTCAATATGCAGAAGTCGTGGAAACATTTTGATTATTTCCGTGGCCGTTCTCTCTTTCTGGGTAACAATTTAGTAAATATGGCAGTTTGACCTTAAACAGGAGCTTTTTTTTTTTTTTTTTTCGTTTTTTGAGACAAGTCTGGTTACTGGAGGCGGAATTTCCTAACAAAGGTGCAGACAGACACTTGCCCCTCCTTCCGTAAGTTTTCGTAAATGCATATTTTACATAACGATTCTGCCTATTATTGCAATTTCGGAGATCCTACGGAGTGAGAAGGGGCGCCAATTTATCATTCATTGCTGAAAATCGCAGCATTTAATTGAGTTTGCATTGTGTTTGGTCGCTGGGTGGAGGGATGGGGAGGGAGGGATGGGGGGGGGGGTTCTGCCTCAGACCTTCCCTGAGCGAGGTGTGCGGAGTGGAATGGAGTGGAGAGAAGAGGGAGTCGGGGTGGTGGAGGTCGGGGCGGTGGTGGAGGAGGAGGAGGAGGAGGAGGAGGGTCTCTCAGCTCCACCCCTGCCTCACAAAACAATCAACTGGTCGTGAAAATGGGCATCTCTGCCGTAAAGTGGAGCAACAACAGGCTCGCATGTTCGCCGTCTGAAAAGAGCGGAGTGGTTGCATTTTTATGTAAAGCTGTTTGCTGGTCTGCCGGCGACGGCGTCATAAAGTAGGTAAACAACCGGGAGCGCCATTGTCATGTAAATAGTCAAAGGAAGAGCAGAAAATTATCTAATTGAGCCAAAAAAAATATATTTATGAAAAAAAACGTGCAATTTTTAAGAGTTAAATTTTGGCACTTTTGACCTTCCATACATTTATCGCTTTTTTTTTTTTTTTTCTCGTCCACGCGCACCTACATCTTTGCTCTTGTGTGTCTTAATGAAGACTAAATAAACTCTTTTTTAAAAAATTTTTTCAACCTAATGTGGATCTAATTCTACGGTGGCGTGGAGTGACCAGAATCCTCTCCACAAGGAAAAAAAAGCCACCAGCAGCAACGACGCTCTCCGCGCCCACGTTTGCATAAATTACGCACGCACCAAATCACGCAAACACACACTAAGCTGTGCTGTTTGCGTTGCAAATTTTCAAACCGCTCAGACAAACCTTCCATAATTACAAACACACACACGCGCGCGCGCGCACGCACGCGAGCGCGCCTAAATCAAGGAGACAAGTGTGCGCTCAGATGTTGCTGCTGCGCCGCCAAACACACACAAAACGGGACGAAAAAATAATCAAAAATGCAGAGAAAAGCAGAAAAGTGTCTTTAAAAGTCAAGAAAGTCAGAGTCTGCACCAAAAAGAGAAAAGGAACCAGAAACTTTACGCACAGTTTAAGGAGAATTTTATTTAAACTTGAACAATTTTTAAAAATATACATATTTTATTGTGCAAAACTTACATTTTTTAAATTTAACTTATAAATTCAGATTAAATAAATGAGAAAAAGCAGAATTATTTACATTCGTTTAACATAAAAATCAAGATTTCTTTTTTAAAAAGTGCACAAAACATGTTTCTCTTTTGTGTACGACACTGTTCCACACATGAAAACGATACAAACATTTACTAGAAAAGTACAATTTTTGTAAAACAGAGCAGAAAATAACTCATATTTTTTAATACTTAATTTTAAAAAATTTTGATTTTTAAACTGATTTTGTATTTTAATGCAATTAAAAAATTTTAATAAATCGATTTAACCAAAATGATCTGAGCGTAAAAATGTTCGCTGCCAACTTTATGTTGAATTTGGGTTTTCTTTTTGTGTGTTTTAGTTTTGTTTTATCTGAAAACCGTCCGTTACGCAGCAGCTTGGATTAACCTCAGCAGCGCGCACACTCCTGACCGCTGTGCGTAAACACAAAGGCGATCTATTTTTATCCACTCTTTCATTCCTCCAAAACAATTAAACCAAATATATTTTAAATTTAAGTCAAATTTTTATTTGTATGTTTTTTTGTTTTTTATTACTTAAACCAGGAAGATTTGGAGTTTTTGGGAGGAAACGAGGAGGAAAAGAGAATCCCGCTGTTTTATCCAAAAAGTTCAAACCGCAGCGCCAAAACCGCGAATAAGATAATAAGGATAATAGGTTTGGGTTTTGTTGCGCTGAGGTTGAGGAAGATGTGATGATGAAGAGAACTAAAAGCGTCTTCTTCAAAGTCAGCAACACTGATGTTTACAATTATGCAAAGCAGGCGTGTGATGGTGCGTTTTTCTGCACAACAAAGACTCTAAAAGCAGAAAAAACACGTTAAAATGCTGTTTAAGGTTTGTCATTTAACTGTTTTTAAAAAAGTTTGTTTTTAAATTAGAAGCAAATATTTATTTATTTTTATTAAAAAATTAATTATTTAAAATAATTTTCCTAAAATAAATCCTGAATTTGGTTGTTTGTGTTGCAAAAAATGTGAACAAATTTGTATTTTTTAAGGTAAAAATAGAATTAAGAGAAATAAATGTGAAGACACACACACACTGTGGCTCACACACGGCAGCAAAACTCAAATTCTTTTCGCTTTAAAACATTTTAGATTTTTATTCTTGGATTTATTTGTGATATTTTCTCCTATTTTTAAAACAATTTTATATAATTTAGGATTCAAATTATGTCATATTTGATATTTTTGCTAACTATTAAAACTAAAAAAGATAATATTTGTGAAAAATTCTCACCTTTAGGTAAAAAAGAAATAATGAAAAGGGGAAGAAATGCGCGCGCGGACGGATTCTTCCAGCGCTTTTCTTCGCTCCTCCGGGGCGCACGGCTCTGTAACATGAGACGGCGGGACGCTCTGCAGCCAAACGCATCTCATACATAAAGAGAGGCTTTTGAAAATGGCGCCCCAGCAAATGCCTCCCTGTCAGCGTGGAAGCTGGGAGAGGGGGAGGGGGGACGGGGCGTCCCGTGTGCGTCGTGTTGCGCGCGGCAGCCTCGTTGATTCCAGAATACGGATCTGCAATCCTCCGCGTTTCGAGATATCCTCGAATCTTTGGGCGCCTTCTGGTCGTTGCGCACGAGGCGCGGCGTGGAGGCGCGCGCTCCTCGTGCGTCTGCGCCTTTCCCTTAAAAACGGAGCACCTCCACCGTCGGACCTCCGCTCGCTCCGGTTCTCCTCGTCCTCCCGCGCGCTATTTCCTCGTGCGTAAAAGACAAAAAACACAAACGGAATGAAGCCGGAGCCTCGCGCGTCCGTGTAAACCGCGCGGTCTCTCCAGCAGCTGAGGCGTGGAGGGGGGAGCCGGGAAGTGGGGATCTTCTCTCTCTCTCTCTCTCTCTCTCTCTTTCTCTCTTTTCACCCCCCCCCCCCCCCAACAGTGGAGGGGCAGCGAGGGAGAAGAAAAGGAGAAGGGAGGAGGAGGGGGGAAGCCCACGCTGATAGCTGGAGGGAGCCCCGGCGAGTTGTGCGTGCGTGAACGCGCGCGCTTTGGAGACGTTGCTAGGAAATCCTCTGCGCTGCTGCGGGAGGGAGGGAGGGAGGGAGGATCTCAGGGAGCAGCTGCTGCAGGAAACAAGGATCATAGCAGGAAAATAATACTTTAAATTAAAAAAATTATAATATTTGTAGTTTTTAAGTTTATGTGCAGGTTGGCTCGTGAACACACTGAAGATTAATCCGATTATTCACATTCCTACGATCGATCTGCTGAGGAAAGTCGTTAATCGAATCACCAATACGATTATAAAATCATTTTAAAACAAGATAAATCGATAAATATTACTAAAAAATACCATTTGGAGGGATGTAGGGGTTTGGATTTGTTCAAACACGTGATGCAACAAAAAATGATCAACCAGAATTACAAACTTAAATAGTTTTGCAGACACGTGACCACACAGTGATGTTGAATCTTCTAAAAATGTTATTTTGATGTATAAAAACAACAAATTTATGAAGCTAGAATGTGAATGGTTTTGACATTAATTCTTTTTTACATATATTAAATTTAGTATCCATCAAGAAATTCAAAAAATCTGTAAGTTTTGGCTAAAGCTAATCGCTTTTAGTTCATTAAATCGGATTGTTCAATATCGTCTGGGAATCGTATCGTCAACCACAAATTGTTATTTGTATCGAATCGTTAACATGAATTGTTACGCAACTTTTTATATTTTCATTTACTTTTTTAATTGTTGTGAATCAGGAGCAAATAAAAAGTGGCGTTTGAAAAAAAAAAATCGTATTTGTGACATAGGAAATATGCTGGGCGGGGCCACAAGCTCCTGGCTCCGCCCCCATTCTAGCAGTCAAATAGATCCAGGAACGTCGTCTTTTTCCTCGTCTGAGCTGGAATCTGTTTCAGAACTGATGTTGCTCGCCATTTTTGTTGCGCCAGTAACATATTTCATTTATTTTATATTATTATAATATAATCCTTATTTTATTTATTCCGTATAATAACCGTGGGACACGCCCATTTATGGTCAAAGTCACCATAGTAAAACATGCAAGAAAAAAAAACCATAAACAAACATCAAACATCAAAAACAGAAACAACATCAAACATTTTATCATACTAAATGAATAACCATGTCTGAAGGGAGCTAGCGCCTGCGACCTAGGCAAGTTTTTTCGGCATAAAATCTTGAGGATTTTGCCGATTGTGCGATGGCGGTTGTGTCAGGTCTTGACAGTTCCCGCTCCTCTGCCGCCCTCTCCTGGTCCAGTTTTTTGTTTGCTTGTCTCCTTGGTTTCCGCTCGCCCTTTTTCTCCCTCTCCTCCACAGGTGTCCAGGATGCAGCAGGGAATCCTGGCACACCTGCGACTCATCACCCACGCTATTTAGGACTGGTTCATTCAGCTTCTCCCTGCCAGTTCGTCTGCTAACCTCAAGTGGTATTGAGCCCACATTTGAGTCTGCCCCCTGGCCCCTTGTTTCTTCCTGAATCTAATTTAAATCTTTATTCTCTGTTAGTTTTGCTTTGCCTGGATCCATCCCTGCCTGCCTGCCTGCCTGCCTGCCTGCCTGGTCTCTGCTCTGCTGCACCGTCTCCTTCCCCCACCTACCTGGATCTTCAAACCTGGATCTTCAATAAACCGCTCACTGTCCGTCTCAGCAACATCTCCTGTTTTTTTTGATCATGACAGAACGAACTGGCCTAACAATGGATGTTGGTGAGTCCCACCCTGTGACAACAGATGATCTTCGAAAAGCCATTGAAGCCCAGGGGCGCCTCCTCGGTCAGCATGATACGTTCCTGCAAGGTTCTTCCCAATTTCGTGACAACCTCATGACCCAGGTAACTGCTATGTCAGTCCAGATGAATGCTCTGTCAAGCCAGCTCTCCTCTGCCGCTTTCACCCCTCCAGCTGCCCTGCCTGTTCCAGCATCTGACTCATCTACTGTCCAGAGAGACTCTTATGCCCCGGATCCGGAACCATTCTCTCTGGGTCTAGCGTTCCGTGTTGCCTGTTTCCTGCTCCAGTGTCGTCATGTTTTCATGCAACGACCAGCAACCTTCAGCTCAGATAAGTCCAAGATCCTTTATGTCATTGGCTTCTCAGGGCAGAGCTCTAGACTGGGCAGAGGCAGCAGAATCACGCTGTTCCTTCCTCTCAGACTCTTACGTATCTTTTGAAGCTACTCTCAAGAGTGTGTTCGACCACCCAGACCATGGTGGTCCAGCAGAAGACCGCTTACTAGACATTGTTCAGGGATCAAGAAGTGCAGCTGATTATGCTGTGGAGTTCCAGACCCTGGCTGCAGATTCCGGGTGGAATGAGGTGGCACTCATGAGAGCTTTCAGGAGGGGATTACATGACCGTCTCAAAGACGAGCTAGTCTGCAAAGACCAGTCTTCTGACCTGCATTCTCTGATCCAACTCTCCATCAGGCTCGACAATCGCCTCCGGGAGCGCCAAAGAGAAAAAAGGGCTAAAACCGCTTCCGGCCTGTCAAGGGATCGTGAGACCTTCTATCCACCGTCTTTAGGCGTCTCGACTCGACCATCACGACCCCTACGTGAGCCCGTTGAGGAACCGATGCAGCTGGGCAGAACACGCCTCACCTCTGAGGAACGCCAGCGAAGACTTCAGCTCGGCAACTGTCTTTACTGCGGTAAAGCTGGACATTTCATTTCAAACTGTCTGTTGCGACCAAAAGATCGGGCTCACCAATGAAACTGGGGGTTTTGGTGAGCCGTACGCCTAACAACGATCACCCCAGACCCTGCCTTCCAGGGACCATCTACAATGCTCGTACCTCAATCTCGTTTCCGGTACTGATTGATTCTGGGGCTGACGATAACCTCATAGACAGAAAATTAGCCCACCAGCTTGAACTAAAAATTTCCCAACTCGACTCCCCGATAACTGCTAAAGCTCTGGATGGCAGAATAATCTCCACAATAACCCATGCCACTGAACCCGTATCCCTTCTTATTGATGGTAATCACCATGAAATGGTCAGTTTCAAAGTCATCACCGCTCCTGAAACGCCTTTACTCTTGGGCTATCCATGGCTCAAACTGCACAACCCCAAATAGATTGGACTAACTGTAGGATCAGCACCTGGAGCTCATTTTGTCTGGCCAACTGCCTCCGTGCTGCAACAGTTCCAGTAACCAAACCTCCAGAGCCCACTCCCATAGACTTGTCTGTTGTTCCCCAATGTTACCATGACTTGGCTGATGTGTTCAACAAACAGAAATCTACAGCCCTGCCACCTCACAGACCTTTTGACTGTGCTATTGACCTTGTCCCCGGTGCCTCACTCCCCACCAGTCGCCTGTACAACTTGTCACGTCCTGAACAAGGAGCCATGGAGTTGTACATTAGTGAAGCCCTGGCCAACGGTCACATCCCCCCTTCCATTCCTGTTGCAGCAGGTTTCTTTTTTGTGTCCAAAAAGGATGGAACACTCCGTCCTTGTATTGATTACCGCGGATTGAATAACATCACTGTCAAAAACAAATATCCACTTCCCCTAATTTCGTCAGTTCTTCAGTCCTTTGAAGGAGCCACAATATTTACTAAACTTGATCTTCGCAGTGCCTATAACCAAATTCGTATTAGGGAAGGCGACGAGTGGAAAACCGCCTTTAACACTCATCGTGGGCATTTCGAGTATTTAGTTATGCCTTTCGGACTAACAAATGCACCAGCAGTATTTCAAGCTTTTGTTAACGACATTTTCCATGACTACCTGTACAAGTTTGTTTTCATTTACCTTGATGACATCCTGATTTTTTCCGGAACCCCTCAGAGCATGTCCAGCATGTGCGTCTGGTACTCCAACGCCTGTTGCAAAACCGAGTGTATGCCAAAGCAGAAAAATGCGAGTTTCATGCCCCCTCAGTCGCATTTCTTGGGTTCATTCTCGGTTCTGGACAACTTAAGACGGACCCTTCCAAAATCTCAGCAATAACAGAATGGCCAGTCCCCACCACTCGCAAACAACTCCAGCAGTTTCTTGGGTTTGCCAATTTTTACCGTAAATTCATAAGGAACTACAGTGCAATCGTTCAGCCTCTCACCCAACTCACTTCCACCAAAATCCCGTTCGCCTGGTCCACGCAATCCCAAGAAGCCTTTGATTCTCTGAAGCGGAGATTCTCATCGGCTCCTGTCCTCTGTCAACCAGACCTTGAAAAGCCTTTTGTGGTGGAAGTGGACGCCTCTGATTCCGGAGTGGGTGCTGTCCTATCTCAGGTATCTGACACAGACAAGAAAGTCCACCCATGTGCTTTTTTTTCCCGCAGACTGTCCTGTGCTGAGAGGAACTACAACATTGGTGACAAGGAGTTACTAGCCATGAAGTTGGCTCTGGAGGAGTGGAGGCATTGGCTCGAAGGAGCCAAACACCCATTTACCATCTGGACTGATCACAAAAACCTGGCTTATCTAAAAGAAGCCAAAAGGTTGAATCCACGGCAGGCTAGGTGGTCTCTGTTTTTTAACCGTTTCTCTTTCAACATTACTTATCGACCAGGGTCCAGGAACCAAAAGCCTGATGCACTTTCCCGGCAGTTCTCCGATGATCAAGAACCCTCTGACCCTGGTCCCATCTTACCTGCCTCTTGTCAGATTGCGACCGCCACCTGGGACATAGAGTCCGTGATACGAGAAGCGCAGATCCAAGATCCTGACCCTGGCACGGGTCCTGACAACCGCCTCTACGTTCCTGCTGCAGCCCGTGCTCAGGTATTACATTGGACTCATGCTTCTCACCTTTCCTGTCACCCAGGGGTTGCCCGGACTCTCAATCTTCTAAAGCGGCACTTCTGGTGGCCGGGGATGGGAAAGGATACCCGAGTTTTTGTCCTGGCTTGTTCCATATGCGCTCGTGGAAAAGCTTCCTCCCGACCACCCGCTGGCCTGCTCCACCCGCTTACGATTCCCAGTCGTCCCTGGTCACATATAGCCTTGGACTTCATCACGGGCCTGCCTCCATCTGCGGGTAAAACGGTCATACTCACCGTAGTTGACAGATTCTCCAAGGCTGCTCATTTCGTTCCTCTCCAACAACTACCGTCAGCTGTGGACACTGCAGAGTTATTGGTCACACATGTTTTTAGGCTTCACGGCATCCCTTCTGACATAGTCTCCGACAGGGGTCCGCAATTCACGTCTCATGTCTGGAAGGCCTTTTGTTCCTCTCTAGGGGCCACTGCAAGTCTCTCTTCTGGTTATCATCCCAGTCCAATGGGCAAGCTGAACGGCTTAACCAGGAGCTGGAGGCATGCCTGCGGTGTGTTGCGGCTCAGAACCCCTCAACCTGGGAGCGACATCTCCCATGGATTGAGTATGCGCACAACTCTCAACTGTCCACAGCCACTGGCTTCACCCCTTTTGAGGTGTGTTTAGGCTTCCAACCACCTCTTTTCCCATCTGAGGAGGTTGATGTTGCGGTTCCATCTGTTCAGCAGCACATGTCCCGGTGCAGGAAGGTGTGGAAGGATGCCAGGGCGGCCCTCGTCCGTTCTGCTGAGCATAACAAACGCTTAGCTGACCGCCGCAGGGTTCCTGCTCCCGACTATGTGCCTGGACAATCTGTTTGGCTCTCCACTAAAGACATTCCTCTTAAGGGGGATTCCAGGAAGCTTCATCCCAAATACATTGGCCCTTTTACCATCCGGAGGGTGGTGAATCCGTCTGCAGTGGAGCTCTCCCTTCCCCCCTCCATGAGGATTCACCCTGTTTTCCATGTGTCCTGTCTCAAGCCTGTCGCCTCCAGTCCTCTGTGCCCGCCTGCCTGTCCCCCTCCGCCCCCCCGGCTCGTCGATGACTCTCCTGCTTTCACGGTTCGGCGCATCCTGGATGTGCGCCGCCGGGGCAGGGGCCTCCAGTGCCTGATTGACTGGGAGGGTTATGGGCCCGAGGAGCGGTCTTGGGTGCCTCGGTCCCACGTCCTGGATCCGGCCTTGCTGCGGGCGTTCCATCGGGATCATCCTGACAAGCCTGGTGGGTCGCCTGGGGGCGCCCGTGGGGGTGGGGGTACTGTCAGGTCTTGACAGTTCCCGCTCCTCTGCCGCCCTCTCCTGGTCCAGTTTTTTGTTTGCTTGTCTCCTTGGTTTCCGCTCGCCCTTTTTCTCCCTCTCCTCCACAGGTGTCCAGGATGCAGCAGGGAATCCTGGCACACCTGCGACTCATCACCCACGCTATTTAGGACTGGTTCATTCAGCTTCTCCCTGCCAGTTCGTCTGCTAACCTCAAGTGGTATTGAGCCCACATTTGAGTCTGCCCCCTGGCCCCTTGTTTCTTCCTGAATCTAATTTAAATCTTTATTCTCTGTTAGTTTTGCTTTGCCTGGATCCATCCCTGCCTGCCTGCCTGCCTGCCTGCCTGCCTGGTCTCTGCTCTGCTGCACCGTCTCCTTCCCCCACCTACCTGGATCTTCAAACCTGGATCTTCAATAAACCGCTCACTGTCCGTCTCAGCAACATCTCCTGTTTTTTTGATCATGACAGGTTGTATCTGTGACTGTAGAGGTTAATCTCTATTTCTTTTTCTATCTCTCGTTTTTAACCTCTTCTTAAGGAATGGACCTAAAATAACCGTGTTGCTCCTCCTTCCAACTTTATTGACAACAGTCAAATAACGACAAAACATCTATCAGCCTGAAACGCTGCTCCCTCTAGTGTTCACACAAAGTACTGGGTTTTTTGGTTTTCACGACAACTTTTCAAACATTAAAAGCTTTTTTCAAAACAAATATTTAAATCGGATTATTTAGCTTAATAGAAATTGACAAAATAAAAAATTCTTGTATAGTTTCAAATTCGTAAGATGTGCGTTTAAAATTAGTTGATTTCAAATTTGTGACTCCGCTATGTTGAAAATGTGAATGGTTTGTTAAAAAAATACATTTAAACACGTTTTTTTTGTTTTTTTTTTTCAGACTGCAATGCATTGTGGTCTATATTTCGCTAATGTAGTGCGTTTTGATGCAGGCTAGTTTTTTGCCAAGACTTCTGGGAAATTTTAGTGCTCTTGGTTGAGACAGCATAAGAATAGGAAAGGGATTCTGACACAGTCATTGTGGGAGGGGCTGTAAGCTAGCAGGAGAGTTAGTTAACAGATGGATGATGGGAAGGGGGCGGGGTTACTCCTTAATTCTTTCTCACTATTTTCTAATGAACTTTTGCAGAAACTATACACTGTAAAAAGTGAAACGTTGGATTGATTAATAAAAATTCTTTAATTTGTGACATTTGAAATGATTAGTTTTCATTAAATTTTGTTTAATCAGCTTAAACGTTTAATTTGATAAAAATTTATAAAAGAATTTTGATCCAACGCTTCATTTTTTACAGTGTATACCCTGACAAATTTTATATATTTTTTGGGGTACAAATGGCACAGTCATGATTATCGCTTAAAAAATAGATCAAAAGATGATCTTTAAATAAGCTTATGGATCGAGGGGGCAAGATGGCGGGAGATTCAATCTTTAGGAGTGGAAATTTCGCAACTTTAACCAGTTGAGTGAGTGGAAATTTCCTAAATGTTAGAAAACCCTTTCAAAATTTGTATTTTTATAACTTTTAACAGCTTTTAAGCCTTTAAATGTGAATAAACTGTTATTGTTCAACAGTTTAGTGAGCAAGGTGAGCTTCAAATGGAACGTTAAGTCGTTTTATGTCTTTCAAGTCAAGATTAAGAAGGGTTCAAATTTGTTGAACTACAATTTTTCTAGAGAAAAAGGTGGCAAAATGCTGTTTTTTTCTATGTGACTCAGCGGATCAGAGCCAGTAAAAAAGGTGGAAAGCTTACAGTCGATTCAGGTTGAGGACTTCCTGTCAATAATGTTTATTTTTTGCGGAGGGACTTCTATTAAATTTTGGCTCCATATTTCTTTACCATGTGGCCAAATTCTCTCACAAATGTCTAACGAACTCTTGAAAACACTGTAAAAAGTGAAACGTTGAATCCCATAAGTTCTGCAGTTTGTTACATTTATATTTTAATCGTTTTTATCAAATTTGGTTCACTAAACTTAAAAGTTTAATTTATTAAAAACGACTTTGCTTGAAGCTTTTGTTAATTGATCCAACACCTCATTTTTTACAGTGTATATCTTAGTCAAATTAAAAAAAAAGTAAAAATCATAATTATGGCTTTAAAAATAGATCATTATTGCTTACATAAGCATACAGATCGCCTTCATCTTTTGTGTGTTTGCGCTTTTTTCAGAACCGTCAGTCCTCACCTATGTAAACGCACCCCTGAGGGCAACAGCTTCACACGTCCACCTCCCCTCACTCTGTTACCCCCCTCACACCCTCAGCATGGAGATGGATGGCCCACGTCCCTTTTGTCTCCATGCAAATGGACTTTAACCCCGAATTAATGGATAACTCCCCAGAAAGGCCTAATAATGCTCAGCAGAGCATCAGCGTCGCACCCTGCATGTGTCCATAAAACAGCGCAGAGAGAGAGAGAGACAGAAAAAAAAAGTGGAACTTGCAGCACATTAAGCCGCCATTAATTGCCAAACGGCTGTTTTTGTTTTTATTTTTCTCCACAAGGAGTGTTTTCCAAATAAAATCCAGCCCGCCTGGGGGAATCTCAGAAACCACACAACCGCTGTGACCGACAGTCTCCCCACAACAGAAAAAGAAAACCTCCTGCACGCCTTCCCGCCTGCTGTTGTCTTTTTTTTCTTCTTGAGCCCTCTTTATAACGCAGAAATATCACATTGTTGTAAGTCTATTTTGGTTTTATGTGCTGACATTTGAACTTTAAGGCCCGTTTTGTTCTCTGCCAAACGCACGAGATGATGACAGACGTCGGGGGGGTTAAACGTGGAGCTCGGCGTAGGATTAGGGGAGAGTGTAGATATGATTCCCCATTAGCTGCGGCGCCACGCTGCTCTGCAACATTACCACGGCACTAAAATTTTATTTTAGTGGCCCGCTCAGTAAGGTTGATCAAGAGAAAGCCTCAGAGCTTCTGAAGGAGGGCGCATGCGAGCTCCCGCTCTATCTTTTGAGAACAATAAAGCCGGCTCCGCTGTGTATACCTGTCACCCCTGAGTACAATCGATGATAGGCGCCCATTTGCTTCATGTCAGGAGCAGACTGGATTAGCACGGATGTAAAAATTCATCTGGGGAAGAGGCCACTTGTTGCTGGAAATGACTACAGCCAGCCAGCCAGCCAGGGGGATACTGAGAGGCAGATAAGAGGAGGAGGAAGATGGATGCTTTTAATGCATTGATTCTTTCATGTGAAATCTTCAGGAGGACACAAACGAATAGCGAAGAGTAACATTTGTTTTCCCCTTAATGAATTAACTATTTTTTTTGTTTTTGTCTGTAATAATGAGACCTACAACCACCTTAGCAAAAACAGTATTCAAATAAAAGTTGATATGAGTCAAATCTCTGATGTAAATATGTCAATTTAATGACTCTACGCTAAAACAAAACCTTAAAAAAAAACTAAAAAACTAAAATAACTGGAAAGTTGCTTTTTGCTGAAAATGCAATAACTATTTGCAAAATGTTAAATTTGCT
>CM012455.1:4590000-4895000 GCA_003999625.1 Oryzias javanicus | reverse complement strand
CATATAGAAATCTCAGTAAAAAACAAATTAGCCAAAAACGTTAGCATATTGCTAAAATATTAGCTAAACTCTAAATTAGCCTATAGAAATCTCAGTAAAAAACAAATTAGCCTAAAATGTTAGCATATTGCTAAAATATAAGCTAAACTCTAAATTAGCCTATAGAAATCTCAGTAAAAAACAAATTAGCCAAAAACGTTAGCATATTAGTCTAAATTAGCCTATAGAAATCTCAGTAAAAAACAATTAGCCTAACGTTAGCATATTGCTAAAATATTAGCTAAACTCTAAATTAGCCTATAGAAATCTCAGTAAAAAAACAATTAGCCTAAAACATTAGCATATTGCTAAAATATTAGCAAACTCTAAATTAGCCTATAGAAAATCTCAGTAAAAAAACAATTAGCCTAAAACATTAGCATATTGCTAAAATATTAGCCAAACTCTAAATTAGCATATAGAAATCTCAGTAAAAAACAGATTAGCCAAAAATGTTAGCATGTTGCTAAAACATTAGCTAAACTCTAAATTAGCCTATAAAAATCTCAGTAAAAAAACAATTAGCCTAAAACATTAGCATATTGCTAAAATATTTGCCAAACTCTAAATTAAGCTATAAAAAACGTTAGCCTATAAACTTAGCCGTGTCTGTATTTTTCTTTCCTGTTCAGTTTTGACCTCAGAGTCGTCACCAAACTAGACTCATCAAAAAAAAAAAAGAAAAAAAAAAGTTTCCCCCCTTGGGGGATAAATGTCAGTCAAAAACCAAACCTGGCATCAGTTTTCAGGAACCCATGAAGTGGAGGATTCTCCCTCTGTTCTAAGATAAAAGCCCGTTGCCATAGAGACCAAATTTCTCCTTCTGACCAGGTGAACGACAGCACCAACGTGGCCGGCTCTCCCGGGGAGCTGCTGTCCCGCCGCTGCGTTAACCTGATGAAGACCACCCTCCGGCCTGACATGTGGCCCCGGGCCGAGCTCAAGCTGCAGTGGTTTGACAAGCTGCTAATGACCGTGGTAAGACGGCGCCTGATGGTCGAAGAAACGCTGACACGGCAAAAATGTGTGTGAATGATCTTGTTGCACCTCTTTTCTGCGATGCCAGGGGGGTAAAATGTTTAGGGGCCGGAGATTTAGATCCTCTGAACTATTTAAATCCAAATTTTAGAGATTTATTTTTTTTTAAATGCAATAACCTTCACTTTACTGGAAACAGTACAAACGTGCATCCCAAATAGAACTGATCAAAATATAAGTATAAACTTAGCTTCAATATTTAATGATCTCTATTTGTAAAAACGAGTCACGCAACGTAGCGTGACAGGCAAATGTGGTGAAGGAAATCTGGTAGTTTTGAAAATAAAACTTAAAATAAAGCATCAAGCAGGTCAGACTGGGACCGTTTCTGGTGCTGGTAGCGGGTTTGATTCAATAGCAACAGGACGCAGATTGAAAAACTGCGAGTTGGGGTTACTCAGAAATACAAGTGACAAAAAGCGAGCCCAAACCACATATATGACGAGTTGGACCTGAGAATGTGGTGCTTAAACAGCCAAAGCCCCCTCAGACCTATGGGGTCAATGTAGGGTCAACTTAAAAGGAATGAAAAACCAGATTTTAAATTTAAAATAATAAAAAATAATAATAAAATGATTTGTTAACAGTTGTTGGTTTAAAATTTTATTTTAAATTAAGGTTTAAATTAACATTTTTTTTCACATTTTTAATATTACTTTTAAGTTTACAATATTTTTTTAAGTTTAAATCTTATTTTAACATTTTTAATAATTCTTTCAAGTTTATTTTATAATTATTTGTCTATTTTCTATTCAAGTCTTCAATAATTTCTTCAAGTTTGCAATATTATTCTTTTAAATTTAGCCTTTCATTTTCAAATTCTTTTATTAAAAGTTCATAATATTTTTTATCATTTTCTTATTAACATTTCAAATTTCTGTAATTACTTCATGTTTGCGATATTTTTTTCAAATTTAAAGTTTTATTTTATAAAAGTTTTTAATAATTCCTTCCAGTTTATAACGAATCATTTTTTTTATTTTAAAATTTTCTTTTCAAATTTTCAATTATTTTTCAAGTTTACAATTTTTTTCAGATTGAAATTAAAATTTTCAAAATTTCAACAATTCCTTCAGGTTTACAATATTTTTTTTTTTCAAATTTAAAATTTTATTTTCAAAATTTCAGTAATAAGTTCTGGTTTATAATATTTTTGTTCAAAATAAAAATGTTATTCTCGAATTTCAATAATGTAAACTTTACAGTTTAAAACTTCATTTCAAAAAAAAAATCTTGTTTTCATGTTGTCACACGGGGGAGGGGGAACGATCCAGTGCTGAACAGAGCGCTTCTCTCGCTGTAACCAGCGGTCAAAGTAACAGAGAAACATCGGTGGACTTTTTTATATAAGACCGATACCGATAATCTCAAATTACAAAAGTATCGTCTGATATCGATACTAGCACCGACGTATCCCCAATCCTAACTAGAAACGTGTCCAAAGCCGAGTCTTTGATTTAGTGCCATCATATTGCTCATTCTTGCCCATCAATTCCCACAATCCCCTTTGTTTTCAACCATTATTAATGAATTATAAATGAATCTGATAAAAAGATCGATTAAAGTCAAAGTTTAAATGAAATTCCTGATGTTTTCTGAAGCCCCAACCACCGAACTAAAGTTCCCAGGAAAGTTTTAGGCTTAAGCTCCGCCTGAGTGGCTTCTTTATCTCCTCCGAGTCCTTTGTCCATTATCTGTAATACACAAAGTGAGGCACCAACAGCAATAATGGCAAAATAATGACAGTGGAGAGATAACGAGGGTCGGTCCGTGTTGGTTTGTGCCTTCTCATTCAGACTCCATCCCTCGTTCATCCGCTGCATATCTCTTTGTGGTGTCGAACCACTTCCCTTCTTCATCTTTCCTCTTCTGGATCCATCTTTTGCTCCCGCGCTCGTCTCTCTGCGGCGTCTTTGTTCAAACAAGGTTATCGGTTGTTTTCCCGCACGTTTCTTGTTCTCTTTCGGGGATCGCTCCGTCAGCCGGGCCTTTCTCTCCCCCAGCTTTCACGTCCCGCTGGGGACGGCCTGAGTGGAAAAAAAAAAAAAAAAGCCTCTCCGAGGGTCTTATGCAGATGCACGCTCTTCCAGCCCCGCGGGAATTCGCTCTACCTGCTCAGCCGTCTTACTCAGACTAATGAACAATGCTCTAAATCGGATTACCTTTTATTATCTCATTGTACTGGCATGGCAGTGATTAAGAGTCGGGGGAGAGTGGCTGACGGGGGTCGGATGAGGAGACGCGCACAAACACGCAGAAAATCCCAAACTTAATCACATTGTGCGTTCGTGCTCCATCCGAAGAGCTGCAGAACGAGCGCCGGTTCTGCTCATACGAATCAATACAACCCTAATGTCTAGCAGGAACCTTATCACAAGAGCTACCTTGTTCATTAGTCGAGGTTAGAGCCATGGATCTGTTCGAGATGATCCTTTTGGCCCTATCATTGTAAACCTTGATTGCAGTTTAGACAAATTAGGCTATTGATTTCTGATTAAGCTCCTATCACGACGGCTTGTTTTACATGAAGGAAAAAACGCTCCACATTAGAGGCCCGTCCCAATGAAAATGTACTTTTTGGTGTTTTTTTTACACTTTCTTGTGGGATTTTTCTGTGGATAGAGGGCATAGATAAAGTAAACTAGAAAAGTTGCATTATCAGTAATAATGCGAGTGTGAATGCTTTTTTGCTGAAAGTATTCGCTGAAGATTCAAAAGCTATTTGCTAGAAGACTGGAAAATTAATTAAAGAACTATAATACAGTGCTGAAGTTGACCCAAATTTCTGAAAAAATTATAGTAAAATTGCTTAAAAATCCCAAAGACATGCCAACTTTGCAAAAATATTTAGTGTGTTCCTAATTATGAGCTGAACTCCAAATTAGCCAAAAACGCTATCTCAATGATTAAATACTAGCTCCAAAATAGCCTAAAATTCCTCCGTAAACTAAATTAGTAAAAAATGTTAGCTTGTTGCTAAAATAGAAGCTGAACTATAAATTAGCCTATAAAAACCTCAGTAGTTAACAAATTAGCCAAAAAAGTTAGGATATTGCTAAAATATTAGCTAAACTCTAAATTGGCTTATAAAAATCTCAGTAAAAAACAAATTATCCTAAAACATTAGCATATTGCTAAAATATAAGCTAAGCTAAACGCTAATTTGTTTTTTACTGATGTTTTTTATAGCTTAATAAGTAAAAAACAAATTAGCCTAAAACGTTAGCATATTGCTAAAATATAAGCTAAGCTCTAAATTAGCCCATAAAAATTTCAGTAAAAAACAAATTAGCCTAAAACGTTAGCATATTGCTAAAATATAAGCTAAACTCTAAGTTAAGCTATAAAAAACGTCAGTAAAAAACAAATTAGCCAAAAACGTTAGCATGTTGCTAAAATAATAGCTAAACTCTAAATTAGCCTATAGAAATCTCAGTAAAAAAACAAATTAGCCTAAAACGTTAGCATGTTGCTAAAATATTAGCTAAACTCTAAATCAGCCTAAAAATCCTAAGTAAAAAACAAATTAGCCAAAAACGTTAGCATGTTGCTAAAATATTAGCTAAACTCTAAATAAGCCTAGAAAAATCTCAGCAAAAAACAAATTAGCCAAAAATGTTAGCATATTGCTAAAATATTAGCTAAAAGCTAAATTATCCTATATAAATCTCAGTAAAAAAACAAATTAGCCTAAAACGTTAGCATGTTGATCATCCAGTTTTCTGATCCTATGCAATTTGAGTTAAGAAATACTCAGAAATGCAGTTTTATTTGTACATCGCTACAGAAATGCTACAAGTACATCTTATAAAGATGATTTTCCCACTCTAATAAAAATCAACTTTTTTGGTGTTTGTTTCATTTTTCTAGTGATGGAGGACATATATAAAATCATTTTATATATTCTGTTTTTTCATATTTTTTGTTCCGCTACAGTCTTTGGATATATCGGAATATATAATGTATAATACAAATTGTATTGTGAGCCATGATATGGACCATATTGCCAAATAGGGCTGCCACGATTAATCGACTAATCGATGACTAATCGACTATTAAAAGAGTTGACGACTATTAAAATAGTCAATTAGTCGTTACTTTATATTTTATGGAGTCAGAGTGTAGTGAAGTTATAAGTTATAGTGACATTCTGCTAGCTTTTTGGACTATTTTGGCATCTATTAAGGTTTTTTAGGCTAATTTGGAGTTTAGCTAATATTTTAGCTATATGCTAGCTATCTAGACTAATTTAGCATTTTTTCAGTTTTTTAGGCTTATTTGGAGTTTAGCTAACATTTCAGCTAGCTAGTTTGGCTTATTTAGGATTTTTCATTTTTAAAGCTATTCATTGTTAAGATGTGCGTTTTACATCCAGTTTGCGCACGACCCGATTAGTCGACTAATCGGAAAAAATAATCGCTGATTAGTCGACTATTAAAATAATCGTTTGTGGCAGCTCTATTGCCAAAACACACCCATAATTGACACTTTACTGCTTTATAGTTGTGATAAAAGTACACAAAATCATATTTTTATCTTACTACATTTTAGCTTAGATTGGACAATTTTTCCAGATCCAAGATCCACAAGAAAAACAGTGTTCCATCTCTGATATTTCCTACAAGAAACTAACACTTGCAACATACGTTCTAGCTATTTGTTGGAAGTGCATTAACCACTAGTGGAGGAATACGAATAATTGAAGCGGTTTGGTTAACCAGCAGATCTCTTTTTACGGTCTCAGGAGCAGCCGGCTCAAGCCAACATCTCCAACATCTGCACCGGACTGGAGATCCTCTCCTTCCTGCTGACCGTGCTGCAGTCCCCCGCCATACTGGCCCACTTCAAGCCGCTGCAGCGAGGGATCGCCGCGTGCATGACCTGCGGGAATACCAAAGTTCTGCGGGCCGTCCACTCCCTCCTCTCTCGCCTCATGAGCATCTTTCCCACTGAACCAAGTAAACGGAACAGAAACCAAAAGAGAAACTTGGAAGTTGCTCTGAAAAAAAGACGAGCCGGGTTTTGTTTGTCCAGGTACGTCCAACGTGGCGTCCAAGTATGAGGAGCTGGAGTGTCTGTATGCGGCTGTGGGGAAAGTCATCTACGAGGGCCTCACCAACTATGAAAAAGCTACCAGCAACACCAACCCCACACAGCTTTTCGGTAAGAGTCCAGCTTGTCCCGCTTCTGTTTCACAAGCGTTTCATGCCCCCCGTCAGAAGACAAAACTCATTTGTCCCGATCAGGTTTTTTTTTTATCCGATTCCGAGTCATTGGATTCTGTGGATTTGCTGATACAGAGTCCTGATCCGATACTTTTGTAACATATTTAAAACATGAACAAATTGGATAAACAGATTTATATTCATATTTATATTTCATTAACCTTCTTTTATCATTAAAAACTTAATTAGAACTCTTCTGTGAAGTAGCTTTAATAGCCAAATAAAAATAGAGCAAATATAAACTTTGAAAATAATCACATTTTCTTGTTATATAAGTGATAATTAGTCACGTGAGAAAGTTTAGTGACTTTAACTTTAATATCTTTAGAGCGATTGAACATTTTGGACCAAATGTGATTCCTGTCCTCATTTAAAATTCTTAAAAATAAATGACTGTTTTAGCATGAATTTGATCATGACTATCTCATATTATTATTAATTTTCATGTATTAGTTTTTTAAGATTATGTACTTCGTTTTAAGTTCTTAAGACATCACATTTTCAGTTTCATCATCAGAGTCGTTCATTTTTTTAAAAGGCATATCAAAGGACAGCTCGGGTCCTAAGGAGTTAAATCACGGCGCTAGCATGTAGCAGTTAGCAGCTGCTGTTAAGCATCTGTCTGCAGCACGAAGAGCTTAAAAAGAAACAAAATTCTGTCTTTTTCATGCCTTTAGAGGTTGTTTTTTAGAGACACTAACTGTCAGTTTAAAGCGTTTTAAAAGAGTTATTGATCGGCTAGCTAGCTAGCTAGCTAGCTATAGAGCTAAAGGCATTTGTTTAGAACCTACTGTTGTGATGTTTCTGTTAGTCATTGCTATTAGTCAAATAAAGAGATGTGTTTAACAGGATTTACTACTCTAGAGATCACCAAATGTCTCTCACTCATTCATACATGCTATCTAGCTAGCTAGCTAGCTAGCTAGCTGTTTACATCAGTCTTCTGCTTGAACTGTTGACGTTTTCTGCTGCGTTTTCCGGGAATAACATTTTGTGATCCGTTCTTGACATGCCGACTTCTACTGGAGGATTTATCCGGAATAATAAGATTGAAACATAAAGCTCTGATGATAATAAGAATAAATTAAATATCCGATCCTGATCGGACAACGGAGCCCGATTTCAATCGAGTCTTCAACCACGTGATCGGATCGAGACATCCCTACTAATTTCTTCTCGAACCTTCAAAATCAAGTGTCCTCTTGATGCTTTTAAGTCATTAAACCTGCGAGCTGTTTGTCTTTTTGTGGAGAAGCTAACATCTGTTATGTTTAAACTAAAGACTAAAATATAGGAAAAATCCATTTTCTATGATCAAATGGGGCTGGGGAATAAAACTATATCAATATATATCGCGATAGAACTTTTTCTCGATAAAAGAACGAGTCTATCGAAACAGACTTTTATTTTGAAGGGTCCAAAATTGTGATATATCTTTATCGCCTGATATGAAATATAAAAAAACTCCATATGGCCCAGCTCTATGAGCAAATATTACCAATATCCCAAATAGTTGTGAAAAAGGTGTACATTTTGTGAGTGTAAAGAGGAAAAACACTTTTTAAAAAATTGATGTGTCACTAAAGTGATGCATCACTTTACATTTTAACATCCATAAAGTGCAACATCACTCGTACTAAATACTTTGTCAAGAGTTGAGAATGAGCAGCAGCTGCATGTCTGCTAACGTCCCCTGAAGAAAGAACGTGCGCTCTGACACTTTGATTCTTCTCTGTTTCGTTCACCTTCCCTTCATTTATCTTCCAGGAACGCTGATGATCCTGAAGTCCGCCTGCAGTTACAACGCCAGCTACATCGATCGCCTCATCTCGGTGTTCATGCGCTCGCTGCAGAAGATGGTCCGGGAACACCTGAGCCCCCAGCAGGCCAACCCGGGGGTGACGGAGACCAGCACGGGTAACACCTGCTTCTATTCTAAAGATTAGAAACATAGACGTGCTTAAATGAACTCCTAATTCTGATTTCCTCACAAAAAGGTCAAATATTCTTTACATCACTGCCATTAAAGCGTCTGCTTTCAACCTTTTAAAGATGAAAATCGTGTTTTTAATAAGGTCTTGTGGCGTTTTTCTGAAGAAAATAAAATTACACTTATTAAAATTATTATGAATCAGAGGCAGACGAAAAAACGCAGCTTGAAAAAGATCGTAGTTGTGATGTCACAAGTACACTGGGCGGGCCTTAGGCTTCAAGCTCCGCCCCATTCTGATGCTCCCACTTGTTGATGACTGGATCAACTATAGGACACAGAAAAAACCATAACAACAAACATTGCCCCTTAGTATTCAATGCGTCTTTTATCGTGATTCATTTTGGTTGAGTTTCAAGTTATTAAAGTCATTTTCAGAGGCACATCTGTAAAATCTGTTTATTTTTGAAGTCTTCCAAACAAGTTTAGGTGTAATTGTGAAGTAGGAGTGCCACGATTAGTCAATTAATCGACAACTAATCCACTCTTAATATAGTCCACAACTAATTTAATCGTCGTTACATTATATTAAATGGAGTCAAAGTGTATTAAAGTTGAAAGTTATAATTGTATGCTAGCTTTTTGAACTATTATGGCATTCGGCTACTTTAGCTAATATTTCAGTAACATGCTAACTATTTTGGCTAATTTTGGCTCTTTTTTGTTTTTTATGCTAATTTGGAGTATAGCTAATTTTTCAGCTGCTTGCTAGCTATTTTGGCTAATTTTGGCTTTTTTGTTTTTTTGTGGCTAATTTGGAGTTTAGCTAATATTTCAGCTACTTGCTAGCTGTTTTGGCTAATTTAGCCTTTTTTTGTTTTTTATGCTAAGTTGGAGTTTAGCTAATATTTCAGCTACTTGCTAGCTGTTATGGCTAATTTAGGCTTTTTTTGTTTTTTATGCTAAGTTGGAGTTTAGCTAATATTTCAGCTACTTGCTAGCTGTTATGGCTAATTTAGGCTTTTTTTGTTTTTTATGCTAATTTTTTCAGTTGCTTGCTAGCTATTTTGGCTAATTTTGTCTTTTTTGTTTTTTATGCTAAGTTGGAGTTTATCTAATATTTCAGCTACTTGCTAGCTGTTTTGGCTAATTTAGGCTTTTATGTTTTTTATGCTAAGTTGGAGTTTAGCTAATATTTCAGCTACTTGCTAGCTGTTATGGCTAATTTAGGCTTTTTTTGTTTTTTATGCTAAGTTGGAGTTTAGCTAATATTTCAGCTACTTGCTAGCTGTTATGGCTAATTTAGACTTTTTTTGTTTTTTATGCTAATTTTTCAGTTGCTTGCTAGCTATTTTGGCTAATTTTGTCTTTTTTGTTTTTTATGCTAAGTTGGAGTTTATCTAATATTTCAGCTACTTGCTAGCTGTTTTGGCTAATTTAGGCTTTTTTTAAAGTTTCTTTAGCTAATGCGTCATTTGACTGCTATTTTAGCTGGCTAGAAGCTTCAACGTTTTAAGATATCAGTTTCAACATCTTCTGCCATAAGCGCTAGCATCTGTAGCGGCCAAATTCAGCTCACAGCTTTTACGCTAGCATTATTGCTGGTAATGCTAAATGAATGTTTTCTATTGTCAGTTTAAAGGTAGTGATGGTTAAGATGTGTGCTTTACATCCAGTTTAGTCGACCAATCAGGAAAAATTATCTGTGATTAGTCAGCTGTTAAAATAATCGTTTTCTGCAACACTATTGTGAACACAATAACGCGGCTAGCATGTAGCGACATCTGACGTGTTAATGTATGGCTAACATTGACTGTATATGGTGAACTGAACGGAGCGAGTGAGACGTCATCCATAGAAAATTATATTTGGCTCCAACCACAGGAAGTCAAATCAGTCGCCATTTTCCAAGGATTCATCTGTCGCCATGTTGGAACCAGACGTCATCAGGAAGCCGTGATTGGTCCAAATCAGTCTTGAGTCTACATTTCTTTGGCAACCGCTCTTTTCAATCAGGACTGAGCTTGTAAGAAAGCTACGCCCCTTCCACCTAAAGCGGGTTCTGGAGAATCTGTCAAACGCTTTGATACGACCTACTTTAATCTGATTGGCCGGTTTATAACTTGAATAACTCTCATTACAACAAAAATATCAGGAAAAATTTGAGGATTAGCAACAATGGATATTCTGAGTAATAGCGGTTTATTTCTGTATGGAAGTCTATGGGATTTTGGAGCCAGCTGGTACTTCCCATCCCTCAGTCCAGTTCTCTATATACAGTAAAACTCAAGTGTTAAAGGGTTAAACACTGTTACTGAGTCTCACAAGTAGCTTTTACCAAAGCAAATTCCTAGTGCTTTTATTTGATGAATTGTGAACATTTCTTTTCTTTATCCGTCCATCTATCCGACTGATTACGACAAGGAGGGAGAAGTCTCTCTGTCCAGTTCCCATACACAGTCAATGGTTACTAACAACGTTGGGCGTTAATGTAGTCACAGTCACGCTCGTTTTAGCTGAATCTGTCTTTTTTGGTCTTTTTTTACAGGTATTTTCAGTTCTTGGCTAATTCTTTGAACATGTAACAAGTTTTAGAGTTAAGTCTGACGGACTTGTCACTGACTTTTAAAGGCTTAATGCGCCTTATACATGACCCAAGTTCCAAAATATACCATTCATTGATTGTGCGCCCTATACTGCGGGACATTTCGTACTTCTTCATTTTTTTCATCCGAGCTGACATCCGGTTCAACTGAAAAGCTCCGATATTGTTCGGCATATTTGTGGTTAGAGCTGCCACAAACGATTATTTTAATAGTCGACTAATCACCAATATTTTTTCCGATTATTCGACTAATCGGTTCATGTGCAAATTGGATGTAAAGATGCTGAAGTTGATAACCAGCTAAAATATTAGTTAAGTGCCAAATTGGCCAAAAATTAAAAAGAGCCAAAGTTAGCCAAAAATAGCTAGCATGCTGCTGAAATATTAGCTAAACTAAATGGAAAAATCCTAAATTAGCCAAAACAACAAGTATATAGCTGAAATATAAGATCAACTCAAAAAGTGAGTTAAAAATAGGCTTAAGTTAGCCAAAACAGCTAGCATGTAGCAAAAACCTTAATAAATGCCAAAATATTCCAAAAAGTTAGCAGAATGCTATTATAACTTTCAACTTTACTATCAATCTGACTTCATATAATATAAAGTAACGACTAATCGACTATTAAAATAGTCGTCGACTATTTTAATAGTCGAGTGGCAGCCCTATTTGTGGTACCACTGGTTGTGAGTCTGAAGCTAGCAGGAGAACATGTAAACAGAGAGCTCTCAACAGCAGAGAAGGGGGCGTGGTTTCTCCATCTCAACAGGTAAATTTCTAATGAACTCCTGCCGCTCTGGAAACAGAAACTATGTCCTAATTTGGCTAAAACTATATATTTTTTTAAATTAAAACCAGTGGGAATGATCTAAAAATGTATTAAAAGATGACCGGAATGGGACTATAAACATATTTCCATGAGGAAAAAGGGTTCAGAAGAACTGTAGGAAGTCTTACACAAAACAATTGTTATTGTTTGATGTACAAAAAAATTATAGAAATGCATTTACGTTTCCAGTTTTTATGTTAGTTGAAGTCGCTGTCCGTCTCCACAGTGACCAGCGAGCTGATAATGCTGAGTCTGGACCTGGTGAAGACCCGGCTGTCCGTCATGAGCATGGAGATGAGGAAGAACTTCATCCAGGTCATCCTCACCTCCCTGATCGAGAAGTCGCCCGACCCCAAAATCCTGCGCGCCGTGGTGAAGATCGTGGAGGAGTGGGTGAAAAACAACTCCCCCATGGCCGCCAACCAGGTGAGAAAGTTCTTCTTCCGCTCGCTCACAAGCCTCCAATGGGAACGCTCGATTCAGCAGATTCTGTCTCCGATACCCGGAGCAGGTGTGAATTGATGACTGACTCAGCTTTGTTTTCTTCTTTTTAAAGTTTTTGGAGAAATAACCACCAAAGCACTTTTTCTTTTTTTTTTATCCAGAGAGGTTGATATTAGCATAAAACCCTCAGAGATTTTCTTTCTTCCTATAAGCCGTAGGAATGCGTTACAGAATGTGAAAAAGGTTTGTTTCCTGGTTTTCCCTCCTTAGATGCCAAACCTGCGTGAGAAATCCATCTTGCTGGTGAAAATGATGACCTACATCGAGAAGCGTTTCCCCGATGAACTTGAGTTAAATGCTCAGTTCCTGGACCTGGTTAATTACGTCTACAGGTAATTACTGCCATTCATCACATGGTCAAATGGCCAAAGCACTCGACGGCGGGCCGCCCTTGAATCCGCTCTGGCAGGAGGGATGAAGGTCAGGAGGTCGAGGCGGGGAAAACAGGTGTGGGAGAGATGGAGAGATGTAAAAAATCATATCAGTTTTATTTCAAGCTGCCTTCACACCAGACGCCGTTCCTGTGTCAGATTGGGTTTGGACGCCCTTCTTTCAACAGACGTCAAATTTACTGCAAACATGGATGATGTTGAGCGAGTAGCTTGGGTTTATATGTTTTTGAGAACTCTACAGAGGGATCGGTAACAGGGCTGTGGATCGTTGCTTAGGTGGCGATCCGATACGATTCATGAATCAAACCACGATTCTTACTTTTTAATATAATCTTTATTGCTATGTGTATTTACTAGATGGAGGAAAATTGAAATTATTTGTATTAAATCACCAAAATGTATACCTTTATTTAGAACATGAGATCAGAATCAACAAAACTGATTTAAAAAAGGAAAAAATTCACAAAGATTCAGATAGAAATTTTTTTTTATCATTTTAAACTTTTTTTTGTCATCCTTCTGGTTAAGTTCAGCAGAAACATAAACGACATAAAAAAAATAAACATCTCTGCTGTTTTCCAAAATGTTTTTCACAGTTTTCTATTCTCAAAGTTCTTCAATATTTTACGTTTTAAGCATTACATATTGGTGGAGAGGCCGTATAAAAAAAGTTTTTTTTTCCCGCAGCAGAATCATCTGATTCACGTTGATTCCATCCTCCTTTCAGCAGTGCGAGGCTGCGTTTCTTCAAAATAAGATGGAGTTTTGTTAATTGCATCAACTGTTGAAGAGTTACCATAACTAAATGAAAGTAAACACTGGAGTTAAATCTCCTAAATCATTTTTTTTAAAGTTATGTCGGTGAACAGAACTTCAGTCTCGGTTTTTGAACAGAAAAAAGTCCCGCTAGTTTTACTTTGAAAACCAGAAGCTTCACCGACGAGGAAGATGTGTTTACTTCAGGTGACTAACGCGGCTCTTTCGGCTTTGTTTTAGTTCGTAAATTTAAAATCCTACATTAATCTGCATTCCAGAGGAAAAATACATAGTTACCAGATAATATTTTGATCATATTTTACTACAATTTACTATATTTATAAAGATCTCGAATCAGCGATCTTGGAATTCACGCGTATTCATACTCTAATCTTCGGGAGTAAATCACGAATACCCGGATACTCGTTACAGCTCTAGTCGGTAAGCATGTTGACGTGTTCACAAGATCATTCAGAGATGTCACGGTACGCGTGTACTGCAGGAGCTGCACATGGATGACGGATAAACGATCCTTCTGTCTGTCTGTCACCCAGTTTGAAGAATTTCTGTTTCAAATTAACCAGAGAGGGGAAGGATAAAACTGGAGGGTCTTTTATTATGGTCTTGTTGAAAATAAGCAGTGGACAGCCCCTGAACCCCTGGGTGGCGGCAACCCATGAGTCTGCTGGGGGACTTTACCGACTCTGCTTTGCTTAGCATAGCATTGTCAAACCCTTGGGGACAGACTTTGCTAGCTTTACGGGGCCCCAGGGCAGCAGCACTCGCTAGCTTTGCCAGACCCAGGGTGGTGGCCCTCGCTAGCTATGGTGGACCCTGGGCTGCAGACTTCGCCAGCTTAATGGGGCCCCAGGGCAGTGGCGTTTTCTAGCTTTGCCCCAGACCCTGGGGGGTGGCCCTCGCTTGCATTGCTGGACCCTGTATGGTGGACCACTAGCTTTGTAGGGCCCCAGGGCGGAACTTCTCGCTAGCTTTGCCGGTCCTTAGAGAGTGGACCTCGCTAGCTTTTCCAGACCCTGGGTGGCGGCAGGCTTGTTAGCTTTGCGGGGCCCCAGTGTAGCTGCACTCGCTAGCTAGATTTTCAGGGCTCCGTGGTGGTGGCGCTCTATAACTTTGCTGGTCCCTGGAGAGTGGACCTCGCTAACTTTGCCAGACCCTGGTTGGTGGCGCCCCCTAGCTGTGTCAGCCCCTGGGTGGCAGCGTTTGCTAACTCTGCTGGCTCCAGGGCGGCGTTCCTCGCTAGCTTTGCCAGTTCATGAGCACTGGACTTTGCTGGCTTTGTAGACCCCTACGCGGCAGACGTCGCTGGCTTCTGAGCGGCGCCTCACGCGACCTCTGTCTGAGCGGTGGAGCTCGCTCGGTCGGTCTGCCGCACTCCGGGCTAGCATAACGGGCTCGATCGCTCCAACTCCACGAGCTCTGCTACAGGTTTGGCGGCAGCCTCAACGGCTTAGGACGGAAATCTTCACATCGAGCGGCCATTTTGGACTTTCTTCAACCTGCTGCTTGAGTCCCTGACTCGCCAAACTCCAGATTTTTTAACATCATCCAGTGTGACTGCAGCGTCTTTGGAAATGTTAAATGTCGACCGAGTGCAGGACAGCCAGAACTCTTTCCACCCTCTTTAATCAGCCCGATGCACTGTTCATCATCTGCCCTGTAAGCTCGTCACATCAACAGATCTTCACCGTAAAGCCTCAATGGACTTTAAATTCAATTTCATTGTAAATATTTTCAGATTAAAGTTGACGTTTCATGAAGGAAATAAAAAGTTCAGTTATATATTTATATGAGTTTCAGTTTGATCTAACCTGTGTTGTTTGTTCATGATATTCAGGGACGAGAGCCTCTCAGGAAGTGACATCACATCCAAGCTGGAGCCCGCCTTCCTGTCCGGCCTGCGGTGCACTCAGCCGTTAATCCGGGCCAAGTTTTTCGAGGTGTTCGACGCCTCCATGAAGCGCCGTGTCTACGAGAGGCTGCTGTACATCTGCTGTTCTCAGAACTGGGAGGCGATGGGCAACCACTTCTGGATCAAGCAGTGCATCGAGGTCAAGAGTGTTTACCAGTTTTTTTTTTTTTTGATAACTTGCATAAGTGAAGGCGTGTCTCATTTTTAAGGTTCTTTATGTTGTAGCTGCTGCTCGGCGTGTGTGAGCGAAACACCATCATCGGCACCAGCTGTCAGGGGTCCATGCTGCCCTCCATCACCAACGTCATCAACCTCGCCGACAGCCATGACCGCGCGGCCTTCGCCATGGCAACCCACGTGAAGCAGGAGCTCCGTGAGAGGGAGAACAGTGAGACCAAAGAGGAGGTGGGTCACTTCTTTTCTTAAACGATCCCATTAGAAAGGTGTTTTATGCTTCAATCTGTGGATGGATTAGAGGATTTATCCGTGGAATCTGGATGTGTTGCCATTAATCTTCAATTACCAAGAGGCGGCACTCTCTTAATGTCATGCAAAGCTCTTTTTTAAACAGCAATTAGTCCGTCAAACGAGCTAAATGCCAACGCTCTGCAAATGGACTCGAGGTTTCTCCCTTGTTTCCCGTTGCAGGATGTGGAGATTGATATAGAATTAGCACCAGGGGACCAGACCGTCATCCCCAAGACCAAGGAGCAAGCTGAGAGGGACACGGGCAACCAGCTGCACATGCTCACCAACCGACACGACAAGTTCCTCGACTCGTTACGGGAGGTCAAGGTAAGGTTATGGAATTGTTAAGGTGGAATTACTCTGTGAAAACTGAGATTACTGCTTTAGAGATCAATCTTTTCTAGGGTGTTTGTATTGGAGATACGATGCGTATCGTGAGACATGTATCATGATAAAATACATATCATGTGTTTGCAATACACAATATGTATCGCCTCATGACACATGTATCACAATGCACAAACTTTATCGTGCATTTTCAATACACAATAAGTATTGTATCATGACACATGTATCACGATACACAATATGTATCGCCTCACGACACATGCATCACAATTCACAAAATGTATCATGTATTTTCAATACACAATAAGTATTGTATAATGACACATGTATCACAATACACAATATGTATCGCCTCACGACACATGCATCACAATTCACAAAATGTATCGTGTATTTTCAATACACAATAAGTATTGTATCATGACACATGTATCACAATACACAATATGTATTGCATCATGAAACATGTATTGTGATACACACTACATATCATATGCCACATGTATTGTGATGCACAATATGTATCGTATCATGAAGCATGTATCACCATACACAATATGTATCGCCTCATGACACATGCATCACAATTCACTAAATGTGTCGTGTATTTGCAATACACAATAATATTGCATCATGACACATGTATCACAATACACAAAATGTATTGTATCATGACACATGTATCACTATATACAATATGTATTGTATCATCACACATGTATTACAATACACAATATGTATTGTATCATGAAACATGCATTGTGATACACACTACATATGATATGCCACATGTATTGTGATGCACAATATTTATCGTATCATGACACACGCATCACAATACACAAAATGTAACGTGTATTTGCAATACACAATACGTATTGCATTATGACACATGTATCACAATACACAATATGTATCGTATCATGACACATGTATCACGGTTTACAATACGCATTTTATCACAACACATTTATTATAATACTTGTATCATAATAAGATACATATCCCAATGTATCCAAAGATAGTACTGGACAATATTTCACTTTTTTTTATTATGACTCAAGAATTAGCTGAATATTATTACGTTTTTTACAAAAGTTTTTTGAAAAAAATTGCAAAATACGTGTTACTTAATTATCAGAACATTAAGACTGCAACTGTAACTCAAACAAGTTGATTTTATTTAACAAATTCCTGCTGTTTTTTTTTTGTATTTTAGGAAATATTTAAGTAGACAACAAAATTTAGACTAAATTACTTGTTTGCTTTTAAACAATTAATTAATTACCGCTTTGGCAGTAGCTTAAATCAATACAAGTATTGCCAAATAAAGTATTGCGATATTTCATCAAATCGATATTGTTTTACAATCCAAATCTTTTCATGTACAAACTTTATCTTTATTAAATACTAACTCAAGTCATCTTTTTATCTATTGTAAAAGTGCTATGATTGTCTTAATTTTAGCATTAAAAAAATAAAAAGTCTGTTATTTTCTAGGACATACTTTGCGCAGGTACTCCTGAGAAATTTGCCTCTGAGTTGTAGCCCCGCCCCCTCTTACCTTCCTGTTCCTGAGAGCTTCTTATCTGCACATTTTCATCACAAAAACGCTCCTTTTTCAAATGGAATCAAGTATTTGCATAAGGATAAACTCAAAAATAAATAATAATCTTAATTTTTCTTTAAATGTGTCCTCCACCGTGAAAAAGATGCTACAAGAACATACTTCAAACCTTTTCCATTGGAGTTTATTAACTATAAACAATTTTCAACTCTGGAATGTCAAAAATGAGCTTTTATAACCCATTCCTGTTTGTGTTTCTTTCCCTGCCATAGACGGGTGCTCTCCTGAACGCCTTGGTTCAGCTCTGCCACATCTCCACACCTCTGGCTGAGAGGACGTGGGTGCAGCTGTTCCCTCGCCTGTGGAAGATCCTCTCTGACAGACAGCAGCATGTGAGAACAAAAACCTCCCTCTGTCCTCCTCAGTCTGCCTCTATCTAGAACTAAACCCAATATTTTTCCTAGTTTTTGACTTTTGTAGGGTTGACATATTCCAAAAAGAGGTAAAAGAGCTCTGATCTTCAGAGAAACAGGGCTTGAAAGTAGATATAAAAATCTAGAAGCAACTAAAAAATAATGATCTCAAAAATGTAACTGTTGGATGGAATTACTTTAAATTAAATGTTTTACAGCTCAGCAATAAGTGTTTTTTTATATTTCTTAGCATATGGTTTGTCTTTTTTAAGGTCTTATTAGTTTCTTTGATAACCGTGACAAAAAAAGTAGTGAAATAAGTGGAAATGACTCATTTTTGAACAAATTGTGTACAAAATAGTTTAGTTTAGTTTATTAATTTATCAGGACAATGTACAAATACATCGAGCTTAGAAAGCAAAGATGTTTGCACCAGATTATAGCTTACTAGCTAATTTCCATCTGTAGTCCTAGTACAAAATACATCATATCTAAACATTATAAACATATTAACCATTTTAAGACATTTTAAAAGAAATCCAATGTAAAACAAGAATTATTGTTGTCATGCGATTATTTTTTTTGTTTTAATTGACATGTAATTATTTATTCTAATTACTATTACTATTGTAATCACAAATAACTTTATCCTATTCATTGCTGTTAAAAGCCTTTTTTTGTGTGTTTACATTGTAACACGGTAAATAATCCAATTACAACTAAAAAACTGATTTTATAAAGTCAACCTTTACTTTTACAGCAACTAGAGGCAATTAATGTTGAACAATTAAGAAAAAACAGGTAAAATAGCATTTGCAAGTAAACAATTTGACCTTTGTTTTTTATTTTTGAGAACTCTATAATAGTTAGAGATTAAAGACAAGATTAACCTGATAAAAATAAAAATAACTCATTTGTCTGTAAGTAATTAATCACAATTAACATGACAATTTGACACCCCAATAAGATCTTAGTACTAGTCGCCCCATCCTATGACAGTATTAAGACTAACTTACAAACAGAAGAATTTAAAATTATGACTTTATATCTGTAAAAAATTAAGAGATTGAAATTCATATCTTTATTAGAAAAAAAACTTGTAAATTTTAGGTTTTCTCAAGATTTAAAGTAATAAATTAATGAAAAATAGTTTTAATCAATCTCATTCATTACGAGATGTAATACATTTTTGACTTTCATAAATTATGACATAAATTAAAATCTTTTATTCTTATAATCTTTCTTAGATTTATTAGGATGGTGCGACGGAGTATTAGGGCCACCAAAGGCAAAAAAAGTAAGAATATGAGAATAAAAGATTTTAATTTATGACTTTTTTTTGCTTTTGGTGGCCCTAATACTCCATCTTATCGTCCTAATAAATCCTCAAAAAATCTTAAAGTGGCATTTATCCTTAGAACATAAACCAAAACTTTTGTTTTCAAAAAATGAACAAGAATGCCAGTTTCACTTTTTAACATTTATCACTAAAATTAAGCCAAAAACGAGTCTTTAAATCAAGTGTTTTTATGTTGTAAAGTTTGAAGTTTGACTTTTTTGACTCAGTTTTAATCATAATTGCCTTATTTCCTAATTATTTTTGATGAGACAAAAACTCTCCACTGTTAAAAATACGTCAAACCTGGTAAAAATATCTCAAATGTCTGAAAAAGGTTGTAAATCTTTGCAAGGATCAAAGTGTACGAGAAGCAAATTTATGCTTTTTCTGTTCAAAAGCATAAATTATTTAGATGAATTTATAACGGATGCTAACGAGAAGCTGTGTGAGGAGTTTCAGGTGCTGCTGAGGATTTTGAAGACTCAAGTAGTTTTCAATTAAAATGATTGAACTCTTTAAGATCTGATGCTTCCACCTGTAAAATCTTCAAATCATTTCTTCATCTTAGAGGGATTCAAACCGCCTGAAATTCTCTGTTACACATGTATGACGGAAAATCTGATTTTTCAAAGGACGTTTTTCCTACTTTTTATCCTCGTTTAAAGTGACCAAAAAATTCCTCCCTTCTATTCAGTGTGAATTCTATTCATTACTAAACATCTGTGTGTGTCAGTCATCATTTTCCTGAAGCTGAACTGTGATCTTCCTTTTAATCCATTCTGTTCGCATGCGACCGCTACCAGAAGCTTTAACCCCTGAGATAGGAACAGTCCATCTGGATCTTCTCTTTTCAAATATTAGGAGCTGTATTGACTTACGTTACCCTTTAAGACATTTTGATTTGCATTCATAACCTTCTTCTTTTTTTTTTTTTTTTAATATGAATAATAAATAAATATGAATAATGTCTTTTTGGCGCAAACAAAAAAACAAAAAATTATATAAAAAGAAACTAGCATCTCTCAAAAAGGGATTTTTTAAAAACGTTTTTAACTTTAGCAGCAAAAAAGCTAGCTTGTTTTTTTTTTTTTTTTTTTAAATTTTTTTTTGAACAAGAACAACGATACAAACAGAAAGAAATGAAAAGAGCAAAACAAACAAACAAGAAACAAAGTAAACAAAGCAATTTCTCTCACAATCATTCTTGAAAGCAACAAGAGATGTTCATAGTTCGAAAAAGGGCTTTGGATGAAGCTAATAGCTTATCAACTCCAAGCCCCTTTGACCTCTTTTTTTTTTTCTTTCTTTTCCAGTCCAAATTAAATATACAATTTCTCATTCACTATATTGAGCTACATGAAAAAAAAATAGATTAAATTTAATTTTGTTGCTTAATCCCTAGCTGAACTTCAAATGAGCATAACATTTCTCTGCAAATTAAATCAGTCAAAAATGTTAGCATGTTGCTGAAATAAAAGTTAAACTCAAAATTAGCCTAAAACCCCCAGTAGATAACAAATTAGCTGAAAATCTTAGCATATTGCTAAAATACTAGTCCAAATTTGCATAAAAAACTGATTAGAGGCCAAATCTGCCAAAAAAAAACTCTCGCTTGTTGCTTAATTACTAGCTGAACTCCAAAATAACCCTAAAATTCCTCAGAAAAATAACTTAGTCGAATACGTTAGCATGTTGCTAAAATAGAAGCTAAAATTCTAAATTATCCCAAAAAAATTTCAGTAGATAAAAAAATTAGCGGAAAACATCAGCATTTTACTAAAATATTAGTTAAACTCCAAGTTAGCATAAAATTCTTCAGTAAACTAAATTAATCCAAAACGTTAGCATGTTGCTAAAATAGAGACTAAGACTCTAAATTATCCTAAAAACTCCAGCAGATAGCAAATTATCCAAAAACGTCAGTTTGTTACTAAAATAATAGCTAACCTCCAATTGAGAAAAAAAAAAAGTATGTTATTTTTCTTCAGCCAGAGAGCCACCATGGAGAGATAAGAGCCACATGCGGCTCTGGAGACGCTTAAATGGTGTAAAATAATAACAAAAACAACAAACGGATTTGAATTCTTAGCCAGTTTTTACTCATAAAAACTCTAGATAAGAGGAACTTTTGTCACAGGTTGTTCCAAGTCCACACCCCCTCTACTGAAAGTGGGCCCGGGGCAATCTGTCAATCAAACATTTGAGGCGGGGCCAGTGACCACCACATGCTTTTAATGAAGCAGCTGATTGGTCAGTTTATAATTTGCGATAAAGATAAAATATATATTTTTTTAATAGGATCAGAAAGAAGATGTTAAGAATAATGTATTAGATCAAGGATGAAGGAATAACTGTCTATTTATCAATGATGAACTATATATATATATATTACCTGTGATAATGCTAGTGAGAATGCTGGAAGCTGAATTTAGGCGCTGAAAAGGCTAGTCCTGATAGCTGAAGATGCTGAAGCTAATAGCTGAAAATGCTGATGCTGCTAGCTAGCTAAAATGTTAACTAAATGCCGAATAAGCCTAAAAAACTAAAACAAAAAACTAGGATAGCCAAAACAGCTAGCATGTAGCTGAAAAATAATTAACTTCAAAATATGAAAGAAAAAAAAAACTAAAAAAAAAAATACAGCTAGCATGTAAATATTAACCTAACTCCAAAACAGCCTTAAAAACTCCTGAAATAAGCCTAAATTAGCCAAAACAGCTAGCATGTAGCTAACATCTTAACTCTAAAATAGCCTAAAAACCTGAAAAAAGTCTAAATCAGCCAAAACAGCTAGCATGTAGCTGAAAAATAGTTAACTTCAAAATATAAAAATAAACCTGCAAAAAATACAGCTAGCATGTAAATATTAGCTAAACTCCAAAACAGCCTTAAAAACTCCTGAAATAAGCCTAAATTAGCCAAAACAGCTAGCATGTAGCTGAAAAATAGTTAACTTCAAAATATAAAAAAAAACCCGTAAAAAATACAGCTAGCATGTAAATATTAGCTAAACTCCAAAACAGCCTTAAAAACCCCTGAAATAAGCCTAAATTAGCCAAAACAGCTAGCATGTAGCTAGCATCTTAACTCCAAAATAGCCTAAAAACCTGAAAGAAGTCTAAATTAGCCAAAACAGCTAGCATGTAGCTGAAAAATAGTTAACTTCAAAATATAAAAAAAAACCCTGAAAAAATACAGCTAGCATGTAAATATTAGCTAAACTCCAAAACAGCCTTAAAAACTCCGGAAATAAGCATAAATTAGCCAAAACAGCTAGCATGTAGCTAACATCTTAACTCCAAAATAGTCTAAAAACCTGAAAAAAGTCAAAATTAGCCAAAACAGCTAGCATGTAGCTAACATCTTAACTCCAAAATAGTCTAAAAACCTGAAAAAAGTCGAAATTAGCCAAAACAGCTAGCATGTAGCTGAAAAATAGTTAACTTCAAAATATTAAAAAAACCCCTGAAAAAATACAGCTAGCATGTAAATATTAGCTAAACTCCAAAACAGCCTTAAAAACTTCTGAAAAAAGCCTAAATTAGCCAAAACAGCTAACATGTAGCTAGCATCTTAACTCCAAAATAGTCTAAAAACCTGAAAAAAGTCTAAATTAGTAAAAACAGCTAGCATGTAGCTGAAAAATAGTTAACTTCAAAATATAAAAAAAAAACCTGCAAAAAATACAGCTAGCATGTAAATATTAGCTAAACTCTTTTTTTTTTAAGCTTAAATTGGCACCAGTGTTTTTATATTTTTATATTTGTGCTTTTATCCTTGTTCGGTGACCTTGAGTTCCGTGAAAGGCGCCGGATAAATAAAATTTATTATTATTATTATTAACTCCAAAACAGCCTTAAAAACTCAGGAATAAGCCTAAATTAGCCAAAACAGCTAGCATGTAGCTAACATCTTAACTCCAAAATAGCCTAGAAAAATCTTAGCTAATGCCAAAATAGTCCTAAACGCTTTCAGAATGCCAATTTTTTTAAACTATAAAAATGAAAATTTGTAAGATAAATATGAATAATAAAAAGAGAGGAATAATATTTAAGAATTAAATCAACTTAAACCTTAAATAACTTCCAATATTTTACTCTTCATAAAAGTATATTTTGTTAAAATTAGAAAAGGTAGAAATGACCATAAGATAACATTCAGCCATTAATAATAATACAATAAGATGATCTTGAGGGCCGGATAAGATTCCCCTGAGGGCCGGATCCGGCCCCTGGGCCTTGACTTTGCGGTCTACGGTGTATTACATTTATTTCGTATTTCAGCTCCAGTTTTGTTGTATTAGGACATCTGTGCCTTCAGACAGTTCGTCTGCCTCCAGACTTCTTCCTCGCCTCTCTTCCTGTTTCGCAGCTCTCTTTACTGGAAGATGGCGTCATGTTGCACGGAACAGAACGCCTTCATCGATACCGCATATCGCTGCTCTGCTGCTGAAGTCAAACGCCGGTCTGCGTCTCCGTTTCAGGCTCTGTCCGGTGAGATGAGCCCCTTCCTGTGCAGCGGCAGCCACCAGGCTCAGAGGGACTGCCAGCCCAGCGCCCTCAACTGCTTCGTGGAGGCCATGTCCCAGTGCGTGCCCCCCATCCCCATCCGGCCCTGCGTGCTGAAGTACCTGGGCAAGACGCACAACCTGTGGCTGCGCTCCACCCTCATGCTGGAGCAGCAGGCCTTCGAGAAGGGCCTGAGCCTGCACAGCAAGCCCAAGCCCAGCACCGAGTTCTACGAGCAGGAGAGCATCACGCCGCCGCAGCAGGCACGGCCACTCCCCCCTCGCCACACCACACCTCGCTTTGCAGCATGACTTCACAGCGTGTTGTCTCTCCTCAGGAGATTTTAGACTCCCTGGCGGAGCTGTACTCCCTTCTCCAGGAGGAGGACATGTGGGCGGGATTATGGCAGAAGAGGTGCAAATTCCCCGAGACCGCCACAGCCATCGCCTACGAGCAGCACGGCTTCTTCGAACAGGTGCGTCCCCTTCCCCGAACGTCGTTTTCCAATCAGAATTTTTCTGAGCTCCAGTTTTCTCCCTTCAGGCCCAAGAAAGCTACGAGAAAGCGATGGAAAAGGCGAGAAAGGAGCACGAGAAAAGCAACATCTCCCCCGCCATTTTTACCGAGTACCAGCTGTGGGAGGACCACTGGATACGGTAAAACGCCGGAATACGTCGCAATTCCTGGGATCCCGGACGCTCTCTCATTTATCTCCCTCCACAGCTGCTCCAAGGAACTGAATCAGTGGGAGCCGCTGACTGAATACGGCCAGTCGAAGGGACACTCGAACCCTTATCTGGTGCTCGAGTGCGCTTGGAGGGTTTCCAACTGGGGCGCCATGAAGGAGGCTCTGGTGCAGGTGAGGACAAAGACGTCGCCCTGGATTTTAACCAAACCCAAATTTTTTTACATTTTTTTTAGTGTCCCGCAATAATCCAGAACTGCCAGATCGTTTCAACAATTCGTCTTTTTCTTTATAGGGTCTTTGAGTTAAAATCTACATACTCAAAAACCCACAAAAAAGTGCACAAATTCTTGACATTGTGAATGGCCCCGCCCAGAAATGATGACATCACAGAGAACAAAACGGTCAAAAAAATGAACAAGACCAAAATCCCTTAAGGTGATGAAAAGAAAAATCAGAATCCACCAACAAAACTAAGAAGAAAAAATCATCTGTAAGGGAAGTTTTGAAATTATTATGGGATGGCCACAGGCGCTATGGCTTGGCGGCCATTTTGTGGCAAGATTTCCAATGGAATCGACTTTTGGGAAAAGAAAAACACACACATGCCTCCAGGTTAGGTTCACAACCACAACAGAAGTTTCGTTAACCTTTGACCTCAAGAAGAGGCCGCCATCTTAAATAAAAAAAAATTAAAAAAATTATGAAGCTACTTGGGAGAAAAAAATATTTTTTCAAAGGTTCTAGATTTTGAACAGTGTTAATGTGGCAAGTTAGCAAAAATTCCGTACCCGTGTTGTTCGTACTTTTTTTTTTTAATCTGTATATTGTGAAAATTCAATACATGAATCCCTGTGTCAAGCTGAACAGAACAATATGACACCTAATATGAATATATTAGCAATGACAACATGGGTAGGAAAAAACATTGGTTGCTAAGGGAAGCTAAAAATGTACTTTTGCAGATTCTTCTAAAAATGATACAGATCTGTTTATCACCCCAAGGCGACCAAAAAATCTAATGGTTGTTTGGAGATTAAACAAACAGAAAAAAAAAAAAACAGATTACCAGTGGTTTTATATCTGAATTAGTCACATCCAGCTGTGACCATTGTGGCTGGGACAGACGGGGGATGGGTCTGTAGCAACCACACACCTGGCGAGTGGGGGGGTGGGTGCACTGCTTCTCGTGGCTCGAATGAATCTTATTTTGGAGTTCTAATACTTGCTATTGCTTCAATATTTAAACATAAGCAACTAAAAGAAGGTTTGGTTTCCTCACTTTTTATCCATCGCTTTAAAAAAAAGGGAAAATTCGGCCCAACCCAAATTCCTCCCTTCCCCTTCATTTAGCCCTCCAAATAGAGGGTTATGAAAAATAGCATGTTATTTATTTTTTTTATGACGGCAACAATACGTCCACTAGCGTTAGAGTGTAGCTTCCAGTGCTTCTATATATATAAGAGCGGTTTTCTAACTTTTAAAAAGGTCATGCTGCAACAAAAAGTCATTATTTACATTTAAAAGTTAACATCTGAGCTTCAGAGCGTACCCGTGTGAAGAAAATGCAACGGTGGACCTTGTACCTCTACGTTTGGAGGGTAAAATTTAAAAAATAATAATCCCGGACACCACTTGCACTTAAACTGCCACTTCAAATTGAGGGGAAGAGAAGAATTCAGATTGGGCCTTAAAAAGAAAAGAGGCATTGTCCTCGGTTGCTAAGGAAATCTAAAATTTACTTATGCCGATTCTTGTAAAAATGACATAGACCTGTTCGTCACCCTTAGGCGACCAAAAAAGGAAATGGTTGCTATGGAGATAAAACGAGCATTTTGAAAAGAAAAGTGTTTTCTTTTTCTTGAATCAGTTACGTTTAGCTCTGATTTGGGGGGGGCTGCCAGTGGGGCAGCAGTGCCTTTACACTACCCTCCCCCACGCCTTTCAAAAGACTTGAAGAGTTACGGTACGTCAAAGAGTGTGTTATTAAGTCGTCACCAGCCACATAATCATAGTTAAAATTTTTTTTATTGAGCTTCTACTTGATGTCACTAACCTCCAGAGGGAATGTTGTAACGGCGTGGAAATGCAGCTCAGCTGTTTTCCCTTTGAATTTAGGAGGCGGGTGTTTTGTGAAGTGCGGCTCGGCGGTGAGCGGGTGATAGCACCTGACGGATAACAAATACTCCTGCTTTGCTCTTTCAAGGAGACTTGGAACCAATCTATCCAGCTGCTCTGTCCTGAGGTGACATCTAATTAAATTGTCTGGACGGCAACACCAAATTCGCTCTATCCCTTCCTCTTCTTCCTCTTCTCCGTTTCCGTCCCTCCTCCTCCTCCTCGTTTGTATTCAGTCGTGTGCCGCCCGAGCGTTCTTTTCTTTCACTCCATCCTTCGCTCCGCCGTTCAGGCTGTAACCGTTAATATTTATGACAGCTGCTCGGGAGAATAATTACCTCCGCATCTGCTGGGGGGGGGTGATTTGTTTTATGGCGAGGAAGAGGGCTTTTACTTCCCCCGCCCCGCTCGCCGGCGCAGAGGCCAAGTCCAAATGTCCCTGCTTTCAATTAAAGCCGGCTCTTGATAAGGGCGGCCCTGTCTCCGGGATATTCATCAGGCGTCACCTCTGATAACCGCGCGTTGACCGATCGCTGCAATCCTCCCAGCTAATCCGGCGAGACGCCTCGGCCTCGTCTTCCTTTCGGCCTCCTCCGGCCCCTCTAAACACTCGCCGACAAACCGCAGGTGCGACGTGGGAGGCTCCCCACGGCTATTATTTGTTTAGCGTTAATGCACTCAGCATTTTAATCAATAGCAGGACCTTTTCCAGCCCTCCGCCTCTGAGCCAGACTCTTCAGGTTTATTAGTCATTTGTACAAAAGTCAAACTGAAGCCTTTCAGAGGGAAAAAAAAACAACAACATTGTTGTGTGTTTGTCTGAGTATTAAATTATGCACGGAGAGTGACACAGGCCTCTTCCCCTCAGATGTGTTCATTTAATTAAAGCTGCCACATCACAAGTGAGCAATTCAGAGGGAAAAAAAAACCACCTAGAATGTCTGTGGACAATATGCAACCAAATGTATTTTTGCCTGCGAGAAACATCTGTCACGCGGCTCATTTAAAGCGTTTCCAACTACTTCTTTTGTGACTAGGAGCTTAATGAATATGTCATTTAAAAGTTTCTTAAAGGTGCGACAGGTGCATTAAAGAGAGAAAAGTTGCTTTTCATGTAAAGGGGATGTTTAGATGGGGATTCTATTCAAAAATCAAATCGTAGTTCCTGTTTTTTAACATGTTTGTACATTTCCTGCATGTATGTTAATTAAAATATGTTTGAAACTGCCAGCATTTATGCTTCTATTTACATCAGAATCAACAAAACTGATAAAAGGAAAGATTTAGAGAGAAAGAGATGGTATTTATTTTAAACACAATAGCTACATTTCCATTAAACATCTGCACAAACTTTTATCGAAATTCTGAAAAAAACATGATTTTGCGGTGACACTATTTCCACTAAATTATAATTATGTGAATAACCATCAACCAACTCAAATTATATAAATAATACTTGGATTTCATGCAGATACATTCACATTTCTGCCCCAAAAATAGCGCTTATCATCTATCAAAGGAGACGTCGGCGTCTACGTGGGAGTAGTTATGGATGAAGAGATTCTGCAAAATGGTGGTTTTGACAGAGGATTTATGGATCCAACTATTCTGCATGACACACTCAACTTTTGATGATTTGTGTGCAATGTTGTGGGACTTTCCTAAGCGTGATATCCGGTTGTTGGTCACATGACAGATGTAATTGGAAAAAAGTGTTGCAGATTAAGCGTCTTTGAGTGTCTTTTAAAATTTAAATAAAATGTATTATTATTATTTTTGTTGTGATACGCCTCAAAAAACCACCTCCTCAAAGCGCAAAACCCTTTTTTTTTTTAGATAAATGCGAGTTTTTTTTTCAAAATTAGGAGAATTTTTGTTATCGCAAATCCAATTTACACAACAATCCCACTTAAAAGTTTTTTCAGCTTCCTGGTTAAACAGTAACAACAGGACAGTTGGAGACTGACTCGAATCTCAGCCCAGACTTGAGAAAAAAAAAAAGGGGGTGGGGCGGGCTTAGTCTTCCGCTAGCATCATAAGCTAATAAAAGCTAACGTATTAAGCTAACAATCCCGAGCACGGAGTTTGCTGGATTCTATTCTAATTGCATTAAACCAAGTCCACTGGAAACTTGTGCAAACCAATAGATTTTTGACAACTGAAGGTAAAAAAAAAAACAAAAAAAACCTACATGCTAATGCTAACACGCTAACGATCGACTGTTACAGAATTAAAGATTGTAGGAGTGGGATTATATAAGTTTGCTTCTTCCCGCTCCTTTTCAAGCAATCAATCAAACTCTTCTGACTTTAGTTAATAATCACAAAGAATAAATGAACCAAATGTGACACAAGTAATCTATGCTTGAAATAAACCAATCAATCAATCAATCAAGATGGGCGGGGCTTGTAAACCAGAGCTGCAGAGCAGGATGACGTGAAAATTCTGAAAGGACGTGGGACAAATCAAACTTTAGTACCTCGTTTCAACCTATAGGGGGCAGCACACAGGCTGTAATTCAGAGGTGTGGAACTCAAATGCACAAGGGGTCAAAATCAAAAAAACAAACCTGAGGTCATTTAACATTTATTGAACACTCTAAAAATACATTTTAAGAACAAAATTTGATGAATAATAAAAAGGCAGAAACATTATTCCCGAATAAATCCACTTAAACCTTAAATAATTTTCAATATTCTACTCTCCATAAAAATATATTTTGTGAATTATATATTAGAAATGAGGGCAAGATAACATCGGGCCATTAAAAACAATAAAATAAAATTATATATTTACCTGGAGGGCCGGATCCGGCCCCCGGGCCTTTTATTATTGTAAAAGAATAATTCTGGAATAATATTCCTGCGTTTATTTATAATTATGTTAAAAAGTGATAGTTTTAAAGTTTTACAAATTTCGTTTTAGTGTTCAATAACACTCTTGGGTTTTGGCCCCTTGTGCGGTTGAGTTTGACCCCCCTGGTTTAACAGTTTGAACACTGAGCAACAAAGAAGATTCAATAAATCAGCAAATGAAAAGTAATTATTTGATTATATTCAAAGACTTTCTCCGCTGACATGTTGTTTTAAACTGTAATGTTTGATCCTGTTTTTGGCTTCACCGACTCCAGGTGGAGCTCAGCTGCCCCAAGGAGATGGCGTGGAAGGTGAACATGCACCGCGGCTACCTCGCCATCTGCAACCCGGAGGAGCAGCAGCTGAACTTCATCGAGCGGCTGGTGGAGATGGCGTCCAGCCTGGCCATCCGCGAGTGGAGGAGGCTGCCGCACATCGTGTCGCACGTGCACACGCCGCTGCTGCAGGTGCGTTCGCCGGGGGGGGGTCGGTTTAGCCGAATGTCAAGAAGATCGGCAGAAGAAGAAGAAGAGGTAGTTTAGAATTTGGGTAATTACTTCCCTGCCATCAGATAGTGTTTGATTAAATACCTGCAGCTGAATCACATTTACATGATGAATGGGACGCTCTGAAAGAAGGTTAGAAATGGACCATCAGCTGATATTAACAGATAATTGTGAGAAATATTGTCCTGTTTAATGGATTTTGTTTTGGGGGGGGGGTCAGGTCTATGATTCACTGCCTGCGACTTATCATAACGGCCACTTGAATGAAGCGCAATTATGCACCCCTCCCCCGTCCCGGGACCGGCGGTAAATCTGCATTCACGGCTCCACGTCTCAGCGGCTTCAATCAAGTTATCATCGAGTCCCAAGTCTCAGCAGTAACTGACGATCAATGGATTATCACCCGCGCTATCGATTATGAGGGCTGGCATTAATATTGACGGATGAGTAGTTCTAATAGAATGATTGATTATGTGTTCACAAAGCTGCTGCGGGGCAATCAATGAGGCTTCTTTTCAAGGAATGAAATAGAATCTCTGGCTTATCATTTTCACATTTTCCCATCTCTATCACTTCTTTTTGTCTTTTTTCTCTCCGCGTCACATCATAGAAGATTAGCTATTGAAGTAAAATAGGAGGACGTAATGATTTGCCCGAGCAGAATATTACAGCAGAATAAAAATGTTGCCGCACGCTGTTTTCAGTATAAAAGTCGACAGTTTCTATCATAAAAGTTTGTAATAATGATCAAATTTTAGACAAAAATTCGTAATCCCAGAAGAATATTTGTTTTTGTTTTTTTTGTGTAGAATTTTTTTCTTAAAACTGTTATTATCATCTGCTGAACTCTTATAAAAGATTTTTATACCACTTCTATAGTGTAGAGCACTAAACAGAGCACTGAGTAGACGGTTGCTGTCTTAGGTTGTGATAAAATCCTCTAAAAACATCTAAAGAGACTCATGGAGGAGAGCAGAAAGCCCCAGTTTTATCCCAGGACGTAGATTTAACGATGGAATAGAATAGAGGTCACAGAGTTGAGCCGTGAAGGCGGAAGGAAGCTAAACTACTAAATTACTTTATATTATATCGAGTCAGAAAGTAGTAAAGTTGGAAGTTGTAATGACGTTCTGCTAGCTTCTGGACTAATTTGGCATTTCAACTGCATGCTGGCTGCTTTGGCTAATTTAGGCTTTTTTGTTGCTATTTTTGAGTTTAGCTAATATTTCAGCTGCATGCTAGCTGTTTTGGCTAAATTATGCTTTTTTAGGCTATTTTGGAGTATAGCTAATATTTCAGCCACATGCTAGCTGTTTTGGCTAAGTTAGGCTTTTTTGTTGCTATTTTTGAGTTTAGCTAATATTTCAACTGCATGCTAGCTGCTTTGGCTAATTTAGGCTTTTTTGTTGCTATTTTTGAGTTTAGCTAATATTTCAGCTGCATGCTAGCTGTTTTGGCTAAATTATGCTTTTTTAGGCTATTTTGGAGTATAGCTAATATTTCAGCCACATGCTAGCTGTTTTGGCTAAGTTAGGCTTTTAGGCTACTTTGGAGTATAGCTAATATTTCAGCTCCATGCTAGCTATTTTAGCAAATTTAGCTTTTTTGTTGCTATTTTGGAGTTTAGCTAATACATCAGCTGCGTGCTAGCTGTTTTGGTTAATTTAGCTTTTTTGTTGCTATTTTGGAGTTTAGCTAATATATCAGCTGCATGCTAGCTGTTTTGGCTAAGTTAGCTTTTTTGTTGCTATTTTGGAGTTTAGCTAATATTTCAGCTACATGCTAGCTGTTTTGGCTAAATTAGGCTTTTTAGGCTATTTTGGAGTTTAGCTAATATTTCAGCTGCATGCTAGCTATTTTGGCTAATTTAAGCTTTTTTTGTTGCTTTTTTGGAGTTTAGCTAATATATCAGCTGCATGCTAGCTGTTATAGCTAAATTATGTTTTTTTAGGCTATTTTGAAGTATAGCTAATATTTCAGCTACACGCTAGCTATTTTGGCTAATTTAAGCTTTTTTTGTTGCTTTTTTGGAGTTTAGCTAACATATCAGCTGCATGCTAGCTGTTATAGCTAAATTATGTTTTTTTAGGCTATTTTGAAGTATAGCTAATATTTCAGCTACACGCTAGCTGTTTTGGCTAAGTTAGGCTTTTTAGGCTATTTTAGAGTTTAGCTAATATTTCAGCTCCATGCTAGCTTTTTTGGTTAATTTAAGATTTTTTTTCCTTATTAAATATTTTTGCTAGCTTTCAGCTTCAGCAATTTCATCTATCAACTTAGCATTTTAGATATCCATTTTAGCGTCTTCAGTTATCAGCACTAGCATCTCCTGTGGGCAGTTTCAGCTTACAGCATTCACACCAGCATAATCGCACGTAATGCCATGTGTCTAGTTTTTAGTTATTTTAAAGCTAATGATGGTTAAGATGTGTGCTTTACATCTGACCTGATTAGTCGACTAATCGGAAAAAATAATCGGTGATTAGTCGTCTTTTAAAATAATCATTTGTGGCTGAACTAGATACTAAGTTGGTACAAGCGTTAACAATACTACTGGTATTTTAGAAGAATGCAGATTTCAGTTCTCTGTTCATGTCTTGTATTCTTATTCAGTTTTGCAGTATAATTCTAGCCAATGAATTTACCTTTCCAGTGATTGTAGGCGGAGTCATATAAAAGTGGGTGTGGTTGTGAGAGTGGGTGGAGCTTCAGTTAAAGTGAGATAAAGTTTCTCTGTTTTCCACAGCAAAATATCTAATTTAGTGACGTGATGGATAAGAGTGACGTTTAAAATGTTTAAAAAAAAAAAAGACTGTCGTCATGGCGATGAAATACACATTTACGTTAGCGCGTGTGAAAACGTGGATGCAGCGATGCATTCACCCTGTCACACTTTGTCAGACTTCATTTTTAGGGACTGAAATCATCACAAGAGTATCATTTTAGCAAATCTTTAGTTTGGAACATTTTTTTTTTCATCATAAAATTATTCCTAGTGATCTTTTAATTATGATGACGATATTTTTGGCAAAAATAGAAAAACGACTGTCTTTTTTTAAGACCTGTTTTCAGCAATAGCTCTTTAGAAATATAATTCTGGGTTGTGACCGTTGACACAAGGCAAACCCGCCGCTCCCTATTACTTTGTTTGCGGATTCACGCACAAGCCTTTAGCCACTAGCTAACATTAGCGGCGCAAAAATAACAATATTGGCTCAATCCAGTCGTCCAGTTTTGAGCCACAATTCGCCACAGGATGAGCGTTGAATGTTCATAATGTCTCGCACACCTTAACCGTGAGCGGGCCAGGGTGCGCAGAGGGGGAGGGGAGAGTTTGGCTCCGCCCATTTCAGTAGCTGCACCATTAGTCTGAGCTTTTACAACATCCAGTTTTGAATCCAATCCAATTAAAAAGACTTTTAATCATAAATTATGACTCTACTGTTAGAAAAATGCCAGAGAATAAGTTAAAAACACAAAAAAGACTCATTGAAGTGAGTCTTTAAAGGGTTAGTGTGAGTTTTGGAGGCATTTGCGGGTCATAACATGTTGATCAGGATTTATTGTTTAGTTACAAATGGCTCCTCCCCTTCTCACCAGGCAATGAACATGTGCACATTTACTAGCTTTATTTTACTTTATACTCCCTATATAAATAATTGTATCACTTAAATGTTTTTAGAAATGATGAACAAAATGTTTACAGGATAAAATGTTTGTCAACATGTAACCGTAATTAGGATTTTTGTTTAAATAAAAGTCCCGGTTACTGGTGAGTCTCGTCGCTACAGTTGGACTGCGTTTCCCATCCTGACAGCTCTCTCCAAATTAAACTTCCACAATCGCACGCCGAGCCGAGGAAGCCTCGACTGACAGTTTTATTCTCAGAAACTGGCGGCTTCCTCCTCAGTATTTTGGCCTCAGACAGTTGCTGTTTTCGGCGCCGTCTTGTCATGCTGCTTGTTAAATGCAGCAGCTCAAATTTGTAATGTCCAAAATACTCTCTAAAAAAAACCGTGTCCCTAACTTTTATAGAAATAAATAAAAAAGAATCTGATGAAAACATTGTGTTTTTTGTATCTTTTAGATGTTCTCTGCCATTTTTTCTGATTATAGAGGAGATATTTTAAGAAAGTGTAGCTTTAAATGATATTTTTTTGTGTTCAGATTAGGGCTGTCACGATTAGTCGATTTATCGACTATTAAAATAGTCGACGACTAATTTAATAGTCGATTAGTTGTTACTTTATATTATATGAGATTGTAGTAAAGTTGAAAGTCATAACCACATTCTGATAGCTTTTGGACTAATTTGGCATTTATTAAGGTTCTTTAAGCTATTTTGGAGTTTAACTAATATTTCAGCTACATGCTAACTTTTTGGCTAATTAAGCATTTTTTCAAATTTTTTTTTTAGAATATTTTTGAGTTTTGCTAATATTTCAAGTACATCCTAGCTATTTTGGCTAATTCAGGTTTTTCAGTTCTTTAAGCCATTTTGGAGTTTAGCTAATATTTTAGCTACATGCTAACTTTTTGGCTAATTTAACATTTTATCCTTTTTTTTTAGGATATTTTCGAGTTTTGCTAAGATTTCAGCTACACGCTAGCTATTTTGGGTAATTTAATTTTTTTCCGGTTTTAATGCTATTTTAGAGTTTAGTTCATATTGCAGCTACATGCTAACTTTTTGGCTATTTTAGCATTTTTTTCAGTATTTTAGGATATTTTTTGAGTTTTGCTGATATTTCAGCTACATGCTAGCTTTTTGGCTAATTTAGCTTTTCTTTGTTGGTTTTTTAGGCAATTTTTAAATTTAGCTAATATCTCAGCTACATGCTAGCTATTTTGGCTAATTTAGTTTATTTTTTTTACAGTTTTTTAGGCTAATCTGGCATTTAAATACTATTATAGCTGGCTATCAGCTTCAGCGTTTTTCAGTTATCAGCACTAGCATCTTCAGTCGCTAATTTCAGCTTAAAGCATTCATGCTAGCATTATCGCAGTGCTATATATCTAATTTTTAGTTGGTTTAAAGCTAATGATGGTAAAGATGTGTGCTCGCGCAAGACCCGATTAGTCGACTATTGAAATAATCGTTTGTGGCAGCACTAATTTTAGATCATTGTGAATCAGGAGCAGAAGAAAAACTTCAGTTTGTAAAAATGCCAATTTGTTACGTAGAAAACACCCTGGACGGGCCACAAGCTCTGATGATCCACTTCCAGACAAATAGATCCATGTGCGTCTTTGTTTCCATCAAAAGAAGACCTTAATGGTTCTTCTTTTTCAACAGAAAGTATGATTTTTGTGCTTCAAACGAGCGTGCACGTATGGTTTTCCCTCCTAAAATGTGCGCCTGACCCCGGTAATTCCGTGTTTGACGAGTGTTTAGCATGTGAAACATTGAGAGGAAATATTTCGAGTCAATCCATTCGAAGATAATCTTTAACGCTTATGAAGTATTAAAGACTCTAAAAATGTGGCGTGAATCCCAAACGATCTTTTCTCACCAGGCGGCGCAGCAGATCATCGAGCTGCAGGAAGCGGCGCAGATCAACGCCGGCCTTCAACCGGCAAACCTGGGCCGCAACACCAGCCTCCACGACATGAAGACGGTGGTGAAGACCTGGCGGAATCGCCTGCCCATCGTGTCCGACGACCTCTCGCACTGGAGCAGCATTTTCATGTGGCGCCAGCACCACTATCAGGGTACGGCTTTCGCAGCGCTCGGGTCGCTGCTCTCCGCCACCTTTAGGGAGGTGTCTTCTTTAAAAGGCCACGGCGTGCAGAACCCCTCAGGGCGACCGCCTTGGCAAATGTCAGCCGGCTAAAACACGCCGGGAGACGCCGCGCACACGGGCGCTTTGGATCCTATCAAAGAGGCAGAAGTGACGTCTCAACAACCAGAGCTCCAACCGGCTCGGTGAAATAAAAACCTCTTCATTTAAACTCGACAGCCTTCAGATTTAAAGTGAAATGGAATTTTTCTCGATGAAATTCCTCGCCACGGCTCATTTACTGTTCAGTATGGTTAATGTCCCCAGTGGCGCCCTGTGCGCCTCGCCAGCACAGCGCCGACTGCTAAAAGATCCTCCGTCATCCCACTGTCACCTTTACCTGCTCTGTCACGGGCCTGCAAACGCTTTACATCTGGAGACGTGTGACGCACAACTGATCATTTAACCATTTTAATAACATTCAATTAACTATTTCATAAACATTTCTTCCTATAATTATTATTATTATTAATTTTTACCAAACTTACTGTCAATTTCTAGGAACCTTTCCTCCCCAAGTTTATTTGTTTTGAACATTTAATGTAAAGAGGCGATTTAAAGTGCTTTACATAGATCTTTAAAACTAGAGCTGGGTTGATAAAATCAATTTGAACTTAACAGATCAATAATCGATTCACAAAAATATTGATTTAGCACATAAAGCTAAAGTCCAATAGCTTGATGCTAACGTTTAATGGAATTTCCCATAGGACGGCTAATGCTAATGCTCGGTTGCTGAACATCTTTATAAACTATGGCAAGAATTTTCCAAATTCTTTAAAGGAAATATTTGAGTAAAGTAACCATTTGGGGTCTAAATCACAATTTTTTGCTCATATTTTCTTCTTCTTCTGGAATAAGGTGCAGTGCTGTAGCGGGATCGCCATGGCCAAAACTGAAACGTCCTCCAAAAGAGGCAGAACAATGTTTACAATGTTAATTATCTGAATATTTTTGTTAAAACTTCTCCTTTAGAGAAACCATGTAACTCCAGCTGCATTTCTATTACATATTTGCTTAAAACTTTATTGAAATTCTAAGAATTTTGAGTTTGGAAATGACGCAGTTTCTATTCAATCTTAATTTTGCGATAAAGTACAAATCAAGTCGCGAGATAAGTTATTAAAAACACAAGTGTTTTTTTCTTTATATTTGATTCACTGAAAGGGACATTTGGGGGACGTCACTGAAGAGTGGCGCTCGTCCCGCCCACGTGCACCTTGTCCATTTACGGTCTCATCAGATGCACATGAGAAACCCGTTCAGCGGGTTTTAAAATAAATAACCGTTCTAACAAGTGAACAGCCGGATCTTTTGTTTTTTCTGTTTGAAAATTCAACAAGATCCACTTAAGTTTGTCACGACACTCGCGCTCGCCTCATCCTAAACGGAGACTTCCGCGTCTAATTCAGGCCGTCAGATGAAACTTTGGTTGGGGATTTCACGGAGCAGATGTACAATTTCAAACATTTTTTAAAGAGCCGTGACGCCGGGGGATCTCTCGCGACGCCCGAAAGCAGATCTCAGGACAGACACTTCAGAACAAGAAGCCCATTTATTAAAAAAAAAAAGTTTTTCCATTAAAGTTTTTGGAAAAATGTCTATTTTTTTTCTATTATTTACGCCCCAAATACCACCTCCTCCAAGTGTAAAAACGTTAAATTTTTTTCAAGTTTTTTCGAAATTGTGGTGTTTCCATTAAGATAATTTATCGAAATTCCAATTTGTGAAATTTCAGAGTTAACGGAAACGGACCGAATGATGCTTTTAACAATCTCATTATTTCACTAATACATTTGTGAGCTTTATCAGATTAATGTGAATATATTAAGAATATATAGTAGATTTTTAGTGTAATTATAATCAAATGTGTAAACTCAAAATTTTATTGGATTGAAGAATAGAAAAAAAATTGGAATCGTTTCTGGAAATTATACCCGGCCCTAAATAAAGGAAACAATCAAGAGAAATAGTCATTAAAACAAGATTAAAAGAACTTAATTTAAAACAGGTATAGAGAAACGATGTAAACTTTTGAATCTGTTCTAGTCAAATGCAGCAGAGAACAGGTGAGTCTTTCACCTGGATTTAAGAACATGAATGTTTCGGTGGATCCAGAAGTCTGTTCCTCTCCTGTTGACCGCTTTAAATCAGTTATTGACGATTCCTGAAGAGTCGTAACATCCTCACGTGCTAACGACCAGCAACCATTGATGATGTCATCAAGCGGTCGCAGTGTCTGAGTTTGAAGAGACTCTTCCTCCTTATTGGTTGGGAAGTCATTCGGATTCAGAATGTGGACATTTGAAGGCCAGACTTTGGACATGTCTTTCTCCGTCTGCAGCCATAGTGACGGCCTACGAGACGAACACCCAACACGATCCCAACAACAACAACGCCATGCTGGGCGTCCACGCCTCCGCCTCTGCCATCATCCAGTACGGAAAGATCGCTCGCAAACAGGTACCCAACCAATCGGGACGTGGGGGGGGGGACGTATATTTGGTGTTTCAGAGAAAACTAAACTGTGAATGTCCAGGGTTTGGTGAACGTGGCTCTGGACATTCTGAGCCGCATCCACACCATCCCCACCGTTCCCATCGTGGACTGCTTCCAGAAGATCCGACAGCAGGTGAAGTGCTACCTGCAGCTGGCCGGGGTCATGGGCAAGAACGAGTGCATGCAGGTGAGTTCAGAAACGCAGGAGTGGCAGTTTATTATCCTGTTATTACCAATCCAGGACCCTGTTGCTTAATTTCTCTGTTTATGTTCTGTTTGCAGGGTCTGGAGGTGATCGAGTCAACCAACCTGAAGTACTTCACCAAAGAGATGACAGCCGAGTTCTACGCTCTGAAGGGAATGTTCTTGGCTCAAATTAACAAGTACGTCCTCTCCGGTGTTCCCCTGACAGCCGTCAGCTTAAACCTTTCTTTATTTGTAACCTTTTTAGCATTTATTTTCATTTTTTTGTGTTAAATTGCCTCGCTCTGTAGCTGTGTGTGTTGACATTTATGTTTTTCCAACAGATTACTATGAATTTTAAATCAGAAATATGTTAGAAAAGTTACATTTTTAAACTTAAAACGCCTGATTTGACCATTTTTAAAAATGTATTTAAATATTTTTTAAAATTTAAGGTTCTTTTCATTTTTGAAATCCCGGTATTGGTATCTGATATTTTCCGATTTACTCAATTACATTTGATTTAATTTAATTGTGAGTTTACTCGATTTACACATTTGTATAAAAATACAATAATAATTTAAATATTTTAAAAATATATTAATTTCCAGAATCGATTTGATTCTGTCTGGATTCGATTCCTAGTTTTTTTTTTTTTTTCAATTCTTTTAATCCATTTATTTCGATTCCATTCAGTTTAGAGTTTACACATTTGTTTACAAATACATAAATAATTTATGTATATATTTATATTAATCTGAAACAGTTCACATACTGTAAAATTTATCTGTGAAATATTGAGATTTTTATCAGTATACAGGTTCACATGGATTCTCAAACAGATTGTTCTGCTTCTCCTTTCAGTTTGGCCTCTAGGTGGCGATCACGCTCTAGCATTACACCTTATTTCAGAAAAAGAAGAAGAAAGAATGCGCTAACAACTGTGTGGTTTAGATGTTTTCTTAAAATGCATGTGAGTTTGAGTCAGTAATGTGTGTTTACGTCGACCGAGCGTTAGCATTAGCTCTCCTATGGGAAATCCTATTATACGTTAGCATCAAGTTAGTGCACTTTAGCTTTAAGCTAGGGGTGTCAAATTCAGTCGCTCACGGGGCCAAAATCCAAAACTCGCCTTAAGTCGCTGCCCGAACAAGAAAAACATCCATTGAACACTTTAAAACTACAGTTTTAAATCTTTAAAAACTTTTTAACATAATTAGGAATAAAAACAAGCAGGAATATTATTCCAGAAAAAATCAACTTTCAATATTTTACTCTTCATAAAAGTTTATTTTGTCAAAATTTTCAAGTTAAAAAGAAGCGCAAGATGACATCTGGCCATTAATAACAATAAAATGATCTGGAGGGCCGGATCCGGCCCCCGGGCCTTGACTTTACCAAGTGCTATAAGCGTTAAATTGATCTCTACTTTTATTTCAAATCGATTAATCAATTTTAGCCCTAATAAATGATGCATTACATTTGTATTGCTCTGTAAAAGGTTTCTCGTTGTAGCTGGAGCTAACGTAACGTGCAACCATCAATGGGAAGGAAATGGAAGAATTTTAAATTTGATTATATTTATTGAAATTTAGAATTAAATTATGATTTTTTAATAATCTTTGTATTTGTTTTAGTCTATCAAGAACATCAGGAGGATGTTATTGAGGATTTGGACTTTGTTTTCACGCTTTGGACATTTGCTGTGTTTGTTTTTGTTGCGCCACCCGAGCCTCTCTGGGGCGTGAAAGCGATCCCCAGGAAGCGTTTGGAGGCAGCTGGCTGCACGCGTCCACCGTAAAGCCGGCGTTTAATGAGGATCGAGCGAGCGGAAAATCGGAACACGGCGAAGGGAAGCCAGCGGAACGCGTTAGCGCCGATTCTAACGAGCTGTCGGCTCGCCGCGCGGCCGCGCCGGAACCCAGTTTGCGGTTTCCTCCTAAGGCGCACCGACCCGAGTGCAGTAAACGGCACTTCATCTGGATCATCTGGTTATTAAAGTGTCAGTAATTAGCTTTTAGTGGCGCCGTTTGCCTTTGAAGCTTACGGTTGCCCTCTTCATGCGCCGCTGGGTCGCCCAAAGTCACCCCCCCCCCTTCAAGCCCCTCACGGTTGACGTTACTCTGTGTCCTGAGGGGTGAAAGACAAATTGTGAAAGGCTTATTAAATGTATATGCAGCTCAATAATTAACTCGGGGCAATTTTCAGAAATCTCCGGGATCAGCAGAACTTGCCTCCACCTCAGCAGGGTTTATTACAATCATTAAGTTCCCCCCACACCGGGGGAGAATTACCGGCAGAGTGGAGGTTAGGGGGTTTCGGAGTTCCCCGCGTGCGCTGCGGTTTTTGGGATCATTCAATTAAACGGGTGTCAGAGATCTGACGGCCTGTTGGGCGCCCGCGCGCCTGTTGAGCCAGGTAGCAGAAACTCTTAATGCACTTCAGCGCCGCAAACCCCATTAAACATTTCTGGAGGCTCTTTTTGGCTCCGGCTCCCATAGCAATCAAGCTCCAATTTTTTTAATCACATGCCAAAATGCCTTCCATAATAACACATTTTAATTGATTGGTTTGGGAGACATTTGGGTGTTAGTGAGGAGTTTGGAAGGCCGTTTACCGTCCTCGCCTCAGAAACTCTTTTTCTGTCTTCTTGTTTTGATGGAAAGCAGCAGGAATCACAACTCTTTCAGAGTTTTTATTAAAAAGAAGCAAAAAAATGACGTGACTGCATGTCAATGTTATTGAAGGAACGTTTTAAAATGATTAAATAGATGGAAATTCAGCATGAACACTAAACTGCAATACTGCTAGTTATTTAAGTTTTCCTTTTTATACTCATTTAAAAAAAAAAACCTAGAAAATATGTCGTTATATAGCTTTACACTTTATCATATATAAATCATTCTAGTGCAAATGTTTAGTTTTATGTTTGTAGTTTAAAATGGGAACTATTTTATGAGTATGTTTTTAATACTTTTGAATATTCTGAATTTTAATCTTGTTGACTTTTAGGATTTTTATTTCCTTTTTGTAATTTTAAATATTTTTACAGCACTTTGAATTGCCTTGAATAGGAATTGTGATTTATAAATAAACTTGCTTACTAAGTTTATTTTTTTTAATAATTATCTCTAAAAGTTAACCCCTAAAATTACTAACGGTGCGTCTTAACTTAATTTTTTTTATTCACGTCACCTTCAACGGTTCCAGTGTTAAAGCGTTAAAGCAGTTTTAACACTTGATTGTCTTTTTTACATTTTTTTTTATTGTACAACCAAAATTCATTTTTTTCATTATATTACACAATTATTTCACAATGAACCAGGAGCTACATAAAAAACTCAAAGTAAATGTCATCTTTTTATTGCGAAAAATTACAAAACTTGAAAATACAATTTTTTTAATAAAAAATATTAAAAATGTACAAATACCCCGTGTAATTTTTATTGCAAAAATCACAAAAAATATATTAAAAAAAATATTTCAAGAAATAATAAAATACTACTAATACCCTTAAAAAAAATATAAATAAACATTAAAAAAAATGTATATGTCCTTTCGCTTCACTACAGGAAAACTTGTTCTCCAGTATAAAAAAATGAAACCTAAGCTAATCTACTTAATCTACCGTTCATATATGACAGAAATCGAATTTCTACGTGACAATTGGTGTAAAAACGAAGAAAATTCTCCGTTCCCAAACATTTTCAAGAGAATCTGGCTACAGAGAAAAAATATGTTGCCTAAAAGATTAATAGCCGGAAGCCCCTCCCCCTGAAAGGAGGCGGCCACAACAAAAATATGGTTCTAAGCTTTCAACCTTTTTTCTATAATTCCAAATTACCTTAAAAATCCCAGTAAATAACAAATTAGCCAAAAATCGTTAGCATGTTGCTAAAGTAGAAGCTAAAACTCTAAATTAGCCTAAAAACCCTAGTAGATAACAAATTACCCAAAAACGTTAGCATGTTGATAAAATAATGGCTAATCTCCAATTTTTTTTCAAATTACTATTTTATTAATCTTCAGTCAGAGAGCCACCACGGAGAGATAAAAAAGCCACAGGTTGCAGACTCCTGCTCTAACAAGCTAGCTTTTTTTGTCTAATTTGGCATCTACTAAAGTTTTTTGGGCTAAAATTGGCATTTATTAGGGATTTTTAAGCAATTTTACTTCAAATTTTTCCGAAATTTTCCCATTTCTATTAGAATTTCCAGTCTTTTAGCATATTTAACAGCTTTTGCATTTTCTACCAAAAGCTTCAACATCTTTAGCGACTAATTTCAGCAAAAGCATTAGCAGTTAATGCATCTTTTCTATTGACGAGACAGAATCCCCTGCTGCTGTTTTTGTGGCTTTTTCCTCTCTTTAACGTCTCTAACTCGCGTATTGTTTTGTTTTTTTTCCCGCCGCAGGTCAGAAGAGGCCAACAAGGCCTTCTCCGCCGCGGTGCAGATGCACGATGTGCTGGTGAAAGCCTGGGCCATGTGGGGAGACTACCTGGAGAACATCTTCGTCAAAGATCGGCAGTCCCACCTGGGCGTCTCGGCCATCACCTGCTACCTTCACGCGTGCCGCCACCAAAACGAGAGCAAGTCCCGCAAATACCTGGCCAAAGTACGAGGGAGTTGCACGTCTTTCACCTGTTTCCATGACACCTGTATCCATTTCTCCCTTTTCCCGGCCTCCTGTAGGTCTCATGCATTATTGATACCGATGTTTGTCCAAAGTAGAAACTTAATAATTGGCTCAATTACAGGCTTCCGATACACAGGGAGGACGGGGGTTTGAATAGATCAGTTGTTACGCGGCGTGCATCCTGTGTCACCAGGAGCTCAGACACTAATGACCTCCCCTGACGTTCCCGACGCATCAATCCTGACATCGACTTTTCTTCCCGTTTCTGATGCTTTGCTCTCCGGTTCAGGAAGTGTGGGCGGGAGCTAAAGAGAAACAGGAAACACTTTAAAATCATTTCTATGTCGTGTCGGATGTTTTTGTTCCTCTGGTGAGTCCGCTCCCGGTTCCTGCGCTGGCAGTGCTTAAGCCTGATGGATGAAGCGGGATGACCGGTCGTTATCCGTAATTATACGCAGCCTCGAGTTGGCCTGCTTTAGTGGAGCTGCGGTTGACGTCTTCATCTTCATCATCATGTAGATGCAGGCGCAGCAGCAGGGGAGGAGAAAGACCTTCCACGCTGGCTCAGATTTGATAATAATAGGAACTGCCAGGATGTGCCGGTACTCCCGCTCTCCTGCTGGGAGCCGAGCCAGAGGAGCAGCAGGGCTCGCCTCCTTTCAACTTCTACCTCTGGTTCCGAATATAATAAAAAAAAAAGGACTCTTCTTCATGTTGCTAAAATAGAAGCTATAATTCTAAATTACCTTAAAAATCCCAGTAGAATGACTAAACTTAGTCAAAAAACGTATAGCATGTTGCTAAAATAGAAGCTATAATTCTAAATTAACTTTAAAAATTAGCCCAATGCAGATAACAAAATTAGCCAAAAATTTTGTTATAGCATTAGTTGCTAAAATAGAAGCTATAAATTAAAAATTATCAAAAAATTCCAGTAGATAACAAATTAGCTGAAAACATCAGCATGTTACTATAAAATAAATTAGCTAACTCCAAATTAGCATAAACTATTTTTAAGTTAAACTAATTTGTCAAACAAATTAGCAGTTTTCTAAAATAGAAGCTATAATAAATTCTAAAAATTAGCAAAAAAAAACGTTAGCATGTTTGCTAAAAATAGAAGCTATAATTCTAAATTACTTAAAAATCCCAGTAGATAACAAATTAGCCAAAAACGTTAGCATGTTGCTAAAATAGAAGCTATAATTCTAAATTACCTTAAAAATCCCAGTAGATGACAAATTAGCCAAAAAACGTTAGCATGTTGCTAAAATAGAAGCTATAATTCTAAATTACCTTAAAAATCCCAGCAGATAACAAATTAGCCAAAAAACGTTAGCATGTTGCTAAAATAGAAGCTATAATTCTAAATTACCTTAAAAATCCCAGTAGATAACAAATTAGCCAAAAAACGTTAGCATGTTGCTAAAATAGAAGCTATAATTCTAAATTACCTTAAAAATCCCAGCAGATAACAAATTAGCCAAAAAACGTTAGCATGTTGCTAAAATAGAAGCTATAATTCTAAATTACCTTAAAAATCCCAGTAGATAACAAATTAGCCAAAAAACGTTAGCATGTTGCTAAAATAGAAGCTAAATTAAAAATTATAAAAAAAAAAATCAGTAAATAGCAAATTAGCTGAAAACATCAGCATGTTACTAAAATATTAGCTAAACTCCAAATTAGCATAAAATCTTTAAGTAAACTAAATTAGCCAAAAAACGTTAGCATGTTGCTAAAATAGAAGCTATAATTCTAAATTACCCTAAAAATCCCAGCAGATAACAAATTAGCCAAAAAACGTTAGCATGTTGCTAAAATAGAAGCTATAATTCTAAATTACCCTAAAAATCCCAGTAGATAACAAATTAGCCAAAAAACGTTAGCATGTTGCTAAAATAGAAGCTATAATTCTAAATTACCTTAAAAATCCCAGTAGATAACAAATTAGCCAAAAAAACGTTAGCATGTTGCTAAAATAGAAGCTTTATATCTAAATTACCTTAAAAATCCCAGTAGATAACAAATTAGCCAAAAAAATGTTAGCATGTTGCTAAAATAGAAGCTAAATTAAAAATTATCAAAAAAAATTCAGTAGATGGCAAATTAGCTGAAAACATCAGCATGTTACTAAAATATTAGCTAAACTCCAAATTAGCATAAAATTTTTAAGTAAACTAAATTAGTCAAAAACATTTGCATGTTGCTAAAATAGAAGCTATAATTCTAAATTACCCTAAAAATCCCATCAGATAACAAATTAGCCAAAAAACATTAGCATGTTGCTAAAATAGAAGCTAAAACTCTAAATTACCCTTAAAAATCCCAGCAGATAACAAATTAGCCAAAAGAAACTTTAGCATGTTGCTAAAATAGAAGCGAAATTAAAAATTATCAAAAAAAATTCAGTAGATAGCAAATTAGCTGAAAACATCAGCATGTTACTAAAATATTAGCTAAACTCCAAATTAGCATAAAATTTTTAAGTAAACTAAATTAGTCAAAAACATTAGCATGTTGCTAAAATAGAAGCTATTATTCTAAATTACCTTAAAAATCCCAGTAGATAACAAATTAGCCAAAAAAAAACGTTAGCATGTTGCTAAAATAGAAGCTAAATTAAAAATTATAAAAAAAAAAATTCAGTAGATAGCATATTAGCTGAAAACATCAGCATGTTACTAAAATATTAGCTAAACTCCAAATTAGCATAAAATTTTTAAGTAAACTAAATTAGTCAAAAACGTTAGCATGTTGCTAAAATAGAAGCTATAATTCTAAATTACCCTAAAAATCCCAGCAGATAACAAATTAGCCAAAAAACGTTAGCATGTTGCTAAAATAGAAGCTAAATTAAAAATTATCAAAAAAAAATCAGTAGATGGCAAATTAGCTGAAAACATCAGCATGTTACTAAAATATTAGCTAAACTCCAAATTAGCATAACATTTTTAAGTAAACTAAATTAGTCAAAAACGTTAGCATGTTGCTAAAATAGAAGCTATAATTCTAAATTACCCTAAAAATCCCAGCAGATAACAAATTAGCCGAAAAACGTTAGCATGTTGCTAAAATAGAAGCTATAATTCTAAATTACCTAAAACATCCCAGTAGATAACAAATTAGCCAAAAAACGTTAGCATGTGGCTAAAATAGAAGCTAAATTAAAAATTATCAAAAAAAATTCAGTAGATGGCAAATTAGCTGAAAACATCAGCATGTTACTAAAATATTAGCTAAAGTCCAAATTAGCATAAAATGTTTAAGTAAACTAAATTAGTCAAAAACTTAAGCATGTTGCTAAAATAGAAGCTATAATTCTAAATTACCCTAAAAATCCCAGCAGATAACAAATTAGCCAAAAAAACATTAGCATGTTGCTAAAATAGACGCTATAATTCTAAATTACCTTAAAAATCCCAGTAGATGACAAATTACCCAGAAAAAGTTAGCATGTTGCTAAAATAGAAGCTAAATTAAAAATTATCAAAAAAAAATTCAGTAGATAACAAATTAGCTGAAAACATCAGCATGTTACTAAAATATTAGCTAAACTCCAAATTAGCATAACATTTTTAAGTAAACTAAATTAGTCAAAAACATTAGCATGTTGCTAAAATAGAAGCTATAATTCTAAATTACCCTAAAAATCCCAGCAGATAACAAATTAGCCAAAAAATGTTAGCATGTTGCTAAAATAGAAGCTATAATTCTAAATTCCAAAATAAAGATAACAAATTAGCCAAAAAAACATTAGCATGTTGCTAAAATAGACGCTATAATTCTAAATTAGCTTAAAACCCCAGTAGATAAAATCAGACTCTTCTTCTGTTTTTATCTCATTTCCTTATCTCTTTTTTAGGTGTTGTGGCTGCTCAGCTTCGATGACAAGAACACCCTGGCAGATGCTGTGGACAAATACTGCATTGGAGTTCCGCCCATCCAGTGGTTGGCATGGATACCTCAGCTTCTGACCTGTTTGGTTGGGTCAGAAGGCAAGCCTCTGCTCAACCTGATCAGCCAGGTGAGGCCTGTTGGTTCCACGGCGATGTATCTGTTAGAGAGAACAAAAGGCTTTTTTAGAGGAAAAAAGAACAAAAATTAATAAAAGTAAAATAAAATAGACATTTATTCAAGTAAGAATTACTTAATTAGCAATTAATCAATTTAGATTAGTTAAATGTGTAAATGAGGTGCACATAGACTTAGATAGGTTTTGACCAAATGGATTTATTACTGTTAAAGGTTGCCGACCTCTGGTCTATGGGATGCATACATAAACATTTATCAATCCCTGGACTAAATTAAATGAAATCTGTCATCGTGGCTTCATGGTACGGGAGCTGCCATTTTGTAACCAGTTGACAGTGATTGGTCTGAGTCATGAATTTTGAGCCAATTAGGAGTAAGTTTTTTTAAACTTCACTGAAAGTGGGCTTTGGAGAATCTGTCGAATCAAATGTTCGAGGTGGGGCATGCAGGCTTCTGATTGGATAGTTTTTAACTTGAATAACTTGCGATAAAGAAACATCAATTAGGATTAGAAAGAATATGTTAATAAGGAGGTTTCAGAGAAGAAATGATTATTGTAACAAATAGGACTGCCACAATTAGTCGACTAATCTATGACTAATCGATTATTAAAATTAATCGGTGAGTGATTTAATAGTCGATTAGTTGTTACTCTATATTATATGAAGTCAGAATTTAGTAAAGTTGATATTTATAATGGCATTATACTAGCTTTTTGGACATTCTTGGCATTTATTATTTATTTATAAGGTTTTTTAGGCTATATTGGAGTTTAGCTAATATTTCTGCTACATGCTAGCTATTTTGGCTAATTAAGGATTTTTTGTTTATAAGACTACTTTGTAGCCTAGCAAATGTTTCCGCTACATGCTATGGCTAATTTAGGCTTTTTTGTTGTTTTTTTTAGGCAATTTTAGAGTTTAGCTAATATTTCTGCTACATGCTAGCTATTTTGGCTAATTTAGCATTTTTGTTTACAAGACTATTTTGTAGCCTAGCTAACGCTTCCGCTACATGCTATCTGTTTTGGCTAATTTAGGTTTTTTTTGTTGTTTTTTTAGGCAATTTTAAGTTTATCTAATATTTCTGCTAAATGCTAGCTATTTTAGCTAATTAAGGATTTTTTGTTTATAAGTCTACTTTGTAGCCTAGCCAATGTTTCCGCTACATGCTATGGCTAATTTAGGCTTTTTTTGGGTTGTTTTTTTTAGGCTGTTTTGAAGTTTAGCTAATATTTCTGCTACATCTTAGCCGTTTAGGCTAATTTAGGCTTTAAAAAAAAAATTTATCAACTTCAGCATCTTCAGCTGAAAAATTCGGCTTACAGTATTCAAATTTGCATTTTCGCAGATAAAGTTAGTGCAAATATATCTAGTTTTTAGTTAAGTCTAAAGCTAACGATGGTTAAGATGTGAGCTTTACATCCACTTTGCTCATGACCCGATTAGTCGGCTAATCGTAAAAAAATAATCGGTGATTAGTCGACTATTAAAATAATCGTATGTGGCAGCTCTAGTAACAAATCTGAGAAATAACTCTATTTTTCCATAGAGGTTTATTGGATTTTGATCTTCTTTGAACCAGCAGGTACTTCCTGTTTGGAACACAAACATGTCCAGTCAATATATACAGTCTATGGATGCAGCAGGGAGCCTGTAGACCGCCTACTTTATTTTTTGTCACAAATACGATCTCTTTCAAACTGCATTTTTTCAGCTGCTCCCGATTCACTATAATTCGACTATAAAGAAATTCTTAGAAATGCAATTTTAAGCTTAATTGTCTTTAAATATGTTCACTTTCACACAATTTTCCATCCATTTCTAAGTTACTTGCTACCCATTCGCACCACATGTCATTTTTCGCTGGCCCTACGTGCCCGTCGTTTGCCGACCAATCATCGCACATCTGGCTGGTGTGTCAGCATTAGTCCTGCTGCACGTTCTTCTAATCAAGATAAATTAACTGCATTTACGCCAAAGTGGTCTCTCCTGCGTTCTATTTAGCAAATTACGCATTCACATTTTTCCACCATTTTTGCAGCAATTTATGGGATTTCAATAGCGCCTGCCAAATTGGTTTTCAAATTATTTGTTCAAGAAATTAATATAAAGTTAATATTGTACGCATCCGCACTGCAGGAGCAGAGCTAGTAATTAAACCAAGGGCTAATTTGCTTTGCTTAATGGGCTATTATTTCTGCACAATTTGAAGAGGGTGATGTTCAAAGAGCAGCGCTCTATAGCAAACAGCCGTCCTGCGTGGAGAGCAGGAATAATCCGAAAAGATATTAAAGGAAGTGTGAAGAGGGGGGATCAATAGAGAAGAATGAAATGACGAGTAGAGGGTCTGATAGATATGCTGAGAGCTGTCAGAGAGCAGCTCAGCGCGGGGAAGCCGGTAATTAGAACGCAACATTCTGCTTAATGCCGCACTTTATTCAACTTTTCTGTTAAGTTTTATGTCAAAAGTATTTGCATAAAGAAGAGATGGTAGTTGATTAATATGTACGGGGGTTTTTTTAAAAATGATTTTAGCAAAAATAGTTTTTTTTTTTAAGAAAGGGTACGACCATTTTTTAAACTTCCTTGTTTAAACTTCTTCTTTATTTCTTGCAGTATAACATTTTTTACCTTTTTTTTTTGTTTGTTTAGCCCAGAGGAGCCACATGTGGCTCTTATACCCCTCCACAGTGGTTGAAGAAAAAAAAAAATCAATTTTTAAAAGTAAAGGTTGCTAAATTAACATTGATTTAATTTAGTTTGGGTACGTTTCCGGCTAATGTTGAAATAGTGTTAAAAGTACCAAATCTATCTGGATTATCCCTTTAAATTAAATCATAAATAAAAAAAAAAGTTACAATATTTTTTTTGGTATTAATTACTTTATTGAAACTAACTGTGGGAACATTTAAATGTTTTAAATAATAATTATCTGTAAAACGTGGCACTTCCTGATTTTTGACACCTTTGGCTTGCCATACAATTTTTCCGTGACTGCTCCGGCACGTCCGTTACGGAGAAGCGGTTCTCTCCTGTGCGGGACAGTTGCTGCTTTTAACTGGGAGATTCTTTTAATCCTGTAATAGAAATGTGTCCCGATGCTTTTAGTCAGCTGTTAAAATTAAATAAACCTGATCTCTATCGATCCGTTTCCTTCATTATGAAGTCGAGAAAAGTTTTTGACAGAAGCTCCGCCCACACGCAGCTTCAGGTGAACAGACACCGAGAAGCAGCTACTTTAGTCCTCGTCAAAACAAAGAGGATTTACAGGAATTTGAAGAGAATTCCATTAGATGTGAACGAACAATTGGTTTAAATTATGTGTAAACATAGGTATATACTAGGGCTGTAACGAGTATCCGGGTGCTCGGGTATTCGCGATCTGCTCCCGAAAATCCGAGTATGAATATTCGCGACGTCCAAGATCGCTGATTTGCGATCTTTATAAATATAGTAAATTGTAGTAAAATATGATCAGAATATTATCTGGTAATGATGTATTTTTCTTCTGGAAGTCAGATTAATGTATTATTTTAAGTTTACGAACTAAAACAAAGCCGAAAGAGCCGCGGTGGTAACCGAAAGTAAACACTTTTTAGTTGCGGAGAAACTTCCGGTTTTCAAAGTAAAACTAGCGAGAGCTTTTTTCTGTTCAAAAACTGAGACTGAAGTTCTGTTCACTGACATAACTTTAGAAAAAATGAATTATCTTTAACATCTGAGCTTTATCTCAGTGTTCACATTCTTTTAGTTATGGTAACTCTTCAACAGTTGAAGCAATTAACGAAACTCCATTTTATTCTGAAGAAACTCAGCCTCACGCTGCTGAAAGGAGGATGTAAATCAACGTGAATCAGATGATTCTGCTGCAGAAAAAAATATTTTTTTCACATGGGCTCTGCACCGAAAAATATTGAAGAACTTTGAGGATAAAAAAAATGTGGGGAACATTTTTAAGTTTTGTTGTTAAATGATCCAAAACAGCAGTAATTTTTATCCTCTTTATGTTGTTTATGTTACTGCTGAACTTAACCAGAAGGTTGACCAAAAAGAAAGTTTAAAATGACAAACAAAATTTCTTTCTATCTGATTCTTTTTGGGTTTTTTTAAAATCAGTTTTGTTCATTCTGATCTACTGTTCTAAATAAATGTAGAAATGTTGGTGATTAATACAAATTTCAATTCTCCTCCATCTAATAAATATTCTCATAGCAATAAACATAATAAAAGAATCGTGGTTTAACTCGTGAATCGTTGAGCTTGATTCGTGAATCGTATCGGATTGCCACTTAAGCAACGATCCACAGCCCTAGTATATACGTTTATATATATATATATGTGTGTACTGATCATAAATGTTATGTATTGTATATTAATACTTATGGTAAATATTTTTATTGTCAAACATCAACAATTTTTACAATCCTCTTTCTTTAAGAGACAACAAACATCTGTAGAATCATGTAAAAACTCCTCATCCTTCATTCCGGATGAAACTCCTCCTCTGATTCGGATGATCAAAGGTGTCACCTTCTCTTTTTTCACACGCTCTTCTATGTAAAGAATGAAACATTCAGATGCATGACATCCCCTCTCCCGCTCCCCTGAATTATTTAGAGTTCCTCCGCTGCGGCGGGATGTTTAAAAAAGCGTACTCTGAAATATTGATGAAGGTGAGGAGAGGAGCGCCGGGGGGCAGATGCGGGAAGATGAATCAGAAGTTTGAGGAGAATCCCCGCCGCCTCTCCTCCTCCTCCTCCTCCTCGCCTTCACCTTGTGCGCCGCGTGGCCTCCCCGCCCTCGGCCCACCCCCAGCTTTGGCAAAATGAGACGTTTCTTATCTTACCGTTAATGCGGCCGTCTCTGCTCCTCCTCCTCCTCCTCCTCCTCTTCCATCATGAAAGCAGCTGTTACTGGAACTCCCTTCTTGCTCCTGTTTTGCTCTTTGATTTGATCAGTCAGACGGGAATTGTCTATTTGCTACAAACTGCATCATTTTCTAAATTACTTCTTAATAATAATACATACAAGAATTTATTTAAAAAAATTATAATAAAATAATAATAACAATAATAATAAATAAATAAATAAATAAATATCAGTTTTAAAAAGCAGAGTTTTAGGAGATTACTTAAATGAAGAAAGATCAGTGCAGTCACGCACGTGTTGACACTTAAACCTCTCAAATTTAATGAAAGAATTAAAACTATAGAAGGATCTACTTGATAATACCCGACGAAGTGTGCATTATGAGAAATTAACGCACGACGCGGAGGCCTAACGCCGGGGTCACACTGGACGCGGAAGCGCCGCGGAGCAGAGTCCGCGCCGCTTCCGCTCCGCTTTTTAGGGCTCGTTTACACTGGAACGGGAACGCGTTTTGCTCTCTGACCCGGTAAGCAAGATATCGGGTACACACCAGGACGTTCCAGAATGATATTGCGTTCACGGTTAAAACGAATGCTGACGGAAAACGATGTAATTCACACGCCACGCCGCTATGCGCGCTGTGAGCCACTCCCACCGGATGGAAAAGAACAATAGGAGAAGTACTGCGCATGCGCGAACTTCCCTATTTCACTGCATTTTCTGTACGCGGAAGCAAATCGGTTGCACCGCTCTCCCTCATGCGCTAACTACACGTCACTTCCGCTCTTCGCCCACTATACGACGGAGTCATTTCCAAACAGTAAAACGTCTTCATCACAAGAATTTATGTTTTTCTGAACACCCGAGAGTTACCGTTAAAAACGAATTTGGATTACCGGATAAAATAAGTGTTTTGAAGTGGCGCTGTTTCCTCTTAGCTTGGGGAGTAAACTGCCGTCATGTAAACTGCAGAAGAAGAAACATTTGTAGTCCGTTGTCGCCACTTTAAGATTGTAAGGTCCTTATCCTTAACGTGTCTTTTTTCTTTCGTTTATTCAACAATAAGTGAATGTTTTCACTATGAGAAAAAAATTTTGTGAGCTATATTAACATCCTACGAGGTCATTATTGTTGTTACCGTCCAAAGACCGTAAACTGCTTTAGCGGAAGTGACGTGTGGTTCGCGCATGCGGGAGAGCGGTGCAACAGATTTGCTTCCGCATACAGAAAATGCAGCCACATTCACATCCGCTTTACACCCTGACACCGTTCCTGACCGTACACACTAGAATGGGAGGGCGGTGGGAATGGGAACGTTTCGCAACGCTCCACTCTGGAAGGCGTTCTCCAAAGTTGTCGTTCTGGAGGCCCTAAAACGCCGTTCTGGTCTAAACGAGAGGCCCAAACGATAACCAAGTTGTCGGAACGCACGCGAAAACGTTGTAATGTAAACGAGCCCTTAGTTCACACCAGACGTGCGTTTTTCCGCGGCGGTCCACAGGCGCTTCTGCTAGAGCTTTTTTTGTTTTTGCCATCATGGTTGATAATTTCATAGCCTAAAGACATTAACCCATGTTTCTGCTAAGAAAAACTGCTCTCTCAAAACCCCGCCCATCCGCTCTGTCGGCCCACTGTACTGATCTGTGAGCGCGCGTGTGCGTCTCTGTTTTGTGTGTGTCTGTGCGCACGCGCTCGCAGGTGTGTCTGTGTGTGGGTAAATTAATAAACTACAATTATTAACCCATATTTCTGCTAAGAGGAGCAGCTCTCTGCATCTCTTTTTTCTCTCCCAAAATCCCGCAGCCCCGCCCACTCGCTCCAGAGTCAGCTCACTGCGTTGATCTGTGCGCGCTCGTGTCTGTCTGTGTTGTGTGTGTTTTATAAATATTACCCCATGTTTCTGCTAAGATGAGCTGTTCTCTGTCTCTCTGTTGTCGTTTTATTAACTCCTGAAACTCCTCACCCCGCACCGGAGTCTATCCACGTTGATCTGCGTGTGTACGTGTCTGTGAAAAAAAAAAAAAAAAAAGTGTGCGTGTCTGTCTGTTTTGTGTGTCTCTGTGCTCGTGCGCACGTTTGTGTTGTGATTGTATGTTTATATCCGTGTCTACCGCCTGTTTAGACACAAAAACATGATCACATTTGTCAATCGCGGCATTTTATTGTGAAAAACTGGTTATATTTGGAAAAGAAACCGGATTTTCTCATGTATCTTGATGCAACTTCCGGCCAGAATTGACGCGGAAACGATCCGCTGCACCGCGCAGGCCCTCCGCGCCGCTCCGCGCGGGCCCTCCGCGCCTTGTGTGAACGACGCCATAGGATAACAAGGGCAACGAATGGAAGCGGACTCTGTTCAGCGCCGCTTCGCAGCGCTTTCGCAGCGCTTTCGCAGCGCTTTCGCAGCGCTTTCGCGTCCAGTGTGAATGGGGCGTAAACCGTCCGACGCGAAGCGCCCGCTGCGAAGCGCCCGCTGCGAAGCGCCCGCTGCGAAGCGCCCGCTGCGAAGCGCCCGCTTATACCATGGTCATTTAAAAAAGAAATAAATATTCAATCAATATTTAGTACTAGGGCTGCCACAAACGATTATTTTAATAGTCGATTAATCACCGATTATTTTTTCCGATTAGTCGACTAATCTGTTCATGGCCAAAGTGGATGTAAAGATGCTGAAGTTGATAACCAGCTAAAATATTAGTTAAATGCCAAATTAACCAAAAAATAAAAAGAGCCAAAGTTAGCCTAAATAGCTAGCATGCTGCTGAAATATTAGCTAAATTCCAAATTAGCCTTAAAAAAATGGAAAAATCCTATATTAGCCAAAACAGCTAGCATATAGCTGAAATATAAACTAAACTCAAAAATTGCCTAAAAAAATTTAAAAAAGCTTAAGTTAACCAAAATAGCTAGCATGCTGCGGAAATATTAGCTAAACTCAAAATTAGCCTTAAAAAAATTGAAAAATACTATATTAGCCAAAACAGCTAGCATATAGCTGAAATATAAGTTAAACTCAAAAGTTGCCTAAAAAACGTAAAAAAGCTAAAGTTAGCCGAAATAGCTAGCATGCTGCTGAAATATTAGCTAAACTCCAAATCCAAAAATAAAAAATAAAAAACCTTAATAAATGCCAAAATATTCCAAAAAGCTAGCAGAATGCTATTATAACTTTCAACTTTACTACAATCTGACTTCATACAATATAAAGTAACGACTAATCGACTATTAAATTAGTTGTCGATTATTTTAATAGTCGATTAGTCATCGATTAGTCGACTAATCATGGCAGCCCTATTTAGTACTTTATTCTTGTTGTTTCTTTGGTTTAGCTAGTATTTTTTTTTCACAAAAAGCGGACTATTTGAGGCGTGGTGCGGCTTGTTGTCACGGTAACGTAGCAACAAGCCTGAGCCGGTAGAGCCGACACAGAACTCCGCTGCAGCCGCAAAGGAAAGTGATGCATAAATGCCGATCGTCACTATAGGCTAAACAAAACATCAGTTCAGAGAGAAAAAATAAACACTTTATTAATAAATCAATTATTTTTAACTTTCTATGAAGCAGAAAATAGGCTACAAAAAGACAAAAATAATTATTTGAAATTAAATTCTACATTCCCATTGATGGTAAAATTTGAAAGAGAAACTGGGATGTCCATCGCATTGCTGGTTGCGACGTTGCGTGACGATAAAATGTTGCTCCATTCTCGTCTCTCCTGGAATGACGGAGTCCAGTAAGCCTGCAGGCTGCTCTCACAGCGGTGCGCCGTCACAGACACGATCTGGCGTGATTCCAGACCGCCGTGGATTAACGGATCTCAGTTTATGTTTGAAGTTTTCTGCTAGCGCAGTGATATTCGGCCTGAACTTCTTTTTTAGGTGTGCATTATCATTTTTAATCCACACCCAGCAGCCAATCAGAATCGAGGATTCACCCGGACCATGGTATAACTGCAGATAATTTACTGTTAGTGTTCTGTTAAAGCTGAAGTTTAATAAATTTAAAATAACTCGTGCGTTTTTCTAGGAATATGAAATCAAGAGCTTTTAATTTTTAAAGTCTATTTAACCTCCGGCTAAACAGTGAAAAGGAGAAGCCCTCTCTCTCTCTTTCTTTCTTTCCCTTCGTCTCTTTGAATCCTCTTTTTTTCCCATAATTCAGCAGTTGAGACGCTAAAGAGGAAAAGCAAGAGACCAAAATGCTAAGAACTTATAATAATTTAATAATTGCAAACCACTGGTTCATCATTTTGACGTATTCTTAATTATTTAGTGTTTAAAAATATGTTTGCTGAATTGTTCGTTTTCTTTAAACATAAGGTCTTAAATTCTCTTAATACTTACTTTTATTGTATGTTAAAGTTTATTTTAATGTTGACAAAAAAACAAAAGAAATATAAAGTTTTAGGATCCTGTGAAAAAAATATACAAATGTTTTTTTCTTCATGTTTTGTTTGGTAATTTAAGGACACAGCGCCCCCTATCGGAACACGTTATTAACGACAAATCGTGAGTCCAGGCCGTCGTTCTGATTTTCCATAAAGAGTAACCTGTCATTCTTATTCTAATCTTTTGATTATAAAAAGGTTGAAACTAAAATCGGGAAAAAAACTACAAATTAGAAATTTTTGAACTGTTACAATGTTGGATGTAATATTAGTGTGTTTGGACGGATTGGGTAGCTGTTACAGATCAGGTAGAGATTGTCCTTAACCAAATGGGGCTGAAATAAAAGAGCCTCTTTCTTGTTTTTGACTATTTTTTTTCTTTTCTGTGTTAATTTACGTCACTAAAGTTACAGGGAATCCCAAAACAAATGAGTAGTTTCCCTGATTTGTGGTAGAAAGTGGTTCTTTTTGTGTAACATGTGGATCTTTATACAAAAACCCAAAAAGACTCTTCCATTTCCTTTAAACATTAGTTATCTTTTATTTTTACTTCATCTATTTTTTTTTATAATTTTCTTCTTTTGTACAACAGCAGCCCCTTTTTTTACACATATTTTTCATTATAATACTTTCCCAAAATAACATTTCTTCACTTTTTACTGTAAAAAAGTCCAAAATTGAGATCAGTTTTTATGTTTCATAACAATAATCTAACATGTAGACGGAAAATAAAAATGCTTAAAACCAAAAATGAGGCAAAGTCAAATTCAAAATATTGTGAAAAATGCTTCTAATGTTTTATTCCAGAGATTAACTCACTTTAATCTCTAGTTTTGTTTATTTGAAACCAAAATTTTCCTGAAAACTCTTCATGTTCTTTTGTAAGAATTAAAAAAAACGGTAAAAAGAAAGTGTTGCAGAAACGTGCCTATAGCTTATTACAGAAAAAGGTTAATTTGATTTAAAAATCATTAAATTGTCAACAAAATTATTTTTTAATGAACGCTGTATTTTGGTTGGGTGAATCTGTGCCTGAAAGGAGAAAACCTGATATTAAACTGTGAATTGGGATTTCAGGCTGATTTATTCATTGTATTGAAACAAGTTCACACAACTTTGTGATTCTTTCAGCTTATTTTTTTCCTCTATGTTAATATCTAAAAATAAAACATTTATGTCCACACATAAAAAAGTTTACAGCAGCAATAAATGCTCTTATTCAAGTTTTATTAGATAAATTTAATTTTAAGTTTAAAAACTAGATTTTTTTTGTGTAATTAAATCTGTTCTGGAGTTTTATCAAACCAAACTCTGAAAATGCTTAGTTATTATCAATTAATGCAAATATTTAGATGATCTCACAGCTGTGGGCACATTTAGAGTCTTTGAGGGATTAAAACATTGTTACAGAAATGTAAGTATCCGTTAAAGAATGTCTCCAACTTTTTTATCGTGTTTTTGTAGCATTTTTCTGATGATGGAGGAGATATTTTTTTAAAAATTAAGCTCAAATTTTCCTTTCTGAGTATTTTTTTATTCAAATCATTGGGAATGAGGGGCTGTAAGCTAGTGGGAGAGAGTGTAAACGAGTGAGTGAAGGGGGAGGGGTTTCTCCGTGCCATAAGCTCCGCCCACAACTACCCTGCAGAAACTATGTCCTGATCGTAGTTAAAACACCACTTGGAACCCGTTTTAAAAGAATTTAAATGTTTGTCGGAGCGGATCTTTGGAGTTCACGCTAGGAAGCAAAATAACAAAATCTCAGATTATAGTCGAATCCGAATTCCTCCTCAACTCTTACTTTTAGTTATGGAGTTAGGAAAACTAGTGTCTTCAAATTTGGACGTTACTCCCACTCGATGATGTCATCAACAGTCGCCGGTCATGCTAGCGCTTAGAAATACTGAATTACGTAATTCGAAACTTCGTTTTTGTCCGGTTTTCGTTCTTTTGCTTAAACGTTTAACTATTATAGTGTTGCATATCAGCGCGAAGCTGATCTTCTCAGCTTCCAGAATCCGTTGGAATTTAGTTAATAGTATAAACGGTTGAAGAGTTATAATAGGAACCCTAAAACTCCCTAATAAACTGTAGCAGAGACATCATATTTCTAACTGTGTGTATATTTTATAACTGTGTATACTGATTTTATATAAACTATAAATAATTGTATTAAAATCTGATCAGAACACAAAACTGCAGCTCGTCTTTTTCCAGTTTTTCTGACTTTCATGTTTTTGAACTTTGAGAAGAATTTCATCATGAGTCGGAGTGAGTTTTCTGGGAATCCGGGGCATGTTTCTGCCTCGCAGCTTCAAACGGTCGCCTCAGCTCTATCTGCGGGATCTCCCGCGGACACACAGAGGTGTACAGTAGCCTTTATCTAAACGGCTCAGCTCTCCTCTCGTCTTGCTTTGAGATTCTGCGGAGGGAGATCCTTTGAAATGTAATCTGTGACCCTCTTTTATCTGCAGGTGGGACGAGTGTACCCCCAGGCTGTCTACTTCCCGATCCGCACCCTTTACTTGACTCTCAAGATCGAGCAGAGGGAGCGCTACAAAAGTGGTGAGTAAACATGCTTTAAATTCACTTTTGAGGAATCGCCTTAAAAATGCATTGAATCAATCAATAAAGAAATCAAAAAAGACGTGTCGTATCCAAATGAGGTTTTGGGGTAATTATGGGATTGCCACACGACTTACGGCTTGGCGGCCATTTTGTGGCAAACTGATAATTTGTCAGATTTTTTCATAATATGAGAATAAAGGAAACTTTTGTTCAAACCATTTTCATGAAATTTCGCTTACATGCCGATTTCTCCGCCTCCGTGGGTTCTGTGACAGGCTGGTAACTTCTCCTTTGCCCAACAGCAGCTGGGACAGTATCTGGCAACCCAGCAGGTGAAATGGATGGAAGTTCAGGGCAGGGAAGCCACGATTAGTCAACTATAAAAATGGTTGACAACCAATGTAATAGTCGATTACTTTATTTTATATGGAGTCAGAGTGTAGTAAAGTTGAAAGTTGTGTCATTTTGCTAGCCTTTTGGACTAATTTAGCATTTATTAAAGTTTTCAGGATATTTTGGAGTTTAGCAAAAGTTTCAGCTACATGCTAGCTGTTTTGGCTAATTTTGGCCTTTTTTTTTACATTATTTTAGGCTATTTTGAAGTTTAGCTAATATGTCAGCTACATGCTAGTTTTTTTTTTTTGGTAATTTAAGCTTTTTTAGGCCATTTTGGAGTTTAGCTAATATTTCAGCTACATGCTAGTTTTTTTTTTTTTGTAATTTAAGCTTTTTTAGGCCATTTTGGAGTTTAGCTAATATTTCTGCTGCATGCTAGCTGTTTTGGCTAATTTAGGCTTTTTTTTTTCTTTTTTTTTAGGCTTTTTTGAAGTTTTGCTAATATGTCAGCTTCATGCTAGTTTTTTTTGGTAATTTAAGCTGTTTTAGGCCATTTTGGTGTTTAGCTGATATTTAGCTGCATGCTAGCTGTTTTGGCTGATTTAGGCTTTTTTTTTTTGTTTGTTTTTTCAGCCCATTTTGGAGTTAAGTTAATATTTCACCTGCATGCTAGCTGTTGTGGCTAATCTAGGATTTTCTTTTTTTTTTTTTTGTTTTTTTTAGGCTATTTTGGAGTTTTGCTAATAAATCAGCTACATGCTAGTTGGTAATTTAAGCTTTTTTGGGCAGTTTTTGGTGTTTAGCCAATATTTAGCTGCATGCTAGCTGTTTTGGGTAATTTAGGCTTCTTTTTGTTTTTTTTTAGTCTACTTTGGAGTTAAGCTAATATTTCAGCTGCATGCTAGCTGTTGTGGCTAATCTAGGATTGTCTTTTTTTTTTTTGTTTTTTTAGGCTATTTTGGAGTTACATGCTAGTTGGTAATTTAAGCTTTTTTCGGCGATTTTTGGTGTTTAGCCAATATTTTGCTGCATGCTAGCAGTTTTGGGTAATTTAGGCTTCTTTTTGTTTTTTTTTTAGTCTACTTTGGAGTTTAGCTAATATTTCAGCTGCATGCTAGCTGTTTTGGCTAATTTAGGCTTTTTTTTTTCTTCTTTTTTTTAGGCTTTTTTGAAGTTTTGCTAATATGTCAGCTTCATGCTAGTTTTTTTTGGTAATTTAAGCTGTTTTAGGCCATTTTGGTGTTTAGCTGATATTTAGCTGCATGCTAGCTGTTTTGGCTGATTTAGGCTTTTTTTTTTTGTTTGTTTTTTTCAGCCCATTTTGGAGTTAAGTTAATATTTCACCTGCATGCTAGCTGTTGTGGCTAATCTAGGATTTTCTTTTTTTTTTTTTTTTTGTTTTTTAGGCTATTTTGGAGTTTTGCTAATAAATCAGCTACATGCTAGTTGGTAATTTAAGCTTTTTTGGGCAGTTTTTGGTGTTTAGCCAATATTTAGCTGCATGCTAGCTGTTTTGGGTAATTTAGGCTTCTTTTTGTTTTTTTTTAGTCTACTTTGGAGTTAAGCTAATATTTCAGCTGCATGCTAGCTGTTGTGGCTAATCTAGGATTGTCTTTTTTTTTTTGTTTTTTTTAGGCTATTTTGGAGTTACATGCTAGTTGGTAATTTAAGCTTTTTTCGGCGATTTTTGGTGTTTAGCCAATATTTTGCTGCATGCTAGCAGTTTTGGGTAATTTAGGCTTCTTTTTGTTTTTTTTTTTAGTCTACTTTGGAGTTAAGCTAATATTTCAGCTGCATGATTGCTGTTTTGGCTAATCTAGGATTTGATTCTGTTTTTTAGGCTTATTTGACATTCAACTAATATTTTTGCTGGCTTTTAACTTCAGCACTGGAACCCTTCCGCTCTTCTTGACTTGTTTACATTAAAAGTGGGGTCATCTGGACCCCACAAGACAGTGCGCTGAACTTTTTTTTTATCTTTGATTTTTGAGTTTCACTAATATCCATGGCAGACATAAAGTCCTGTCCACGTTTGTACATGGAAGGAATCACACATCAATATATGGTTGGAGTCATCTGGACCCCAAAGATAACAGATGGGTTCAGCTATCAATTTCAGCATCTTCAACTATTTTCACTAGCATCTTCAACAGCCAAATTCAGCTTACAGCATTCACACCAGCATTATCGCAGGTAATGCTATATATCTAGTTTTAAGTTAGTTTAAAGCTAATGATGGTTAAGATTTGAGCTTTACATCCTGTTTGCTCTTGACCCGCTTAGTCAGCTATTTGGAAAAAATAATCGGTGATCAGTCGACTATTAAAATAATCATTTGTGGCAGCTCTTGTTCAAGACCAAAAGCAGCCATATTGAAATTCCCAACTTGATCCGTATCTACTAAAATAAACTATATAGAGCAGTACTCCCTAGTTTCCTGGATCATTTTTGCTGTTTTCTGTTCTATTTTGTGCTTTTTTTTCTTTCCTCCCATTAACTCTGACTCTTCCACAGATGCGTCTGGGCAGCAGCAGCCCAGCTCGGTGGGGGCGCAGCCCCACTCCGGAGCCTCTGACCCCGGTCCCATTCGGGCCACGGCTCCGATGTGGCGCTGCAGCAGGATCATGCACATGCAGCGGGAGCTGCACCCCACCCTGCTCTCCTCCCTGGAGGGCATCGTGGACCAGATGGTGTGGTTCAGAGAGAACTGGCACGAGGAGGTGAGAGGAAGCGGCTCCGAGTTTGTGGCTTTGCGGGGATCAGATGGTGAGAAAACGGCACAGCCGGTGGTGGGAATTTTTCCCATTTAAAAGCAAGTCTGAACGGACAGCTTGTGGATTTGTGCGTCTTACATCAAACAAAGGAGTTTGGTGTTTGTTTTGGAGCATCACAGTGAAGACGGCCTGGGGGGGAAAAAAAACGCTGGAAGAAAGAAAGCATATTTCCTTGTGATTTTCATCGCATCGAGTGATTTTTAAGCCTCTCTTTCATCAGTCTCCCAGCATCGCAGTTTTGCTAAGCTGCTTGTACGTTCGTCAGTCCAGGAATTGAGCCGTAGACAATTGTCCAAACTGAAATTTACAAACCGGTTTAGCCGTGCTGGGCAGCTTCCATCTAATCTGTGCTTTAAAAGGAGTCTGCGACAGGGGGAGAGCAGACTGGGATAAGTGATGGATGGGTGCAGGGAGTGTGTGGGATGGGACGGGGGATTTAGGGCCTGTGGTCCGTTGAGGTGTGTGTCTGTGTGATTACCTGTGATGATCTGGGGGCACTCAGCAGCAGCTGCAGGGTCTGCGCTTCATTCCATTGGGCTTGAAGCAGAAAACGTATGCCACTTCCTCTGGTGTGGACACTTTTCTGCAGTTATGTGGATTTTTTTTTTCTTTTTCCAAATTTAGTTGAGTCACATTAAATTAAAACTAGATATATAGCATTACCTGTGATAATGCAAGTGGGAATTCTGTAAGCCGCTGAAGATGCTTTAGCCGATGGCTGAAAACGCAAATGGTGAAAGCTTGCCAAAATGTTAGCTAGATTAGCCAAAAAAGTAAAAAACATTCCTTAAGGTTTTTATTTTGTTTATTCTACATTACAATAACATTAAAATGCTAGATAAAATATTAGTTAAACTTCGGATTTGCCTAAAGAACCTAAAAACAGTCTAGTTTTGCCCAAAAGCTAGCATAATCTTAAAATATTAGCTAAACTCCAAAATAGTCTAAATTAGCCAAAAACAGCTAGCATTTTGATTAATTTAAAACTTAAAACTCCAAATTAGCTTAAAGAACTTAAAAACAGTTTAATATTGACTAAAAGCTAGCATAAACTTAAAATATTAGCTAAACTCAAAAATAGTCTAAATTAGTCAAAAACAGCTAGCATGTTGATTAATTTAAAACTTAGAACTCAAAATTAGCTTAAAGAACTTAAACAGTCTAATATTGACTAAAAGCTAGCATAATGTTAAAATATTAGCTAAACTTCAAAATAGTCTTGAAAAAACTGGAAAAAATTCTAAATTATCCAAAAACAGCTAGCATGTTGATTCATTTAAAACTTAAAACTCCAAATTAGCTTAAAGAACTTAAAAACAGTTTAATATTGGCTAAAAGCTAGCATAATGTTAAAATATTAGCTAAACTCCAAAATAGTCTAAATTAGCCAAAAACAGCTAGCATTTTGATTAATTTAAAACTTAAACTCCAAATTAGCTTGAAGAACTTAAAAAACAGTCTAATTGACTAAAAGCTAGCATTATGTTAAAATATTAGCTAAACTCCAAAATGGTCTTTAAAAAAAAAATGGAAAGATGTCTAATTCATCCAAAAACACCTAGCATGTTGCTTAATTGAAAGCTAAACTCCAAGTTAGCCTAAAGAACTAAAAAACAGTCTAATATTGACAAAAAGCTAGAATAATGTTAAAATATTAGCTAAACTCCAAAATAGTCTTTAAGAAAAAAAACTGGAAAAATGTCTAAATCATCCAAAAACAGCTAGCATGTTGATTAATTTAAATCTTAAACTCAAAATTAGCTTAAAGAATTTAAAAACAGTCTAATATTGACTAAAAGCTAGCAAAATGTTAAAATATTAACTAAACTCAAAAATAGTCTAAATTAGCTAAAAACATCTAGCATGTTGATTAATTTAAAACTTAAACTCCAGATTATCTTAAAGAACTTAAAAACAGTTTAATATTGACTAAAAGCTAGCATAATGTTAAAATATTAGCTAAACCAGGGGTCTGCAACCTGCGGCTCCAGAGCCACATCTGGCTCTTTCACTCCTCTATTGTGACTCTCTGATGAAAAATACAAAGTTTTCCGTTTAAAGAAGTCACTGTAAAGTAAAGTTAAAAAAAATTAAAATAACGTATCACTCTGCGAGGCTCCAAAGCACAGCAGCCATAGTGGTTTGATAATCGAGAACTAAACATTTTGACAGCATTTTAATTGTGTCTCATGATTAAAAAAATACCGTTAATTAGCTCTATTTTAATTATAGATAGTTTGATTTATGAATTTCTGGATAAGAAGGACCACAAAGACTTAAAACATTTTTTTTCTCATTGCTGACATCACACTACTTGCCATTAGATTTCCTCCACCGAGATGTGACAAAGGAACTCTTTTATTTTGAAAGGAAGTGAAATTCTGTTAAAAGTTATTAACTTTTTCATATTTGGGGAAAAAAAATCCCTTAAAGTTGGTTTTATTTACGCAAAAAAATAATAATTTCCTCATATTTATCATAAAATAACAATAACATAAATTCAAAGTCTTATTCTCCTAAAGGATGTGTGGCTCTTACTGGGTTGAGTTCGGTGAAAAATCATCCTAAATGGCTCTTTAAATATTAAAGGTTGCCGACCCCTGAGCTAAACTATAAAAATGCCTAAAAACTTTTTTTTTTAATTCTAATTTTGACAAAACAGCTAAAAGGATTTTAGACATTTTTCATTCATTTCCCATTGGGCATATTTTGCTCAATGTCTGAAAAACTATGACGTTTATGAATACCAAAGTATGAACGAATGGAATGAAGCAGGAGAGTCACTATAGTTTGAATCTTCTTCCCGGCAGGTCTTGAGGCAGCTCCAGCAGGGTCTGGCGAAGTGCTACTCTGTGGCCTTTGAGAAGAGCGGCGCCGTGTCGGACGCCAAGATCACGCCGCACACGCTCAACTTTGTGAAGAAGCTGGTCAGCACCTTCGGCGTCGGCTTGGAGAACGTCTCCAACGTTTCCACCATGTTCTCCAGCGCCGCCTCCGAGTCGCTGGCCCGCCGGGCCCAGGCCACGGCCCAGGACCCCGTCTTCCAGAAAATGAAGGGACAGTTCACCACAGGTCAGCTGGTTTTTGAGCAGAAATTCACCTTTGTTTTATCGTCTAGTTGGGGTGACAGTTTTAATTTTAAAGTCTCTATTTTCAAAACATTCCCAGTTGTCTTTTTGCCTTGTATCAACCAATCAGGAGCTCTGCTTTGACTCATTTACAAGCTAATGTCTTGATCAGTGGGTGGAGTCAGAAACTAACTTGAAGGAGAATCTGATTGTTATTCTCCTGAACTCTGTGATATTGTTCCTATTTATATGGAAACAATAATTTAAAAGAATTGTAGTCTTATTTATTTATTTTCTTTTTTTGGGACAAATAGCGAGCAGCAAATCTTCAAACTGGCTCACAGAGTGATGGAAGTACCGCTGAAAGCAGCCATCATTCAGACACAGCTTCTATAATAGACGGTGAAGCTTTTAAAGCTTTAAAACAAATCTATAAATGTCAAGTTTCCATGTCCAGAACACTGGTTAAATTCTCCTCTGAGTTCTGTGCCTCTGAACCATCCAAATGTTCACAATCACAAGTTTTCCGTTCAGCAGTTTGACCCGAACAGCTTACAAACTGAAGCGACAGACGGTGTGAGTTCACAGGCCGGTGTGAAAACGGCCCACATAACAGGAGCTGTGTCACCGCCTGAATACCAGCCGCCACCGCCGCGTCCGCGCTTGTTTACATCCTCACGGACATCTCATTTTTAGGCTCGACAGCCACAGCCCTGCAAGTGTGATGTGTCCGCACCAGCTTAGCCAAAAAGCTAAAAGTGTTGGAGCATTTCCTGTCCAAAATCCCAACCATCTGACATGGATATTTCTTTTTCCCTATGTTTGCACTGTGTGTAACACCACCTAAAATAACTCTTATATATATATATATATATATAATATAAATTCTAAAGTCTGGTGAGCACCAGATAGTAACTTGAAAAAAAAAATTACTTGAGATTTGGAAAACATTTTTTTGATTCAATTTTTAGGGTAAAAAAAAGTTTTACTCCAATTTTTTCTTTTTTTTTTCAGTTATTATCTGGTGTGCACAAATTACTATCTGGTGCCCACCAAATAGTAATTGGAAAAAAATGTTTTACTTCAGTTTTTGGAGGAAAAAAAAAAGTTTAACTTTTAAAAAAAAAAAAAAAAAAAAAACTTTTGCAAGTGACTATCTGGTGTGCACCAAATTATATAAATGTACTTTTTTTTTTTTTTCTCCTGTTACTATCTGGTGCACTCCACTTACTACCTTGTGGGCTCCAGATAGTAACCATGAAAAAATTGTTTACTCCAATTTTTAGCAAAAAAAAAAAAACATCTTTTTTTTTTTTTCCCAGTGACTATATGGTGCTCACCAGTTGTTATTTGGTGTGCACCAGACAGTAACCAGGAAAAAAAACTTCCCTTTAACTAAAAAAATGTTTTTTCAATTGTTAGAAACATTTTTTTTTACTTCAATCTTTAGAATTATTTTTGTCACTATCTGGTGTGCTCCAGATAGTAACCAGTAAATACTTTTCATTTCAATTTGTAGAAAAAAAATCATTTTACTTACATTTTTTGTTTTCTTCGCCCAGTTATTATCTGGTGAGCACCAGATAGTAACCTGAAAAAAAAAAATTACTTGAGATTTGGAAAACATTTTTTTGCTTCAATTTTTAGGGGAAAAAAAGTTTTACCCCAATTTTTTCCTTTTTTTCCAGTTATCTGGTGTGCACAAATTACTATCTGGTGCCCACCAAATAGTAATTGGAAAAAAATTGTTTAGCTTCAGTTTTTGGAGGAAAAAAAAGTTAAACTTTTTATTAAAAAAACTTTTTCCTGTGACTATTTGGTGTGCACCAAATGATATAAATGTACTTCATTTTTTTTTTGTCCTGTTACTATCTGATGCACACCACTTACTACCTTGTGGGCACCAGATAGTAACCATGAAAAAATAGTTTACTCTAATTTTTAGCAAAAAAAAGCATCAATTTTTAATTTTTTTTCCCAGTGACTATATGGTGCTCACCAGTTGTTATCTGGTGTGCACCAGACAGTAACCAGGAGAAAACTTCCCTTTAACTAAAAAAAAAAAAAAAAAAAAATCAAACAATTTTTTAATTGTTAGAAACATTTTTTTTAAATTCAGTCTTCAGAGTTTTTTTAGTTACTATCTGGTGTGCTCCAGATAGTAACCAAGAAATCATTTTTATTATTTAAATTTGTAGAAAAAAAAAATCTTTTTACTTCAATTTTTTTGTTTTCTTTCCCCAGCTATTATCTGGTGTGCACCGGATAGTTACCAGATTTTTTTTTTTTTTGTTTTTTTACTTCACATTTTAATTTTTTTGTCTTGTAGTTACTATCTAGTGTGCACCATATATAGTAACCAGGAAATCATTTTTTCTACCAAAAATTTTAGGATAAAAACTTTCTATTTACATGTTTTTTCCAGTTATTGTGTGCACCAGATAGTAACCAGATAATTTTTTTAATTTTTAGCCAAAAATTTTTTTTTTACTTCCACGTCCATTTAGGGGCTCCGTAGAAAAGTACTAAAGAAATAAGCTTAATTTTGTTTTTATATTCTAGTGTTTGCTTTGAATAGTTAATTTTGTTTTATTGTCCTGCATGTTGAGGGTAAAATGCAAACTGCACAGACCGACGGGACAGGTGCGGTTTCAGTCGAGCCAAAGCCCCCACAGAGCCGCTTCTCTCAAAATAATCACCCCTCTGTTGGAGCAGACCATGTGTCTGTTATTGTACATTACATAAGGGAGTTGAAGCACAGTTCATTGGACAAAGAGTAAATAAGATCCGTCTGCAGTCTTTTCTCCACACTTTCCCATGATGCTCGGCTCATTCACTTTCATCGCAATTTTCTTTTAAAACTCAGTTTGAAATTGGATGTGAGACTAAAGGTTTCCAGCCCCAAAACACAAAAGAGACGGAAAGGAGGTTTACCGTGGGTGAGCCAGAACTAATAATCATAGAAAGTGCCTAAAGAGGAGAGCATTTCAAAACAGGACGGAGATGCTGGGAAACCCCTAAAGTCAAGTGGAAAGGCATTAGCATCTCACGCTTGATTTGGGCTCCAAAAGCGAGCGCGCCACCGCCGCCGCCGCCGACTCTTTCCAGATGTTTCGGTGCCAGCTGCGTCCGCGCAGCCGGGCGTCGACCGGGGCTTCGGCCTCGCGGGGTGCCGGCGCAGCTGTCCCCGCGGCGAGGCGGGACGAGGGCCGACCGAGACGGAAACCGCACAAGCTCCCCGGAGCGGAACAAACAGGGTTTACAGACCCGCGGAGCGGCCAAGCCATCATTCCCGGCACCGCGTTAGTGCCTCATTCGCTTTCACGGGGCTTGTGGGCTGGAAAATACGGGCTTGTGTGTTCGGATATAACATTTGGCAGCCGAGAAGCATTCAAATCCAATTACGGAGAACGTCGTCGTTACGAGTTGCCGTTTAAATCGGTTCTTTGTGAGAGAAAGTAGTTTTAACCAGATCACCTTCAGTTCCTGAAGCTTTGAAGGGAAACTTTCCCAGCCGCTCTCCCCCATCCGGGCTGCAGTGACTTCAGCTCACCAATCAGCCATAATAAAGTTAAATTGACTCCACCACACCACTCGAATTCAGACAATCCCACAGCGAGGCGAGACCAGGGCAGCACACGGGGGAATTACGCTTCTATATAGAGAGGTGGCCCACCTTCTAAGTGTGGAGCCAGTAATTTGGTGCAGCCGTGCAGATCCTCTGCTGTCTGTCTGTCACGCAGGTCGGGTCGGGTGAAGCGGCAGCCTCGGTTTCTACGCGCAGGTCAGAGAGCAGCCCGGCTGCTTTCCGCGGAGCCGGCCGCCTCTGGTCCCCACTGAGCCGGGTCAGAGAGGAGTTCAGGGAAGCTGAAATTACTCTCATCGGCTCCATTTCACTCGTCCTGAAGCGAAACTCCGCTCTCACTGTTAAAGTTTTCCGTGAACCAAGAATGAAAAACGGAGGGAGAAGATCGTATTTAAAGATTCCAAACGATCTTAACCTCCTCCAAAGATCTGAGTTCTTAACCCTTTAACTTCCTGCTCAACCAAATGGTGGGAAAAAGTAAGAAAAGATGTTTTTAAAAATATTGATTGTGTGTATTACTTCCAAAGGTACGGAGCCCCTAAAGGGACATTAAAGAAAAAAAAGGGAAGTTAAAAAAAAAAATTCTGGTTACTAACTGATCCGCACCAGATAGTAACTGGAGCAAACCAGATAGTAACTATATTTTTTTAATTAATTATTTCAATTTTTAGAAAAAAAAATTAGCTATAGTCTGGTGCGCACCAATTACTAACCAGAACATTTTTTTTCTAAAAATATAAGTAAAAAAATTCTGGATACTATCTGCAGAGCACCAGTTAGTTACTGGTATTTTTTTTTTCTCTAACTTCAATTTTTAGATTTTTTAAATTTGCTATCTGGTACGCAAAAGTTACTAGCCAGAATATATATATATATATATATATATATATATTTTAAATTCTGGATAGTAACTGATGCACACCAGATAGTAAGTAGATTTTTTTTTCTACTTCAATTTTTAGAAAAAAAAAAAACCTTTTTAGTTACTATCTGGTGTGCACCAGTTGCTAACCAGATTTTCTTTTTTTTTTTTTTTTTTACTTTAATCTTTTACGGAAAACCTTTGTATTTTTAGAAAAAAACTTCTTTTTTTTCCTTCAATTTTATTTTATATTTTTTACTTTGATATCCCTTTAGGGGGCTCCGTACCAAGGTAATAAGCAGCAGGGAAAAAAAAAAAAAAAGCATTTTTTATGAAAAAGCTTTTTTTTTTTTTTTTTCCAAAATGCTTTTTTTGGGCAGTTAAAGGGATAATGTTGTCATGACGACGGGGTAAAGTTCAGGTCAAGAAAAGTGCTAAAATCCTTTCACAGGACGCTTGTTTTGTGGTAGAATCAAGTGTCTGCTGTGTAGAGGGTGTCAAAGTTTGCCATAAAAGTTCAACTTTTTTACTCTCCTGACACCTAATTCTGTATAAGATTTATATCAGACACTTTTGATGTTAAAAAATTTAGCTATGTAGGTCTAAACCAGGGGTGGGCAAACTTTTTGATTTGTGGGCCAGAAAGGGTTCTAAAATTTGGCATAAGGGCCGGACAAGGAGCAGATGGAAGGAGTGATTTGGTAATGAACCTCATAAACTAAAAAGATAATATGGAATTTAGAGAAAAACATGCTTTAATTTGGATTAAAATTCACATATATTCATTTAAAAACAGAAAATTGGGGAATTTTAATTTCTAAATTTTGATTTTTGTTCTCTTTTTGGGTTGATGTTCTTCAGAGGAAAATTCGAACTCAAAAAAATGCGAACAATCACCATCTGACTCAGGAAAAAACACACGAACGCCAGAGAAACAACATCATTCATGAGAAGAAACCAGAAATACAATGAAAATAAGACAATAATTAGGATTTTTTGGATTCAATGTATTATAATTTGGAGGGCCAGATTAAGTAGCTTAAGGGGCCGTATATGGCCCCCGGGCCGTAGTTTGCCCACCCCTGGTCTAAACTCTAGTTACAAAAGCCTAAGTGCTGCCATTTTATAACACTCATGGATGGAACCGACTAACTACTAGAGTCATTTTTCATCTTTTCCTCTACTGTGTATAAATGAAATTTTTTAATAACCCCTGCAGCTTAAATTTAGTAATACGCACCTGTTTGGGGGTTGACCCGTACAGATACTGCAGGTTTTGGGTTGTCCGGGCCCGTGGAGGATCTGCGTCTTAAGGGGAGCGCAGGTGTGTCTTGCTGTCCCCTTAAGGGTCGTACGGCCACCTTAAAGGACACGATCGTCATGCGTGTGGTAAATGTTTCATGAAGTATTAGTAAGGCTAATGGAAGTGGCATACACTAACGACGTCCGGGTCTCCTTACGCCACACTCTAGTCATTAGAGCTCCTCACTACAAATAGTCTGGCCGTGTGCAAGAAGTACGCATTAATTAAACGACTCCGACAGGCTCCTTACACAGGATTTTGGTGGATTAAAAAATAAAAAATCAGTACGACACACCTGCGTTTCACCTACTTCACCCTTTCTTACCCTTCTATAGGGGTTCACTACAACATGTTGCCCGCAGCATGCCCATAGATGAACATTTTCACTGTACGGGCTCACAAAGTTCTCTACGCTCTTGATATTTTGTGCAGAACACCCGTGTCCCCGTACAGGTTTGACCATTTTTCACCTGCATGCACTCATACCTGTGGTCAGCCGCAACTAAGGCTTTTGTAAACTGGTCATCGCGTTTAAAATGTAATTAAAAAGTTTCATATTTTAGGGTACAGGATTGTCTTTTCTGCGAGTCTGAATCACTGAATCACAGGCAAATGTCTTCATTTCCTAAAGAATCAACAAACTTTCTACTTTAAAGTTAAAGTCTCGCAGACTTTGACCACTATCCTGGTTTCATAGGACTTTTTTCAATTTAGAGGCGGCTGAATCGCAAGCAGCCGGACAGCAAAATAGAGTTACTCCGAAAAGAACATTGGCTGTTTTTAAAGGGCTTATTTCAAGTATTAAGAAGTCTGACTGTAGCAGAGACTGCAGGCGCTTTGAAATGGCAAGGCCGATTCATTATAACAGGCAACACCATCATGTAGTGCTGAAACGGGGGGGGGGAAACAGACGTACTCTTTCTTTCATCACAGCATGTTTGGGGTAATAATGTGACATTTACAATGATTTTTATAGCTTTAATTGAATCAGTACCATGATTTTTAATTAAGCTTTCAATTAATCAGTACCAGAAGATTTTAGTTAATTAAGCAAACAAGTTCAGGAATTAGTCTTTCTCTTGAGCAAGGCACTGCAGAGGTCAGCGCAGATGGACTGTTCCAACCATTGACTGTATACGAGAACTGGACCGAGTGAGGAGTGTGACGTCATCCACAGGAAGTGGTTTATGTCCAGAACCAGACAAATTAAGTCAATTTGGTCTCCTTGTCAGTGAGTGGCGGTTGGTCAGAATCTGTCCGAGTCGACGTTTCTATTGGGGCTGTGGATCGTTGTTCAGGTGGCGATCCGACGCGATTCACAAATCAAGCTCAACGATTCACGAATCGAACCACGATTCTTACTTTTTAATATTGTTTATTGCTGTGTATTTACTACATGGAGGAAAATTGAAATTATTTGTATTAAATCACCTAAATTTATACATTTTTATTTAGAACATGAGATCAGAAACAACAAAACTGATTACAAAAAAAGAAAAAAAACCCACAAAGATTCAGATTAAAAAAAAATTTGGTCATTTTAAACTTTTTTTGGTCAACCTTCTGGTTAAGTTCAGCAGCAACATAAACGACATAAAAATAATAACAATCACTGTTGTTTTGTATCATTTAACAGCAAAACTTGAAAATGTTTTCCACAGTTTTCTATTCTCAAAGTTCTTCAATATTTTACGTTTTAAGCTTTACATATTGGTGGAGAGGTCGTATAAAAAAAGTATTTTTCCGCAGCAGAATCAGCTGATTCACGTTGATTACATCCTCCTTTCAGCAGCGAGAGGCTGCGTTTCTTCAGAATAAGATGGAGTTTCGTTAATTGCGTGAAGTGTTTAAGAGTTATCATAACTAAATGAAAGTAAACACTGGAGCTAAAGCTTAGATGTTAAAGCTAATTCATTTTTTCTAAAGTTATGTCAGTGAACAGAACTTCAGTCTCGGTTTTTGAACGGAAAAAAGCTCTCGCTAGTTTTACTTTGAAAACCGGAAGCCTCACCGACAAGAAAGATGTGTTTGTTTTAGTTCGTTAACTTAAAATCCTACATTAATCTGCATTCTAGAGGGAAAATACATCGTTCCCAGATAATATTTTGATCATATTTTACTACAATTTGCTATATTTATAAAAATCGCAAATCAGCGATCTTGACGTGACGAATATTTGTACCCAAATTTTCGGGAGCAAATCGCGAGTACTCGAGCACCCAGATACTCGTTACAGCTCTAGTTTCTATGGCAACCACTCTCTACTCGGGAGTGATCTCGTCCTGACCAACAGCAGAGAAAGCGGATATAAGCTAAAAGCTTCTTCAGATTTTACTGTTACAATAAGGAGTTAGTATATTTGTATAAACTCCTTTTGTATATTGATTTTGTTTGTATATTTTTTTTAAAGGTTCATTGTCTGTTCACATTCACCCCAGTTCTAGAAAAAATTGTGTATCTCAATATAAATCCTTTAATTTCACGATAACGATATATATCACGAATGAAATACATTTTCAGTTATGTTTACTTTTCTGACTAGTTTAAGTTACAGATAACTGAATCGTCACATTTTAGAAACAAACATTGTAGTGCAGTAAAATAAATCAACCCGCCGCGCCAAGGGGCCCCACCCCCGCAGAGTCACGCCAACTCCAGACGAGTAGCCCATCCCCCACCGAGAGTTCTGAGCGTCCCCCCAGGCACGAGCCAGGGCCCCCCCCCCAAGGGAGACCAACCAATCAACACCTACCACCCGCGAATCAAATGTTGGGCGTGGGGGTCAACTTTAATTGGGGGGATCCTATTGGCCAACTTTTACTACACAAAAAAAGAAAATGAAAAAAATAAGGATTTACAAGAAACAATACTTATAACAGTAAAAAATAAAAGCTGTCTATTACTCTGTAAAAGTCTATTGGATTTGGAACACCAAGGGGGGAGGGGTCACTCAGTCCAGTTCTCATCTACAGTCGCATCCATGAACATGAAAATGTAAGCTTTTATTGTGAAAAGCAAGAGCCGAGGCATTCCCAGGTCTCTCCAAATTGAATTTTCGCTGTAGAAGAGGCATTAAAAGTGTTTTTCATTTGAGGATATTTCCCAGCGTACACGCTGCCTGTGTTCTGCTTTAATCCCACAAGTTATTTTCCTCTTAGTAAAAGTACATTTGCATAAATAAGCTTGAAGGGCAGCTGAGGGATTTGAGGCTGGATTTCAAGTCATTAGGACGTAGAGTTTGTTTACCGTAAATATCAAAATTATCCATCATGGTTGTAAGATTATTAAAATGCTAAGGTGTTTATAAAATATTTCACGCACCATTTCTTTTGGCTCTGTGAGGAAAAACAAAGAGAGAATCGGGAGACATAAGCAGTTTCTTCATCTTGAACCTCTCCCCCCTCCTAACAGACTTCGACTTCAGCGTGCCAGGCTCCATGAAGCTCCACAATCTCATCTCCAAGCTGAAGAAATGGATCAAGATCTTGGAGGCGAAGACGAAGCAGCTGCCCAAGTTTTTCCTGATCGAGGAGAAATGTCGCTTCCTCAGCAATTTCTCTGCGCAAACTGCCGAAGTGGAGATCCCGGGGGAGTTCCTGATGCCCAAACCGACGCACTACTACATCAAGATCGCCAGGTAGCCGCCTTTGGTTGTAACGGGACGCTTTTGTTGTGGCCGTTATTCTGTGAACCGTTCCAAATTGCTGCTGAATTTTGCATTAACTTCCCACTTTCCCCCCAAGGATTTAAACAGGACAAATTATATGAAAGAATTAAAACATTTTTCTGAGCTGGAGGGGACAAACAACCCCCTCCCCGGTGGAAAAACGCTGCATCACCACTCTGCTAGGATGGCCGGGCAATTGTTTTTGGAGAACAAAAAAAAAAAAAAACCCCAGATAAGACGCAGAGCTTCAACCGCCGAGGCTCAGACATCAAAGCAACACATTGAATAAATGTTAGAAAAAGACAAATGAAGTCATGGGTTTTGTTTGAGTTTAGTGTTAGATAAAGGAAGTGTCCGCATGTAGGGAAAGTCTTTACAAAAACCACATGAATGCAATATTTGGATTCACGGTGTGAAAGGAGGTTTGACTTTAAGAGAACTTCTGTTAAAATAATGTCAAAAACACGTCACAGAGTTGAAATTATCTCGAGTCATCAAACATGGATTCAGCAAATTGCACTTAAATCTCATTTAATAAACTAATTTAGAATAGAAACTTTAGTGATCCTACAAATAAACTTGTTACCATAGTTGTGTTGGAAATGATAGCAGCCATCTGTTGTTTCTCCTGCAGGGTTTTGTAGCAATAATATGTTTTGAGCAATAATCTACATTTGCTGAATATTATTAAAGAAGTGCTAGAAAAGTAGGAACTAAAAGAGTTTATAAAGCGACATTTCATTTCTGGAGGGTCTTCAATCCCCGATGTTCGTTCTTATAGTCAGAACGCTTGCACAGTTTGTTGAATCAATGTTTTGTGAATTGATAACATGTGACATATTTTTTGACAGTAATCTAAAAGGAAACATTTAGTATTTGAAAGAGAAAACAAGTAGGAGTTAAAAGAAAGACAAGATGTTGTCAAAACAAAGAATACTAACGATGATTAAAACAAACCAAAAAGTACCACTCAAAATAAACCAAAAAAAAATTGAAGTCTAAACAAAGAAAAGTCATTGATAAAAGAATAAAAGTACTAGTCTAAAAAGAGAAAAGTAATGGTAAAAACAAAGAAAAGTCGTAGATAAAACAAGAAAAGTCATAGTCAAAACAAAGAAAAGTAGTATTAGAATTAAAGTCATAGTTAGACAAAGCAAAGTTGTAGTCAAAACAGAAGAAAGTACTAGTCAAAACACAAAAAGTACTAGTCAAAACACAAAAAGTACTAGTCAAAACACAAAAGTTACTAGTCAAAAAACAAAAAGTACTAGTCAAAACAAAAAGTACTAGTCAAAACACAAAAAGTACTAGTCAAAACACAAAAAGTACTAGTCAAAACACAAAAAGTACTAGTCAAAACACCAAAAAATACTAGACAAAACGCAAAAAAGTACTAGTCAAACCGCAAAAAAATATCGGTCAAACCACAAAAACTACTAGTCAAAATACAAGAGTACTAGTTAAAACACAAAAAGTACTAGTCAAAACGCAAACAAGTACTAGTCAAAACACAAAAAGTACCAGTCAAAACACAAAAAGTACTAGTCAAAACACAAAAAGTATTAGTCAAAACACAAAAAATACTAGTCAAAACACAAAAAATACTAGACAAAACGCAAAAAAGTACTAGTCAAACCGCAAAAAAATATTGGTCAAACCACAAAAACTACTAGTCAAAATACAAGAGTACTAGTTAAAACAAAAAAAGTACTAGTCAAACTACAAAAAAGTATTAGTCAAAACACAAAAAGTACTAGTCAAAACACAAAAAAATGCTAGTCAAAATACAAGAGTACTAGTCAAAATACAAAAAGTACTAGTCAAACCACAAAAAATACTCGTCAAAACAAAGAAAATAGTATTGAAAACAAAGTCGTAGTCAAAACAAAAATAGTCACCGTCAAAATAAGAAAATGGGTTTTTAAATCAAAGAAAAGTTGGAGTCAAAACAAAGAAAATTTTTCAAAACAAGAAGAGTAGTATTTGAAGAAAAGTCATAGTTAAAACAAGAAAAGTTGGAGTCAAAATAAGAAAATGAGTTTATAAACAAACAAAAGTCGTATTGAAAACAAAAAAATGTATTAATAATGTGAAAAGTTGGAGTCGGAGCAAAAAAAAAAATATTGAAAACAAAGAAAAGTCGTATTGAAAATAATAATTTTTAGGATAAAACTAAACGGATTTTCTAAAGTGTGCATATATTTCTCACAGCATCCATTACATTTTGAAAGTGACTTGAGCCCGTACATTTATCCTCTTCTCTCACTTTACATTGGGACATTTCAGTGTCAGGATTTACAGAATTATCTTCTTTCATGTGAATGAAGATTTTAAACATCATTTAAATAATTTTTGTTATGATTTTTATTGGTGATCAAATTACTTCTAAATTAATGAATTAATAATAAATAAACAGTTGATATTTCTGTGTTGTAAAGCTTTGATGAAGCGAGTCCTCTCTCTCCTGGATTCAGTTTGTCTCCACCTGTGTCCAGGTTCATGCCCCGCGTGGAGATCGTTCAGAAACACAACACGGCTGCTCGCGGCCTCTACATCCGCGGCCACAACGGGAAGATCTACCCCTACCTGGTGATGAACGACGCCTGTCTGACCGAGTCTCGGCGGGAGGAGAGGGTCCTGCAGCTCCTGCGCTTCCTCAACCCCTGCCTGGAGAAGAGGAAGGAGACGACCAAGAGGCATCTGTTCTTCACCGGTACGACTGGAAATCCAGCGGTATTAAATGTTTTGCCACAAAAAAAAAGCGTTTTTGATCTTTTCCAATCAGCTGGAATAGCAGATATTGATTTGCTGTGAGCTCAGCGTTTTACCGTCTTTGATCTCACTCGGTTCTGATCTTCAGCGCAGCTTTTCCCAGAGGACTATTTTTATTTGGATCCGTGGTTTGACTCTTTGGCAAACACGATTTGTTTGCTAGCAACCTTAGCACTCGCACCACTCTGTCATTTCCGCTCCGAGGCCGGCTTTGATGTCGTTTTTCCTCTTCCTCGTCGCCGCAGTGCCCGAGTGGTGGCGGTGTCCCCTCAGATGCGGCTGGTCGAGGACAACCCCTCGTCTCTGTCTCTGGTGGAGATCTACAAGCAGCGCTGCGCCAAGAAGGGCATCGAGCACGACAACCCAATCTCGCGGTACTACGACCGTCTGGCCACCGTGCAAGCTCGAGGCACGCAGGCCAGCCACCAGGTACGGAGCCGATCCGCACGTTTCCAACCGCTGTTCCCAGTTCTGCCAAAAATGCTTTTAAAATCGGATTAAAACTTTGTTTTTTCAAAACGAAATTACGATTTGTGAAAACAGGAAAAGAAACGTTATTTCGGGATGTTTGCGTCCATAAAGTTTTCTTTCAGGTGATTATTTAAATTGTCAAAGCTCAAATTTAACAAAAAAAAATCATTTTGTGATTTCTAAAACAACAATCTACAACTGTAACAAAAGTTTTATGCAGCTTTCGAGATGGCTTGCCATCTTAAAAAAAAAAAAAAAAAAAAAACTAAAACTCTTCAGGATTACAATCTATCTCTTCTTATCTCCTTGAGCCTCATCGGGAAGGGAAAAGTTGGATTTAGGAGTTGCAAAAGTTGCGTTCTTGTTCTTTTTTTTTTTGCCAAATATTGTGGAAATCTGATACGTAAATCCTTGGCTAAAGCAGAGCGAAAAGATGTGACAGACGGTATATTAGGAATGAACCAAAACTTTGAATGGTTACCATGGAGATAAATAAATAGAGCAAGAGATGCTACGTTAGCCCGTTACGTCAGTAATCGATGAAATACAGCTTAGCAGCTACAGTAAAATGCTCATTTAAAAACGTTGTCGGGGTTGGGGGGGTGTAAACCATGCTGCGGCAGCCAATCACAATGCACCTATCGGGGGGCGGCAACTAAATCTGGATTAATAAAAATTATTGAAGTAATCTGAAATGATCTAAGTTTAATAGATCAATAATCGATCCACAAAAATAGAGATCGATCTAATCCATATTGCTAAAGTCCGCTAGCTTTATGCTAACATATAATGGGATTTCCTATAGGTCAGCTAATGCTAACGCTCGGTCAGCGTAAACATACATTGCTGACTAAATGAACATTTCATAAACTCACAGGCAGGAATTTTCCAAACTCTTTTAATAAATATTTTTTAACGTAAACATTTTTCTCTAAAGCACTGGTTGAATTCCCCCACTAACCTCTGAAAAACGAACTTTTCTTTTGTTTTTCTAAACACCGGACATGATTTCACAAAGTGAAAAACGAATAAATACAAACAATTTATGACTCCACTGTATTCTTGTTGGATGGTTTATTCCAGTTTTACATTTAAACACGTTTCTTTTTTTTTTTTTTTGTTTGAAATTGTTCGACCCCAATGCATTGTGGTCTATATTCGCTAATCTAGTGAGCATCGCTGCACACTAGTTAAGACTCCTGGGAAATTTCGAGTGCTTTCGATTTTGGAATTAGTAGATTCAGACAGCGTTATATATAGTATTAATTATATAGTATGTATAGTATTAACAATGTCATTATTATTATTATCAGATTAATATGAAAATCTTCAAAACGTATAAATTATTCATGTATTTCTAAACAAATGTGTCTAAATGTGTAAACCCAAAATTGAATTGACATCGAAAGTATCGGAAAAATTTTTTTTTTTTTTTTTTTTTAAATGAAGTCGTCACATTACCACGGTGATAGGGGCAGAAGGGGGGTGTGAGGGGCATTTAGCAGCCAGGCGGGGGAGGGTGGCCTACACACCTGCGACCCATACAACCATCGTTACTATTTCCACAATAAGTAAAAACGAATTTATTTATTTTTGTAAGCTTACCGGTTGAAAGTTTCTCCTTATTTATTCTGATATTTAACTTTTTAATTTTTGTTTGATTATAAAAATATTTTTTAAAGAATTCCAGTCTTGTGATCCCAGTGGAAAATGATTTTTATAATCTTTTTTATATTATTTTCCTAATGCATAAAAACATATAAGCTCCAAATACAAATAATCAACCAAAAGTTTTTGTCTCGTCTTTTTTTGTTGCCAGGTTCTCCGAGATATCCTGAAGGAGGTTCAGGGCAACATGGTTCCTCGCAGCATGCTGAAGGAGTGGGCCCTCCACACGTTCCCCAACGCCACCGACTACTGGACCTTCCGCAAGATGTTCACCATCCAGCTGGCCCTCATCGGCCTGGCCGAGTTCATGCTCCACCTCAACAGGCTCAACCCCGAGATGCTGCAGATCGCTCAGGTAGAAGATGTCCTCTGCTCGTCCAACCTGCCGTCAAGGACGAGAAGGATCCATTTGACGGGCTAATTTAATAGATATACACACTCAGAGATGCATTAAGAGATCACTATTACCCTCTTCTTATCATATTCTCCCCTGTGACATTCACGCTGAGCCCATGAGTCAGTCATCCGCCGTCACCGCAGAGGCTGTTTTGACAGAACTTATATTCCGTCTCTCAGCTCGGTTATCAAAGACGTTCCGATTTAAAGAGCCCGTGTTTGTGTGTGCATGCGTGTCCCTTGCAGCAGACACGCGTTGCTGTGCTGTTCAGGGATGGCCTTCTCAAAGTCATTATTAAACATGATTGTGCAAGTTGGCCACCTCTCCCCTCCGATCCTAATCGGCCTTTGCTGACGGGCCTTCCTTTGGGCAGCTAAGCGCTGGTATTAAGCCCCCTCTCTGCCTGTTCCACTCCACAGATCCCATTAGACGCAGGGTTACGGCGTGTGGAGGGAGCGCACATACAAACACGCACACGCAAGTAGAGACGGGGCAAGGACAGCCAAAAAATGGAGGCCGACACGGCTACAACTGTAACCTGCTGTGAAGGATTTACCAATAAAAAAGCAAAGTTAGCTGCAGTCGACTTAGAACCATAAAAATAGAGACCGGATGCGTTTGTAAGAGAGAAACATGAGGTTGTAACAAACACCTGATGAGGTTGTAATAGAAAATGGATTGGCTTTTAAAGCAAGACTGGATGAGGTTGTTATTTGGTCCAAATAAGTTTGTAAGAGACGTCTGTTGAGGTTGTAACAAAGACTAGATAAGGTTGTGAGAGACTAGATGAGTTTTAACAAAGACTTGATGAGGTTGCAACAGAAACTGGAAAAGGTTATGACAGGGTATTTTATCAAATTAAAGAGATTATCTGATGAGGTTGTAACAAACACTTAATGAGGTTGAAACAGAGACGACAAAAGGTTGATGAGACTTGATGAGGATGTAACCAAATTAATGAGGTTGTAGTGAAGATCTGGTGAGCTTGTAACAGAGAATTAATACAGTTTTTAAAAGACTTGGCAGGGTTGTAAGAGAGACTTGATGAGGTTGTAAAAAACCTGATGAGGTTAAAAAAAGTTAAAGTTAAAGTCCCATTAGTTGTCACACACCTAGGTGTGCGAAATTTGTTCTCCGCATTTGACCCATCCCCTAAGGGAGCAGTGAGCTGCAGACACAGCCGTGCTCGGGAACCATTTGGTGGTTTAACCCCCCAGTCCAACTCCTTAGTGCTGAGTGTCAAGCAGGGAGGCACTGGGTCCCATTTTTACAGTCTTTGGTATGACTCGGCCTGGACTTGAACCCATGACCTTCCAATCTCAGGGCGGACACTCTACCACAAGGCCACTGAGCTGGTGAGATTGTAACAGACTTGATGACGTTGCATTTAAACTGTTAAGGTTTAAACAGATTTGATGAGATTTCAAGAGACTAGATAAGGTTGTAACAGACTTGATAAGGTTGCAAAAGATACTTAATGAGGTTGTTACAGATCTGATGAGGTCTTAACAGGCGCATTGAGGTTGTAACCAATATTTAAGAGGTTTTAACAGATCTAATGAGGATGTAACATAAACTTAATGACATTGTGAGAGAGACTTGATGAGGTTGCAACAGAAATTGAGGTTGTAAAGGTCTTGGTGGGGTTGCAACAGAAATCATGAGGTTGTAAAGGACTTGTTGAGGTTGTAAAAGAGACTTAATGATTTTGTTACAAACCTGATGATAGATCTATTGAGGTTGTAACAGATTTAAGGAGGTTTTAACTGATATAATGAGGTTGTAACATAAACTTGATTATGTTTTGAGTCAGACTTGATGAAGTTGCAACAGAACTTATGAGGTTGTAAAGGACTTGTTGAGGTTGTTACAAACCGGATGAGGTTGTAACAGACGTATTGAGGTTGTAATAAATTTAAAGAGGTTTTAACAGATCTAATGAAGTTGTAACATAAACTTGATTATGTTGTGAGAAAGGCTTGATGAGGTTGCAACAGAATTAATGAGGTTGTAAAGGACTTGTTTTGGTTGTAATACATAATTGATGAAGTTTTAATTGACTAGATGAAGTTGCAACAGAACCTAATGAGGTTGTGACAAAGACTTGATAAGCCTGCTCTAGACCTGGTGAGGTTGTAAAGGGCTTGTTGAGGTTGTAACAGAATTCCTGAAGTTCAAGCTGAGACTGAGGTTGTAGCATACCCGATAAGGTTATATAAGAGACTGGATGAGGTTCTAAGATAGGCTGGATGAGGTTGCAAAGGACACTCGGGAGTTGGATCCCTTCTTTGACCATCTTAGCATCATCTTCGACCGTTGCGTCAGCAGCTGCTGGGCGGGTCAGCGACCCTCATGTAACTTTTATTGACTTTTTAAACTACCGACAACCACACAGAAGGTCAAACGCTCCTGGCGTCTCACCAGCCGGAGGTCAAGGGCTGAAACGACATGAATAAATGAAAAGGAACAAGCAAAATCTTCCTGTAACACTTAACTGTCATGTTTCAATGTTACTTCATTTAATATTACATTTAAATCTCTTTATTTAAAAAATAAAAGCCTTTTATATAAAGTGAGTTAAATTCTTCAAGCTTTTATTACAAACTAATTCTTAGTTATTGGACGATGCTGAAAACAATTTTTGAATGAAAAGGGAAGTTGTAGAGTTTAGTCCTTCAGATGTTTTATATTTCAAACTGTAATAATGAGCTTTTTTTTTTACTCTACATTTCTGCTTTTGGCGCATTTTTAATGTTTGTTAAACAAACCGTTTTCCCAGCAGCTGAAGATAAAGAAAACTGTTTATATTCAGAATACTGACTCATTTCTTTGAATAATTCTGTTAGCTGAGCTCCTGAAATTCACACTCTCGATGATACAATATATGCAAATTGAAAAATGTCAGGTCACTTTCATTAGTTTGCACAGAGAAAAGGGGCCGGCGCATTATTCCTTTTCCACCTCGGACTCTTGTCTGAAGTTCCCGCTGGCGGTTTTCCCGCGGGATTCACGGCTCCGAGCGGCCGCGGCGCCCGTCGCTCATTCACAGCAGACTACAAATGAAGCTAATCAGCGGGCTCTCATTCGGAGCGCCGCACAGAAGCCTCCGCTGGGCTTATCGGAGCCTCGCGGGAGCCGCCGCCGCGGCCTCCGCCCGCTGCCTTTGGGCCTCGACGGCAGGTGAGGAAGACGGGAGTCCGGGATGAAAAGAAGGAATGAAACGCTGGGCTATGAAGCTGTCAGAGCCGCTCGCTCCTTCCTGTGAGAGAGCTTATCTTCAGCACATAAATGCAGGCTTAAAAGATGAAAACCCGCCTGTGTGCGTTAGAGTCACGAGGGAGCGACCCGAGTGGGAGTGAATGGAGACGTGTTGATGCTCTGCTGGACACCGTCTGTGTCACGGAGATCGATATCGGACGCCATTTTGAGGAGTCGTTTTCTTCTGAAACCTGAACTTTCCTCATTTTTTCAGGATACGGGCAAACTGAACGTCTCCTACTTCCGCTTTGACATCAACGACGCCACGGGCGACCTGGACGCCAACCGGCCCGTCCCGTTTCGCCTGACTCCGAACATCTCCGAGTTCCTGACCACCATCGGCGTCTCGGGTCCGCTCACCGCCTCCATGATCGCCGTGGCGCGGTGCTTCGCACAGCCCAACTTCAAGGTAGATGGACACATAGTCACTTTGCGATTGAAAAGTTACGGAGTTTTTTCTAATTTTTCTTCAAATGTACAACTTTTATTGTGAAGGCCGCCGTTTGTAACTTTTATTTTTATAATATGTAAAGTTTGCAAATTGAATAATAGTTAAAAATAATTAAAAAAAAATAGCAAAATTATCTTAACAGATTTATGAAAATATTCATTTTTTTCCATTTTATTCGTTTTATTTTTAAATGATGTTACAGAAGCTTTAAGAGTCGCTTTTCTCTTTTTATTTACATGGATCGCGTAAAAACCTGGAATTGTGATAATTAGCCAAACAGTTGAAGAATTACGATCGTTGAAAGAACGTAAACTTCATTTATTACATTTTTTCTTCATTTTTCGTCAAGCCTGCAACTTTTATTGTGAAGGCCGCCGTTTGTAACTTTTATTTTTATAATGTAAAAAGTTTGCAAATTGAATAATAGTTTAAATTTTTTTTTTTAAATAGCAAAATTATCTTAACAGATTTCTGAAAATATTTATTTTTTTCCATATTATTTGTTTTATTTTTAAATGATGTTACAGAGGCTTTAAGAGTCGCTTTTCTCTGTGTCAGAATCGGCTAATTTACATCAATCTTGTTAAAATTTAAACATTTTTTAATTAAATTTATTATTTATTATTATTATTTATTTAAAAAAAATTAAATGTAAATTTTAAAAATGGAATTGTGATAATTAGCCAAACAGTTGAAGAGTTGCAATGAATGTAAACGTCATTTATTTCATTTTTCGTCAAACCTGCAACTTTTATTGTGAAGGCCGCCGTTTGTCACCATCTAAAAGGAAAATATCGATTCAGTGAAATATCGCGATACAGTAATATATCGCCACGGTGATATTCAATTATTATTATTTAAAAACAAACAGTTTTGTTTTCCACTTAAATATTTCCTGAATTACCAAAATAAAAGCACCATGAATTTGCTTGGGTTAAAACCAACTGATGAGAAACAGTTGCTGAACTTAATGTTCTGATCATTAAATAACATTCACGGGAACAATTCATTGTTATTCTCATATTTCTTAAATCAGAATTTAAAACATAATACTGTGATACTCTTAAACACATCCATAATTTAAACCTTTTCTAATTCTAACATTTCACAAATGGAATAACAGTAAAGAATTAGCTTTTAACAATATTATTTTACTTTAAGTGTAAAAAATATGCATTTTTTCCATATTATTTAAATTACATCTTAATACTTAAGTAAATAAAAACTGATTTTGCAATTAAAAAATAAGTGATTTTTTTATTACTGTTAGTTTTAGAGGAAAATAAAAGTAAATAAAATATTTTAGCATTTTTGTTACATGGAAAACAAAACAAATAAAAACACAGCAGCATCTGTTTTTTGTCGTCATTTTTGCTTGAAGAAATCCAGCCGTCGGTAAACTTGATTAACACGCCGAGATGGTTTGGAGACGGAGCATCCGTCACTGTCGGGACGCTTCTGCTGCAGAAACGGGACGACTTTCTGTTCCTTTGTGTGGTTAATTTATGAGTCTTTAGATTCCGGGTTGTAAAGCCAGCAGCTGTGCTTCAAACCAAAAAACTGTGTTGGTGCATCTCGACGGCTCATATTTGTAAAAACTTTATTGATCCATGATTGTAGACAGGATCAGAGTGACACCACGAGACAGATTAAACTTTAGTTTATATTTATAATAATTACACTTTAGGTCTTATAAAGTTTTTTTTCCTTTTCTGGGATAACTTTATTGTTCTAGAACGTTAACAGGATGTTTAATATAACTGATCAATTGTTTGCTCAAAGTTTCCGGGATGCAACCTGATGCCGGTCGATCAGAAAGAAAAGATTTACACTTTTCTGTTTTATTGGTTATCTAATTCTGACGGAAGTTTTATTTTGAAAAACTGCTGGAAAGTTGATTTAGAATAAAGAGAAGGAGGTCAAATCAGGATCTGCTTAAAGTTCACAAAAGAAGAGACGGAAAATGTTATAGATTAAAAAAAAGCAGTTTTAACTTGAAAATACGTAAAGAAAACTGTTTTTTTCAAGTTCTCCATTTTATTTTTTCACATTTTCAATAATTTCTTCAAGTTTTCCATATTTATTTTCACCTGCTTTCAAATTTCCATTTTTTTTTCTTCAAATATTCAATGTTTTTTCATTCAGTTTGAGCTGATCCTGATTTGACCCCATAGAGAAAACTTCAAAATAAAATCACTTGACATTTAGCAGACACGGGGTTCCTCTGGGGTCTGAAAACGTCTAAAAAGCATCGATGGATTTTGGAAATAATCCCTTAAAAAGCCTTAATAATTGTGATCCGGTTCACATTTCCTGTTGAAATGAATGTGTAATTTAAAGATGTGATTATTTTGATGCAAAATGTAAACAAACAGCTTGAGAACTGTCATTATGCAATCATATTTTTTAAAAGTTAAAAAACAGTAAAAATAAATAAATAGAGCTCTAAAGCATCAGAAGATAAGGAGCCACACATTTGATCCTAAAATAGGAATAAAGGAATAAAATGGCAAATAGACTCAGACATCGTTTATTATTTTTTAAATCCACGGCCTTAAAAAGTCTCAAGAAACTTGTAGGAACTTATTTTTTAACCTAAAATGTTAACGTCTTTTCTCCAAATCTGAATTTATTGAGACAGTTGTTCCTACAGACCATAATAATAATGCACGATGTTCATTAACCAGCTGTCTAATGTTTGGAGGACGCTGCTAATAAACGTTTATGATTATATTTAGAAAATAACAGTTTTACTGTCCTGGGTTTTTGTTTTTAGGGTTGATAAAACATCTTTATCACATTTTAATGGTTCCTACACAAAATCTAGTTGATCAATAAAGTTTAAAGCAGCTGCAGATGTTTGACAGAAGATGATCGTCACCCTGAAAAACGAGAGGAAAACTGGAGGAAAACGGGAAAGTCATTTCAGCTTCTTACTGTCCAGTCTGGGGCCTGAACAAAAGGTCAGAGGTCGCTCGTTTAACGGCCATTTTAACGTTAAAAGAAAGGACGGGGTCAGATTCATCAAAATGACAGAGATTTGTTACAAAAATTACTATTAAAATCAAAATGCAAAAAAAAAAATCAATTAGAGATTTTAATTGATAAATTGGTTGAAATAAATGATGTAATTGTCATAATAGTATGAATGACATGTCTAAGAGGTTGATGAAACAGAACTAAATTAATAAATAAATAATACAAATAATTCATTTTATTTAAAAGCGTCTTTTAAGGTCACGTTACAATAAAAACAGGGAAAATACAATTAAAGAAACAAGAAAAAAGAAAGATAGAAAATGTTGGCAAGCTGCTATTTATTTCATGCTTTTTAGAGATGTTGTTTTGCTGAGATTTTAAGGTGGAAAAAATCCTTTTTCCTGACCACCTTTATTAAAAAAGACTAAAAAGTTAAAACAATCTTTATTTTTGGTTGGTTAATAATTTTCCAGGATTTTTAGTTTATTAAATCAGGTTAAAGTCCCACTTAAATCATCTTTTGATCGGTTTTCATGATCATTTTTCAGTTTTTATATCCAAAAAAATCAGTTGTTTTCTATGACACAGGAACCCCTCCCCCTTTTCCCATCACCCATAACCGTCCCACTAGCTTACAGCCCTCCCAACTCCAACCTAACATTACAGACGCAACAAAACAGGAAACGAGGAAAACAAAGACGTTCATGGATCGATTCATCTAGAAGCTGCTACGCCAGAATCTTTTTTAGAGAATATTTACTTGTTCTATACTTGTTTAAATAGTAAAAAATACTCAGAAATGCAATTTTAAGTTTAATTTTCTTTATTTATTTATTTTTGCCCTCCATCAGCAGAAAAATGTTACAAAAATATGTTCAGAACTCCATTTTCATCAAAGTGGCTCTTTAAAGTCAAAATAGCTGAACTGTACTTTAAATAAAAGCTTATATTGGATTATTTTGATCTAGTTTTGTTGTAGTTTATTAGAAATGGCCGAGAACCGCCATCACAGCAAAAAGAAACAAAAAAGGGATAACAGCAAAAATAATAAAAGGATCTACAAAAAAAAGTGCAACAAAAATAAAAAAAGTAATTGTGAACAAAAAAGCTACAATAGAAGTTAATTATCAGAGATTGTTTTTGCTGACGGACACAAGTGGTCTGGTTTTGGCTATATACACTGCTGCAAAAAAAAAAGGAGCACAAGAAGATGATCAGCGATTTGTTTTTGTTTGTTTGTTTGCAGTCACTTTTTTTGCAAATATTTTTCCACAATTCCACTTTTTTTTATTTATCAAATTCCTTTTTTCAGATTTTTTTATTTTTGCACATTTTCCTTTTTTTAGGCAATTTTTTTTAAATTCTTGCACATTTCCTTTTTCTGTTTTTTTTCCTTTTTTCTTTTTTTTTTTTTACACATTTTCCTTTTTGTTTTTTTTCCCAGATTTTTTATTTATTTTTTGCAGTTTCCTTTTTGGCTGAATTTTTTTTTTTTTTTTAGTTATTTTTGCAAATTCCTTTTTCAGATTTTATTTTTACCCATTTTCCTTTTTTGTGTTTTTTTTTACAGTTTTTAATTTTTGCAGTTTCCTTTTTTCAGATTTTATTTTTACTCTTACAGTGTCCTTTTTTTGGGCTAATTCTTTTTTTTTTTTTTTTTTGCACATTTTTTTTTTTTTTCTTGCTGTGATGGCGGTTCTCAGCCTCCGTAGTTTCAAACTGAAGGGCGACTGGAGAAGAGTCTCTGTTGGTTTATTTTGGTGTAAAAATATATATATTTTTTAATATATTCATGTGTGAAAAGCTTAAATCCAACTGGAGGATTTTGTCTTTCATTTTCTTTATTTATCTCCCGGTCGCCTTGCTCAAGGGATCGACAGAATTTGCTCTAATTCTGCTGAGTCAGCTCCTTCTGACCCAGTGAACGGCAGCAGGATGGAGGTGGGCGGAGCCTGTGGGCTCCCAGACTCGGTCAGAGGAAGTTTTGGTAAACGGTGCAGAGAGAAATAGAAACCCCGGAGCGGCGAGCCGTTGGTGTAAACGTGCAGCAATTACCGTCTATGTTTAGGTCCGGTTCAGGCGCGAGCGACTCATGCGAGGAAGCAACAGTGCGTGAGATGGAAACAAACAAAAGCGCCGGAACGGGCGCCGCTCCAGCGTGGTGGAAGGAGGAGGACGTTTCCCTGGAAAGCAGCAGGAAACAAACTTCACGTTCAGCCGCGTAAACACAGAGCGCCTCGTAAACAAGCTCCGCCTTCTGGAGGTCGGCAGCGCGGCGTGCGTCCAGCCCGTGGCTTTGGAGTATTTATTCTTGACGGTCGGCCGACGCCACAGAGGTTTCCATGACGACGGCCGGCGCCCCAGAACCAAAAGCTTCGTCTTATGGGCGGGTTTAAACAAACGCAGGTTTCTGGTGTTTCCGTTCAGAGCGAGTCGTCAGACGGCGATTTAGGAACCGTCGGCGGTGAAATCCGATCAAAGGACGGAAACATTTGCTCCAAAGTCCACAACTCCTGAAAAAACAGGAATGTTTATTTCTAGGGCATAAAAATGAAACTAATTTCAGGAAAAAGTTTCTGAAACTGAACCGACGTCGGTGCTTTAAAGGGAAATAAAAACCAAAGTTTTTCTTGTTTTACTGTGTTTTGGTTAATGAAATAATTACTAAAACCACAGAAGAATGTTCAGTTTTTGTCTGAAATAAAATTATCTGCAGAAATTTATAGTGTGAGGGAAGGGGGAAGATTGAGTTTATTTTTAGTATCAAAACTAAGTTGGAAATTTATTAATTTATGATTTTAAACCTGGAGAACCAAAGAGTTTCTGACTTTGAAAATTAATTAGACAATTATCTTTTTTCTCTTTGGGTAACTACATTACTTTTTTATTTTAAAAAAAGAAATAAAATTATAAAGTTTAAAAAATAGGAAAAAAATACTAGAAAATTACAAAAAAAAAAGCTGTCGCCATCCGAAAAAAAAAATAAAAATAGGAAAAAATTGTAATATACAAATAAAATAATGAATACATTAATTAGATTTTTGTAAATGAAAAAATATTTTAAAAAAACCCCAAATTTAAAAATGAAATAAATTAAAAAAATTAAAAATATATATATATATATTTATGAATAAAACAAATAATCAAAAAGTAAAAACTTTTACCAAAATATAAAAAGTTTACATAAAAATAAAACTAGGTCAAAAATGTAAAAAGCAGCCAAAAAACAAAACATTTCAATATGAAGTTTTTAAAAATTAATACAAATGATAAAAAAACTGGTGAAAAAATGGTGTTCAAAAATAACATAAAATACAAATTAATTAGCAGCTAAAATATAAAATATTTAAACATGACAATTAGGAAAATGCCATGAAATAAAGAAGAAATAGTGTACCACCAAATGAAAAATAAATTAAACAAATCTATACATAAAAAACAATTTCTACCAGAATGTTAAAAATTCTAAAGAAAAATAAAACAGAGTAAAATAAATAAATAAATAAATAAGTGGTCAAAATATAAAAAAATCTCAGTATAAGATTTTAAAAACTTATAAAAAAAAAAGAATAAATTGTAGAGAAAAAAAAACAGAAGCCATGTTTAAAAATAAAAACTTAAAAAAGAACTGTGTAAAAATATTAACAATAAACAGTGGAAGAAAAACATTCAATGATAAAATAATTCATTGAAAACACAGAAAATATAAAAAAACTAAAATGTCTACCAAAATATAAAAAGTCCATAAATAGAAAAAGACAAACAGCAGTTAAACGTGACCTCTTCGTCCGTCCACGTGTAACCTCGCCGTGTCCTCTCGTCCTCTCAGGTGGACGGCATCCTGAAGGCCGTCCTGCGGGACGAGATCATCGCGTGGCACAAGAAGACGCAGGAGGACACCTCCATCCCGCTGTCTCCGGCCGGCCAGCCGGAGAACATGGACTCCCAGCAGCTGGTGCTGCTGGTCCAGAAGGCCGTCACCGCCATCATGACCCGCCTCCACAACCTGGCCCAGTTTGAGGGCGGAGAGAGTAAAGTCAACACCCTGGTGGCTGCGGCCAACAGCCTGGACAACCTGTGCCGCATGGACCCCGCCTGGCACCCCTGGCTCTAGAGGGGACCGTGTCGGATTTATTTTTATAAAGCAAACGTTCCCTTTAAACCTGAACACAGAAGGAGTTAACCCTTCAAAATGTCCATGATGAACTTTCTCTTTTTACTTCTTCAAATAGTGTTTTTTATTTGACTTGAATGTAGTTTCTGCTCCCGTCAAATGAGGAATATTTTTGTAAATAACTTTTGTCCTTCCTGAACTCTTCTGATCTCACTGATGGATTGTTTCCCGCCTTGTAAATAAGCATTTTGTTCTAATAAAATGCTTTTTTATGATGTTGTTTCCTCGCCTGCACTTCAAAACAAAAAAAAAATCTTAATTATTGCTGTTTTATTTCTTTAAATGTTGTAAAACTGCTGTAATTACCCCTATAGGACGCGCTGCGGGGTATTACTGAGGCAATAACTCCTGCTGGGAGATGAGCTGGTGAGTGAAGCCGCCGTCCTCGCCGTCTGCAGACGGTTCTGTTCCGGTGGGTTTTGGGGGAGAAATCAAACCTGGTGGACTTTCCCTCCTCCTGGTTGAAGTCCTGCCGACGCAGCGCCGTCTGATTTATGCGTGCCGCCGGACCGCCGAGCGGCCTCGCCTGACTTATGGGCGGTGTCAGGCGGCTCGCCTCCGCCCGTAAACAAAGGCTGCATCTCTGTTTGCTCCTCAACGCTTCACTAAGACGGTTTGAGCTCGTGGACAGGTGTGTTTCATATCCATCAAACAGGTTCATACAGGTAACCTGTTTTAAGTGGGAGAACTTACACATTTGGGGACTGACTGAATACTTTATATAGAAAATTAGGTTTAAAACGGCATTTCTGACTGAGTTGGGCTGTTTGAGGTCAGTGAACGCACCATGTGGAGACGCACATCGGGTTCTGTCAATCAACATGATTGTTTGGGGGGTTTAAGGGGAGCAAAGGGAGAGAGCTGGAGCACGAGAAGGAACTTCAGCGTTTAAGGAGGGTAGATCCACTGATGAATCAAAAAATAGACTAAAAAACCACTTCTGTGGAGAGATTTTTCTGTTAACAACAAAATTGAGAGACTTGAAACCGGTAAAGTCTCAGTGCTGTAAAAGGAGAGAGGGACGCTGCAGTATGTTCACTATCTCGTTATAACGGGAGAACAAATTTCATTTTTTTCTGATAACGACAGGGAATTTCATCACGACAAAACATTTTGTTTTCTCCTCATAATGAAAAAATGAGAAGTGATATTATTTTTGTTATCACAAGAGAATTAATTTTTTTTCTCGTGATAATGAGATCCACTATCTCGTTATCTCAAAAAAACAATATGTATTTTGTTATCACAATAAAATGAAATTTCTTTTCTTGTGATAACGTGATAGTGGATCTCATCTCTCGATCTCAATAAAACTAAATTTGTTTTGGCTATGTCGAAAAAATAAACTTTTTTCTCTCGTGATAATGAGAAAGTGGATCTTGTTATCACGAGAAAACAAATTTTTTCTCGTGATAATGAGATCCACAATCTCATTATCACGAGAAAACATTTAATTTTTTCATGACAAATGAGATATTGGATCTTGTTATCATGAGAACAATTTTTTTTCTCGTGATAATGAGATGGTGGATCTTCTCAATGAGATTGTGGATCTCATTATCAAGAGAAAAATATTTTTTCTCATGATAATGAGATGGGGATCTTATCATGTGAAAAACAATTTCATTTTTTTCATGATAATGACATTATCAAGAGAAAACATTTTTTTTATGACAATGAGATAATGGATCTTGTTATCACGAGAAAAAAAATGTTCTTGTGATAATGAGATGGTGGATCTTCTCAATGAGCGAGAAAACAATTAAAAAGTAAATAGGGCAGGCTGTATTTGGCTGCCATACAGTCATGTGTCATATCTCTTATGTTTATTTCTACTAAACCAAAAATGTATAAGCTGAAAACGTTTTGAAACCTTCATGTTTAAAATTTTGATTGAAAATCGTTGATTTGTGGGGGTCTGTACCAATAATATTAGCTCAGAGACTACTATAAATGCCAAAGAATTTCTTCGCCTAAAATTATCTTTTTTTCCTTAATTGTCCAGAAATGTTAGGATATATGTGAAAAGTGATCATTTCAGTACCAACTGAATCGGTAGTTTGTTGGTTTTGCTTCAAACCCGTCTAAGTCAAACTCCCACAGCCACCAGCGACTCTAACGCCACCTTGTCGCGGCGTTCGCAGCACCGCGGGGGAGACGGCGCTCAGCATCTTCATGTAAACAAACATTATTAATCAAAAAAACAATTGTGTGCTGCTGTGGAGCCGGGACGCGGCGCAGCTCATATCCAACAGCTGAGAATTTGTTTTGTTGCTCCGGAAATGAGTCCCATTAGGACCCCTTAATGGCGTTTTCGCTCAGAGGAGTCGAGCTCATTAGCTTTGTGTCTAAAATCCGCCGTGATGGTTTTAATTGCTCGAGCCGTAAACGTCAGAGTCCCCGTCTCGGCGGCGACACGACTCTGCGGATCCTCGATGGTTTCGCTCAGAGAGCGGGCGAAAGCGTGGCTCCAGGTGGAGGAGGGGCGGCGATCCGTTCAGAGAGACGGGCCAGGAACAAAATGAAACTGATCGACTGAGAAGCCACTGGTCCTGAGGTGGAGTGTCCGCCCTGAGACTGGAAGATTACGAGTTCAAATCCATAGAGGAGGGGGGGGTTGGGCCATCAAAGGGTTCCTGAGTGCAGCTGTGTCTGTAGCTCACCCCTCCCCCGCGGGGTGGGTCAAATGTGGAGAACAAATTCAACATATCCAGGTGCGACATAGACATACAAACAGATTATCCCCTCCCCCGAAACGGGAAGCATCCACTCGTCCCGGAGATTTCTATTGAAAAATAAACGTCTATTTTCTGTTTATTTCTTTATTTCTTAACACTTTCTTGTTTTCTTTATCGCAAGTTATTTAAGTTATAAACTGGCCAACCAGACGCCTCAATCGGAGCATTTAAAACCAGACATGGGTTTTTTTTTATTTTTCTTGAGCCATGGTGAGAATCTACCTTTGAATGTAAATGGATCAAACTATAGGTAGAAATGATACATTGTGAACAATCGAAATGTTAAACGAAAAGCACATTTTTTATTTGAATGTATTTACAGGTACCTGGAAAAAAATCATTTTAAGTTTGTTTTATCTATTTTTTGCACTACTAATTTGCACTAAATGTTAATAAAACAACTTAAAAAATAAAATGTAAAAAAAAAAATTTGTGCCGTCTTGCGAACTGCAACCTTTGACCTTCGCCTCATGGTGGAGACGGCCATGAGCTCTGGACATTTAAGTTCAGTCCAGAAGGGACCATCTTAAAGGGTAACCAAACAGGGAAGTGGGAGGTTGACTCCGCCCACAGGCGAAACGTGAAAATCCAGTCAGAGGGGCGGGGCTTGTCGTCATTACTGTAGCTGCAGATCATGACGTCAGACTTCTGAAACTTAAATGGTTTGACCAATCACAAAACTGTAATACCTCGATTCAACCTGTAGGGGGCAGCACAAAGACGGATTTTGACTATATTTTTTAAGAATTAAACAATTTTATTTTAATTTGTCAATAACCAACAGACAGCACTTTTAAAGCCCTATTAACAGAGGTCAAAAAAGTTGATTTGGGGTTTGGTGACCCTTTAAGTAAAGCTTTGGCGCAATTTATGATATGGATACCATATTCTCATGGATACTTCTGTGTAAAAACAAGGAGGGAGAAGATGAATACCAAACTATGTTAGGCAGATGCATGATGGGAAAATGACGAGGTGGCTCTGCTCCATGGTGGATTTCTAATTGTCCTAGAAAACGTTTTTTTTAGATTTTGGCTGAAAATATTATAAGAACATTTTGAAAATAGATCAAAGATGATTAATTGGGACTTTAGTCTCGTCCATTTTTCCTTTAAAATGTGGAGTTTTTTCCGTCCACAAACTGTTCTCCGCAGATCTCAACAAACATTGGAGCCGGCGTCCTCCGAGGAGATGTTTTCTGACTCTGACAAAAGGTGAATTGGGTTAAAAGGACCTCTCCACCTTCAACGGGCACTCCTTTAATTTCCGTGATTAGAAGGCTCTTCTGCTGCTTCAATCAAGCGCCGCTCTAATCACACGAGTGGCTGGCTGAGTGGTGTTCACGGCGTTCCTGATGTCGAGCGCTGTTTGGCCTGTCGCGCGGACTCTGAAATCAATTTGTGTGCCGCGGGGCGCGCCCCTCCGCTCGCATTGATTCAGAGCCGCGGAGCTCAAGAAGTCGGTCTGTGAAGTTTTTGTTTCACCCTTGAAGGTTTTTCTCTCATCACTTAGCCGAGTAACGCATGTCATACAAACGTCTGCAGAGTTCTAACAGAAGAAAAGAGATAAAAGTCCCAAAAAGATGATAAAGTTTAGAACCATTTGGTCCAGTTTCTAAACTAAACCACAAATTCCTACTTCATCATTTAGAAAAATACACTTTATTTGTATTTTGTGGCGTTGGAAACATTTGTCTTTACAGATGGAAATGAACAAACCTGTGAAGGAAATGTTCATGCAACTTTTTCTATGGGTATGCTGCGCGTGACGGGTTAATGAGCCAGTTAATGCTGTCTGGACGTGTGGTTCGGGCCCCCTCCGCCTCATTTTTCGACGGTTTAGGTGTCCCCGACTCGTAGTTGTTTGTCTTGCTGTGCTGGCAGTTTTCATTAAATCACAAGTCCCTAAACCGAGTTGAATAGAAGTTAGATATATATATAAAAGTAGGGCTGTGGATCGTTGCTCAGATGACGATCCGATTCAAGAGTCAAGCTCAACGATTCACGAATCGAACCACGATTCTTACTCTATGATATAATGTTTATTGCTATGTGAATGTCTGTTTACTGGATGGATGAAAATTGAATTTATTTGTATTTAATCATTATTTATACCTTTATTAAAATCAGGAGATCAGAATCAATAAAACTGATTAAAAAAAAACAAAGATTCAGATAGAAAGAAATGCTGTTTGTCATTTTAAACTTTTTTTTTCTTTTGTCAATCTTCTGTTTAAGTTCGCAATAACATAAAAAGGATGATGTTTTGGATCATTTAAAAGCAAAACCTGAAAATTCTCTCCACAATTTTCTATCCACAAAGTTCTTCAATATTTTACGTTCTAAGCTTTACATATTGTTGCAGAGCCCATATGAAGAGTCGTTTTTTAGGCAGCAGAATAATCTGATTCACGTTGATTACATCTCTGTTTCTTCAAAATAAGATGGAGTTTCGTTAATCGCGTCAACTGTTGAAGATTTATAATAACCAAAAGAACATAAACACCGGAAATAAAGCTCCGGTGTTAAAGCTAATTATTTTTTCCAGAAGTCATGTCAGTGAGCGGGACTTCTGAACGGAAAAAAGCTCTCGCTAGTTTTATTTTGAAAACCGGAAGTTCACAGTCGCAAAGATTTGTTTACCTCCGGTGGCGGCACCGCGGCACTTTCGTCTTTGTTTTAGTTCGTAAACTTAAAATACATCATTAATCTGAGTTTCAGAGCAAAAATACATCGTCAAAATTTTGATAATATTTTGCTACAATTTACTATATTTTTAAAGATCGCAAATCAGCGATCTTCGACGTCGCGAATATTCGTTCTCGAAATTTCGGGAGCAGATCGTGAATACACAGATACTTGTTACAGCTCTATATAAAAGGGGAAAAAAAAAAAGAGAAAACTTGTTTGTATTTTTCTTCAAATTCAAAAAAAGGCCAAAATTAAAGAATCAGATGAGCCTCAAGTTTGGATGTGTGTATATACAGATATATATTTCTTGGTTGTAAAAAGCTGCCATTGTCGTTTTCCTTAAGGTCATATTTTAAAGGCACAGCTCAAAGTGGTTCTTTTTATTGTAAAACCTGATATAAATGGGAAAAGGTGGTTAAAAAAATGGAACGAGACCCAGCTGAGGTGGAATTTGAAACACGTAGAAGATTGTGTCAAAGATTAGAAAAACATCTATTTTCTAGTGATCATCTACCACTAAGATAATTTACCGTTTTCAGACCATTTTGATGCCAGACAATGTTTTCTGTATGAAGCTGAATTGGAGCGTCCCGTCCCAGAGATTGGGGACATTGACTGTATATGAGAACTGTCATGTGCACCGGTCATTCCTCGTTATAGTCAACCTCATTCAGCTCAGAGTTTATCGACTCGTCTCTGTCTCTCGCTGCCAGTTCGTAGACATTTACAGAACTCGTAATATTTGGTCAAGTTTAAGGTTCTGGCCTGGCTCGGTTTGTCCCCGACCATGCCTCTGCCTCGTTCTCTGTTACTTCACTTAGTGATCAAGTTTAGGAGTGTCCCCACTGACGACCAAGTTTCCGTCCTTGACCGTACTGTCCCCACCATCGACCCAACCTCTTCACGTTCTGTAACTCTGACACTACAGCTCAGACTTCCTGTTTACAGATGCCTTCCTCTACTGCCCCCTTCAGGAAGATTCAATCCAAACTCATCTTTTAATCTTCAGTAGCTAACTACCTTGTTCTACGTTTTTCCTGGGTTGTCCATTTTCTTAGCGTACAGCCAGCAGGGCCAGGTAGGCCCCCTTTGGTTTTAAAGTGGGTAGAAAATGTGGGCCACGACTGGGTTTGTCCACAGTTTCCGTGGTGGCCCCACCTGTGTTCGCCCACATGGGCTTAAAGAGGAACTCAGTGGGCTAGCTCGCAATGCTAGCTTCATTCCCCAAGGGCCAGCAGAGCTAGCAGGGTCGCCGCCCAGACTGCCAGTACCTGGGCAGTGGAGCCGATGTGGGGTAACACCGGTGGGGCCACCATGGAAACTGTGGACAAATTCCTCACTGGTTGGGAACTGGATCGAGTAAGTGACATCACTTTTAGGAAATGCTTTACTTCTGGCTCCAGCCAAATGAAGTCGATTCAGTTGCCATTTTGAAACACATGTTGGAACCAGAGATCATCGGTAAGCAGGGATTGGTCTGGGTCAGTTTTAGTCAATGTTTCCATGGCAACCATCCATCCATCTTCTTCCGCTTCATCCAGGACCGGGTCGCGGGGGCAGCAGTCTGAGGAAAGATGCCCAGACTTCCATCTCCCCGGCCACTTCCTCCAACTTCTCTGGGGGGACCCCGAGGTGTTGCCAGGCCAGCCAAGAGACGTAGTCTCTCCAGCGGGTCTTGGGTCTTGCCAGGGACCTCCGCCCAGTGGGACATGCCCAGAACACCTCTCCAGGGAGGCGTCCGGACCAGATGCCCGAGCCACCTCAACTGGCTGCTCTTGATGCGGAGGAGAAGCGGCTCTACTCCGAGCTCTCTCCGGGCGCCCAGCCACCCACCGGAGAAAACTCATTTCAGCTGAGAGCTTTGCTTTCTGGCCCATCTCTCTTTTCACCACAACGGACCGGTGCAGCGACCGCAAAATAGTGGACGCCGCTCCAATCCGCGAGTCAATCTCACGCTCCGAACTTCCCTCACTCGTGAACAAGACCCCAAGATATTTAAACTCCTCCCCCTGAGGCAAGAGTGGACAAAACTACCTTTGTCTTCTCTCCGTGATGCAGACTAGACTACCTCTTTTGCCAATCATGAGTGACCTTGTTGGAAGGCCACACCCCCTGCCCCTCCAACGTGGGCATGGGAGAACCTGTCAGTTAGAGATTTTGAACTGCAGAAAAAATATTATCATCAAGAACGTGAAATCTAAACGTGAGGGGGCGGGGGTCACTCAGTCCAGTTCTCATATACAGTCAGTGGTTGAGGACTACTGATCTAACTCGTAAAGTAAACGTGACGAGCGATATAATTGTTGGTCCTCGTTAGCATGGAGGACCCCGACGAGTTTGGCTGTTAAAGCAGGCAGGTCCTGACAAAGTAACAGATACAAGAACACACACTCTCTCCTCTCCTGCCCCGGGCTCAGTCATCCCTGCATCCTCAGCACTCTTTCTCCCCCTCTGCACCAAACTGCGTGATTTAATTTGTTTTGTAATATCAGGATTGGCATGTTCAGCCCACCTTCATTCTAAAGTGAAATTGGACAAGGGCATTGGAGCCTCACCATGTAAAACCGCCTCACCTTGACAGCTGCTTGAGTGGGCAGCGGATAGCGAGGGGGGGGGGGGGGGGGGGGGGGGCAGACACCAATTCACTTCTGTGCGTTCTGCAGGGGCAGTTCTGGAAGTGAGTCGAGGACGGAAGCTGTTCAGAGTGGAGACGAGGCGTCAGGTGCTGCCGGGGACTCCGACGCTCGTCCAATCAGCTTCCAAGAACACTCTGGCGGGACGGCTCCTCCAACGTGTGATCGATCCCTCTGCGGGACGTCACATGCACTCAGTCAGGTCCGATCTTCAAAGGCTGTTTCTGATGACAGACAGGTGTGTTCAGGTCTCTCGCAGACTAAACTGATCTTTGTTTTTGTTTTTTTTAGTTTGGTCTCTCTCATAGATTCTGAATAAATGACCTGATAACTTCATGAATGAGGTAGAGGTAGAGCGTCCCACCCCTCATCAGAGGATTCCTTGGGTAAAACTGACAGTGGAGCTGCCAGCACTGTGATTGGACGGGACTTTAATGTATTTTAGGCCTTAAAACGAGGTAGAAAAGAGCAATAAAAGAATCACTTTCAAAGTTGAACCTGGAAACCGTTTGTTGCCATTTTTCTATCTAAATCACCAGGAATACTAAGACAGATGTTGTTAGTACTACAGATAAGAAGTAACAGAGGCTGTGTTCAAATACTACAGTGTGGGACTATCCAGTACCATCGGCTTTAGTACAAATGCTCAAAACTTCTTAAAACGTTTTAAGCGACAAATGTGCCGATTTGCCGAAGTAAAAATGTTAAAACTCCATCTATGAATCTTCGGCGTTCTAGGGAGGAAAATAAATGTACAGAATTTTTATTAAAATAACCAATTGTTCAAATGCAATGCATTGTGGTCTATGTTCGCCGGTCTAGTGAGCATCGCTGCACACCGTAGACTACGTGTGTTAAAGTCAAGGCCCGGGGGCCGGATCCGCCCCTCCAGGTAATTCTATCCGGCCCTCCAGATCATTTTATTTTATTGTCATTAGCCGATGTTATCTTGCGGTTATTTTTAACTTGTATAATTTTGACAAAATCTATTCTTACGGAGAGTAAAATATTTAAAGTTATTTAGGGTTTAAGTTGATTTATTCTGAATCAATATTCAGTCTTTTTATTATTATTCATATTGTGTTAAAAAAAGTTCTGTTTTTTTTTTTAATAATTGGAATTCTGTTAACTTTTTGGACTATTTTGGCCTTTATTAAGATTTTTCAGGCGGTTTTGGAGTTTAGCTAATGTTTCAGCTACATGCTAGCCGTTTTAGCTAATTCAGGCTTTTTTAATTTTATTTTTCATTCTGAAGTGTAGCAATTATTTTTTCAGCTACATGCTAGCTGTTTTAATTCATTTAGGCTTTTTAATGTTTTTTTTTTTTTTGTTGTTTTGGAGTTTAGCTAGTTTTTCAGCTACATGCTAGCCGTTTTAGCTAATTTAGGCTTTTTAAAGTTTTTCTGCTGTTTTGGACTTAGGCTAATATCTACATATTAGCTGATTTGGCTAATATAGGCTTTTTTATTTGTATTTTCTTATTCTGAAGTTTAGCATTTTTTCAGCTACATGCTAGCTGCTTCAGCTAATTTAGGCTTTTTAAAGTTTTTTCAGCTGTTTTGGACTTAGGCTAATATCTACATGCTAGCTGATTTGGCTAATTTAGGCCTTTTTGTTTTTTATTCTGAAGCTTAGCAATTTTTTTAGCAACGTGCTAGCCATTTTGGCTAACCATTTTTTTTTTTCTTTTACTTATTTCATTTTTCAGTTTCAGCTTTTTCAGCTATCAACTTCAGCATTTCTATCTGTTAACTTCAGTGTGTTTAAATATCAATTTCCTCATCTTCAGCTATCAGCACTAGCATATCTAGTTCATAATTATGTTAAAAAGTTGTGTTTTTAAAGTTTTAAAAATGTAGTTTGAGAGCGTTTAATAAATGTTTATCCTGTTCGGCCCGCTACCTAAGGTGTTTATTTAGGATTTTGGCTCTTGTGCGATTGAGATTGACTCCCTGCCATAGATCATATATATCATTATGGGTGAGGTGGGTGTGACGTCACATTTGAGCCAAATAAATCCCATTCAGTCACCATTTTCTGTGATACGTACGTTGCCATCTTGGATTCAGATGTCGGTGATTGGTAAATAACACAACCTTTTTTGACGTATGATGTTTCAATTGTTTACACGACCAACATAATACCAGTGGATTACCAGTGGTGCTTTTGAAAGAACATCAGCTCTGAGCTCCGGTGTTAAAGGGTTAACTGCTGCTCAGTGATCCTGCTGGAAGTGTGAACAATACTGGCAGCATCTCATCGCCACGAGCAGCTTTTGGTGACTAAAACCAGAAGGTGCGACTTCTAGCACCCCCCCACCAACCCCCCCATGAGTCACAGTGAGTCTCCTGGTATGAAATGCTGTTTTTGTTGTTCAGATCAGAACAGGGGTTAGTAACCTTTAACAGTAAAAGAGCTGGATTTCTGCTGATCAGAACCTAGAAGGAGCCGCGTAGTCTCACTTTAACCTTTAAGAAGTTTGGATTTGCATTCATGACCTTCTTTTTTCCAATAATAAATATGAATTTTATCTATTTTTTGGAACAAATAAAAGCAAAAATGTAAAATGAACCTAAAATCTCTCAAAATATGATTTCAACATAAGGTAAAATGTGCTTTCAACTCATAAAATATCAAACTTTTCACCAAAGTTTTGCTCTGGATATAAAATCTGTTCATTCTGGAGGTAGAGTTGATCAAACAAGACGTCTTCAGGTAAACCTACAGAGTTTATCATTTATGTGAACCTCAGCATCAATTTATACACTTAAATCCTAGAGAAATAAGCAATAATATGTCTGAGGAACGTCAGACTTGCTGGTAACGCCATTTCCTGAGCGGAGCTGAAGGCGACTGATAAATATGGATGATCTTCGGGTCGGATCCAATCGTCCGATTCTCAGCGGAATCTGATAGAACCCGAGTCAAAGTATCTGTTTCTGAATTTGAATATGGCTGAGATTTAATTACGCCTGCAAACGGAGGAAAGGTGCGTTTATGGAAATGCATCTTTGACTGGCAGCATTTAATTTGTGTCTATTTTCTGGGTAATTCTCATTTTGGCTATTCTTTCTTTGCTCACCGCTCTGACATCTGCATTATTGTGAGCCGCTCCCCGTGAGCTGAATTAACATAATTATCTTCACAGGAGGCCGGAATGAAAGAGCGCGCGAGGAGTGACGGCGCCGGCGGAACGTCCAGAAACTCCAGAAGTGAGAGATCTCCTGAAGCAGAAACGCGCCGAGGAGTAATGAGATTACTACTCGCACGAGTTTCATGCCAGACAGATTGCGGCGATCGTTTGTGACTCTGTCACCCTGTCGAGGCCTCTGTTGATCCTGATAAGTGAAGGCAGCTTGATGGACAGTGATGGAGAGCGAGAAATCGGAATATTCAGCTGACTCTCAGAAAGTTCTCCGTGTGATGGGATTCGGTAGAGCCGCGTTGCAGATGATCCGTGGGAAGTTTCCGTCAAACGGAGTGAGATGACCTCGATAGGCGGACGGGGAGACGGGCCGGGTGTTGCCTGGAGAGCCCAGGCCGGATTCATTTCCACCTCCAGTGGAGGGAGACCACCTGTTTGGCCCGTCTGCACCGGGCCGGCCTTCAGGAACGATAACGGATCCCGGCGCGCCGACATCCATCTAATGAGAACTCACCGCTGCGTCTCAGGAACTCACGACTTCAATTTCCATATCGTTGAGCTTGTCCGGGTACAAACGTTTTGGGGAAGTTGTTTCAACACGTTCTCACCCCCAAGTCCTCACATAGGACCCCTCCATGTCGCTTTTTGACGTTTTGGGTGTCCCCAAACTTACTGGCTGTTCCGCAACCCTCAGGTCACAGTACCGGATACGCTCTGGTCCTCGTGTCCTGTACCGTACCCTAACCTTGACCTGGCACTGGTTCGTGTCGTTACCAAATCTGGTCTGGTGTTGTATTGTGGTACCGGGTTTGGGTACTTGGGTACTGGTACTGGTAAAACGACAACTTGGGGTCATCCAAAACGTGACGGGAGGGGTCGAGACATCCTCACTCCCAAGTCGTCACATATTGACGTTTAGTTACGGCCCCTTCCCTTTTTGACATTTTGGGTTTTCCCGAATTGTTGCATTTTAACTTACTGGTTGTTCGTAAAATCAAGGATCTGCCACCCTTGGAACGCAGTGCCAGATGCACACTGGTCCCCGCGTTCTGTACCGGTATCTAACCCAGTACTGGTTCCCTAACCTTGACCCGGCACTGGTCCGAGTCTGGTACCGCGTCTGATCTGGTGTTGGGTTGTGGTACCGGGTTTGGGTACTGGTGCGCTACACGGTTCTGGTTCGCGATGGGGAGGTTAAGGACCGGTGATTTTATGAGAACACCCAGTACATCAAAAAACGACAACTTGGGGTCATCCAAAACCAACATACCAACATAATAACATTTTTAGCTAATTTATTCTCCAGTGAGGTTTCTAGGACAATTCAGAGTTTTAGCTTCTATTTTAGCAACATGCTAACTTTTTTGACTAATTTCGTTCACTGAGGAATTTTATGCTAATTTGGAGTTTAGCTAATATTTTAGTAAAATGCTAATGTTTTCAGCTAATTTGTTATCTATTGAAATTTTTTTGTGGACAATTCAGAATTTAGCTTCTATTTTAGCAACATGCTAACGTTTTTGACTAAGTTAGTTTCCTGAGGAATTTTAGGCTATTTTAGAGTTCAGCTAGTGATTAAGCAATAAGCTAGCTTTTTCTTAGTGTTTAGCTAATATTTGACAAATATGCTAAAATTTTTAGCCAATTTGTTATCTACTAGGGGTTTTAGGCTAATTTTAAGTTTAGCTTTAATTTCAGCAACATGCTAATATTTTTGGCTGATTTAATTTACAGAGAAATTTTATGCTTATTTGATGTTCAGCTAGTAATCAAGCAACAAGCTAGTTTTTTTGCTTCTAAAGTTAAAAACATTACAAAAATCCCATTTTGAGAGATGCTGGTTTTTTATTACATATTTTTTTGCTTTTGTTTGTGCTAAAAATAGACATTATTCACGTTTATTTAAAAAAAATTTAAAAAGGATGTGAATGCAAATCCAATTTTTTAGGTTTTGAGCAACAGAATATGAGCCCAAATGACCTCCGACCTCTGCGCTAGCCGAACCAGAGATTTAAAAGAAGAAATACTCTGAAATTCAAAATTATTTCTTATTACATTTGATTAAATTTGTTAAAAAAAAAACAGGATTTCCATCGGAGGTGTCCTTAACCAAACGTCAGTATCTGTTCAACTGAACATTCGCTGCCACAAAAGATTTTTTTTTTTTTTTTTTGATCGTTCGAGGGTGTGAAAGAAGTGGGGGAGGGGCGCCAATCTCCTGTCTTTCCCACCTCATTACCCACACCTGGATTGGACTGTGGGGGATCCTAATTTAAGTCACTCGTTAGCAATGTCCTAATGCGTTCTGACAGCAACAAGACAGCGCGATGGAGGGAGGGAGGGGGGCGAGGGAAGAACAGAACCGTCGTGACGAGAGACAACCCAGGGACCGGCAGGAGGCCGGGCGAGAACTATTCTTATTTTTTGCTTTGATTTCCATAAAACGAGCATCACCCTAAATCACGGGAGCCCTCAGCTGTTGTCCCGCCACTCGTGAACCATTAGAGCCCCCCCTCTAATGTACATAAACTAATGAACACTATTGTTTCGCACAACTGCGGGCTTCCACACAACGGGAAATCAAATAATTTCGACTGCGCCGGTGAAGTCTGCCACGGCGGCTGCAAACATCCGCACGGCGGGTAATGGATCAGACGAAATTATCCGGGGAGCAAAAGGGGGGGGGGCAAATCTGACTTCTAAGAGTGAAGCTCGGGGAATTTACGCCTCCAAATGGGTTTGGAACAAGGTCGGAAAGATTTTCCACCAAAGCAAATCCCCGCGTCAGCCGGAGACGTGGAAGGATATATCCTCCATTACCTTACATTTGCTAGAACCAGTGTTCGCATCAAGCACAAATCACATTTCTCCGTCCCACCGCGGCGAGATGTTTCACACGGTTTTTCTGTGGCGGGGCCGGTTAAAGTCATTATCTGGTGGCTGAAAGTCGATGCCGTCTCTTCCTCCGGGCTGACGGGAAGAGACGATCGAGGCTCATTAGACGGAAAAGATCAAGACCTTTTTCACCGATTCTTATCTATTCCAACACTTTTATTTCAAATAATTGATCCTGATTAGTCCTGTTTGTCACAGTTTTGATTTCACGAACTCATATCTGCCTGACCAAAAAAGCGCTGGTTTGGTTTTGCGCCGGGTCGTGGCGCCTTGACTGGTCGGTCGTTGATTTGAGGTGTTTTTCTCAAACGTTTTCAGGCGGGAAGGTCAAGATGAACCGATTATGGAAAAAAAGAAAAGCCCAAAGAGAAAGGATCTTATCTCGAGTTAAAACGCCAAGAGGAAATGCTGACGGGAGAATCGGGCTGACGTTGAAAAAGAGCCGTATTGGGATATGATGACTCGTGTAAATACTAAATAAGAAACTGGAGATTTGAACACCTGCAGTTTCAGGCGTTTGTCTGTTTTTATGTTTTATTCAGTGTCCGAAGCAAAGAGGCACTCAACCGTTTAGAACTTTTCCACCGTTTTTTGGTGTTTCAGTCTTGATTCTATTCTTGTTTTGATCCTTAATTGAAACAATAAAAACTCAAAACTAATTTTTATTTTATTTAATGTTAGTTAAAACCCACTTTGACTCAATGTTGGAGGACGGAGGCGTCCTTTTATGCCCCAATTCACCAATTTTCATTGTGTCTTCCGCCATGACTCCGGTGGGATGGGCTGGCAGCCGGTGCAGGGGCGGCTGGGGCGTCCATGGGGGGGAGGGTCCTGTACTCCTGATCTGACAGCCCTCCTTCTGTTTGGTGGTCCATTACATCTGAGCTGGGGGGACCGTGTCCTGGGGGTGTAGGTAAGGTTCCTTACATTAGGGCACCAGGCTACCCCAACTCAAAACTTTCCATCGTTGCCTTGTTCTCTCGCTTCACTGTCCCAGGACCCAATCAGAGGCCCCTTGTAGGGCTGGTAGGCTGGATGTCCCGGGTGCAGTATGAGTTGGTCGTAAGTGGCTTGACCGCCCTACGGTGGAGTGTCTCTAGTCTGGGGGCCGGCGTGATTCTCGGGGGGAGTTGGGTCTGGGGTATCTGGGGCAATTATGTGGAGAATCTTTTGTTTGTGATTATTTTAATAGTCGACTAATCAGAAATTTTTTTTTTCAGATTAGTCGACTAATTGGGTCATTCATTAACTGGATCTACAGCACGTATCTTAACAATAATAAGCTTTAAACTAACTGAAAAATAGATATATAGCATTACCTACGATAGTGGTAGGGTGAGTGCTGTAAGCTGAACTTGGCCTCTGAAGATGCTAGCACTGCTAGCTAAAGATACTATACTTGATCGTTAAAAACGCTGAAGCTGATAGCTGAAAACACAGAACGGTATAGCAAATAACTCTGAAGTTGATAACTTTGAAAGTTAAAGATGATAGCTGAAAACACTGAAGCTGAAAATGTTAAAGCTGATAGATGAAAACACTGAAGCTGATGGCTGAAAACTCTGATACTGATTACTTTAAACGTTAAAGCTGATAGCTGAAACCTTTGAGTCTTATAGCTGAAAGTTTTGAAGCTGATACCTGAAACGTTGAAGCTGGTAATTAAAAATGCTGAAGCTGATAAATTTAAATGTTGAAGCTGATAGCTGAAAACGCTGAAGCTGAAAACGTTGAAGCTGATAGCTGAAAACGCTGAAGCTGAAAACGTTGAAGCTGATAGCTGAAAAAGCTGAAGCTGATAGCTGAAAAAGTTGAAGCTGATAGCTGGAAATGCTGAAATTGATAGCTGGAAATGCTGAAGCTGAAAATGTTGAAGCTGATGGCTGAAAACGCTGAAGCTGAAAATATGAGTTAAATGCCAAATTAGCCCAAAAAACTGAAAAAATCCTGAGATAGCCAAAACAGCTAGCATGTAGCAAAAATATTAGAAAAACTCAAAATTAGCCTGAAAAAATCTTAAATTAGCCAAAATAGCTAGCATGTACCTGAATTATTAGCTTAACTAAAAAAAACCTTAATAAATGCCAAAATAGTCCAAAAAGGTAACAGAATGCCATTATAACTTCACTACATTTAATATAAAGTAACGACTAATCAACTATTAAATTACTTTTAGACTATTTTAATAGTTGATTTGTCGTGATTAGCCGACTAATCGTGGCAGTACTACTGTCGAGTGAAAGCAAAAGTAAGATGCTTATAGATAATTATCATCTTGTTAGCATTTCTGATTAATACAAGTGTTGCCAAACAAAATATCACGATATATTGCCAAATCAATTTTCTCCTATACCTCTACTGGGAATGCTTTAAAAAAATAGATTAAAAATAACTGGCGAGGATTTTTAAAGACTCAGTAAACAAACAAAGAAAAAAAAAATAATAAATTTAGCGTTGCAGAAGTTTTTCTGGTATTTTCAGCATTTCAGGCACACATCACTTGAGCTTTAATAGTTTTTAAGATGATTGGAAAACTTTGGAAAACTTTAATAATTTTCAATTTTACCAAAAACTTCTTTCCAGAGATAGAAAAAAAAAATCAGTTTTTTATTTACTACCTGATACAAAAACAGAAATTGAGGGCTTTTGCACAAACCGGTGAGATAAAAATGAATATGCAGTATAAATAACTGCTCAATTAACAGTTAATCTCATTCCCTCTCTGTCCTCCTGCGCCGGCGATGCAGCCTCAGCGATCACAAATATTACAAATCGCTGCTCACACATAGCTAAATAATTCTGCGTCTGATTGGAAATATTATTGGGAAGCCTGGAGCTCGGAGATACGAGCTTTAATTTGCTTCCGCTGATGCATTTTGAGGAATAAACAAACCGATGGTGGCGTGATCTTAGACGGGCAGAGCAGAGATGGATTTACTGATGAGGTTTTTCTTCAGGGTTGGCGTTGTTTGTGTGGCGTGCAGGAACATGTTCGTAATGAGATTTTTGAGCGTTCAAACTCTGCGTGTTCAGATGTACGGGGAAAGTGGGCGTGAAGAAATGGAAAAGCTAACCACTACCGCGGCGCGCTAACTAACCTCTTGTCATTTCACCTTAATGTGTTTTTTTAGATCATTAGAGCCTTTGATGCTGATTTATTCCTGTTTGACTTGTTATGTTTTTGTTTAAATCTGATTTATAAGATTCGCCTAAAAACGTTTTTAACACCTTAAGTGAACGTTTTTCAAAGCATAACTTCAGTTACCTACCCCATGACTGTACAGAGAGAACTGGACTGAGGGACCGCTCCCCCTCCCATTCCAAACAGGAAGTACCAACATCCTGTTGACGTTTGGTTCACGACTCCTCCGCGTCAAGAATCGATGTTTCGAGTTTCCACAACTCGTCGTTATTTTGACGTGCTGGCAGTTTTTATTGAATCACGGGTCCCCAGAACCGGTCCAGTATTGGACTGCACCAGTACCCTAACCCAGCACTGGTACCCCGACCATAATCTGGTACTGCATCCAGGCCCAGTTCACGCCCAGTACTGCATGTGGTACTGGTTTTGAGTCCGGTACAGTGTCTGGTACCTTTTCAGGTCCGTTAGAGTGTCTGGTACCGGTTCAGATCTGGTACAGTGTCCGGTACAGTGTCTGGGTCCAGTAGAATGTCTGGTACAAGTTCTGGTCCAGCACAGTGCCTGGTACCAATTTGGGTCAGGCCCAGTGTCTGGTACGTGTTTGGGTTCGATACAGTATCTGGTACCAGTTTGTGTACGGTACAGTGTCTGGTACCTTTTCAGGTTCGTTAGGGTGTCTGGTAGCGGTTCAGGTCTGAGTTTGGATTCGCTACAGTGTCTGGGTCCAGTACAGTGTGTTATACCAGTTCGGGTCCAGTAGAATGTCTGGTACCAGTTCGGGTCAGGCCCAGTGTCTGGTACCTGTTCGAGTCCGGCGCAGTTTCCAGTACGTGTTTAGGTCCGCTACAGTGGCTGGTACCTTTTCGGGTCCGGTACAGTGTCTGGTACACTGTTTGGGTCCGGTACAGTTTCCGGCACAGTGGCTGGTACCTTTTCAGGTCCGGTACAGTTTCCGGTACGTGTTTAGGTCCGCTACAGTGGCTGGTACCTTTTTGGGTCCGGTACATTGTCTGGTACTTTTTTGGGTCCTGTACAGTGTCTGGTACCTTTTCGGATCTGGTACAGTTTCCGGTACATGTTTTGGTCCGATATAGTGTCTGGTACCTTTTCAGGTCCAGTAGAATGTCTGGTACCAGTTTGGGTCAGGTCCAGTGTCTGGTACGTGTTTGGGTACGATACAGTGGCTGGTACCTTTTTCAGGTCCGTTAGAGTGTCTGGTTACGGTTCAGGTCTGGTACAGGGTTTGGATTCGCTACACTGTGTTATACCAGTTCAGGTCCAGTAAATGTCTGGCACCAGTTTGGGTCCAGCACAGCTCCCGGTACGTGTTTGGGTCCGGTACAGCGTCTGGTACTCGACCAAAACCGCAGTGATAACTTGTTTCAAGTGACAAACAGAATTTCTTTCTATTTAAATCTTCGTTTTCCAGTCTATATAAGTCTAAACTCAACGGCTGTTTGTCCTCCGCTCAGAACTCCACGGCGGCGGTCTGACTCACCAAAACGCCAGTCCGGCATGACCCGCTTTGCCTTTGTTTAGCACAGCCAAACACGGTTCCAGCTAGTTGACCCCGACTGCAGCTTTGAACCCCCCCCTTCAGCTATTAGACTAATTTGTTCTGTTCCTGAGTTGCAATTATTGCAGATTGAAACAGGCTTTACCTACCTCTGTGGTAAACACGGCGTGCAGTCGTGCTTTTACAATTGTAAATCATGTTGACTTTGAAACTCTGCTGTAGCAAAGGTCACTTCCAGCTTGACCCCTTAATATGTTTCCATCCGGTTCAAAGCGAGTTGAGGGGTCACAGTCGTCCACAGCTGGAGTGTCAATATCTCAGAGAGGAGGGCTTGTAACATCGTTAAATCAGTAGAAACCAGCGCGTGTGCGCACTTCTCCGCGTGACAGGTCAATGTCACCGGATCAGCCAGAGCGGCGCCCCTATCCGCGTGCCGCCGTCGTTCCCCTCGACACAAGGGACCGCTGTCAAATGAATCAAACGATGAGGGCCTTCACACAACAAAGAACCCCATTACCTGTGAGGGGGGATTGAGAGATGACTCTTCTGTGCTCGTCTCCATTAATAATTAAAAACGCTCATGCTGTTGTCACTTCCCATAAATCATATTTAATGTTGTGATGATGTCGGGTTTGCATGCAGCGAAGTATGCGCGATGTAAACCGCGCGACTTACACCGTGACCTTTCCTGCTCCGTGATGGATTGTTTGAAACTGGGAGCGGAAACGCCAGACGGCGGTAAAAATAATCTTTGCGCCTCACTCTCACTATATGGTTTCATTACGAACCAACGGAGGAAACTTATCATGGTCTGTGGAAGATTGTTTCTGCTTAAGGAACAATGCCTTCGTCTTTGGGTGAAAATTTGACCCCCGCCACGTATGCGGAATGACATCACGGCGAGCAAAAACGTAAAAAAAACAACAAAAAAATGAGTCAAAATCGCTTATGGAGCTGAAAAAAAAATTCAAAAATACACCAATAAAACAAAAACGTGTCGAGATTATCCATAGAAGAATTATTATGGGATGGCCACACCGCCTACAGCTTGGCGGCCATTTTGTGGCAAAATATAACATTTGCTGATTTTCACATTTTTCCACAATATGGGAAAAGGAAAATTTCACTAAATTTAACACGCATGCTGCCAGCTTAACCCTTTAACTCGCTGATCAACCGGGAAACATCTAGAAAACATGTTTTTAAAAATATTGATTATATGTATTACTCCCCAGGGTACGGAGCCCCTAAAGGGAAGTTGAATGAAAAAAAATTGAGTTTTTTTTAACCAAAACTGAAATAAAAATAATAATAAAAAAATAATTATTGTTGGTAACAGATGCGCAACAGATAATATCTGGTGCGCATCATTTAGACCAAGAACAGTTTTGTAATTCAATTCTTAGACAAAGAAAGAAAAAAAAAAAACTGTTACTATCTGGTGTGCACCAGTTATATATGTATGTCTGCATGTTTATGTATGTATGTTATATATTTATGTATGTATGTATATATACATATATATACATTGTTCATATATATATGTATGTATTTTTATATGTATATGTATGTGTTTATACGTATATATACATACATATCTGGTGCACACCAGATAGCAACAGTTTTTTTTTAAATATATATATTTATGTATTTGTGTACATATATATGTATTTATATATATATATATATATATATATATATATATCTGTATACATACACACATACATACATACATATATATATATATACATATATATATATATGTATATATATATATATAAAGTACTTTAATTTGTAGAAAAACAAGTTCTGGTTAGCAAACAGAACTTGCTTTTATTACTTAATTTTTTTCCACCATATATATCAAGGGCATATATATATATATATATATATATATATATATATATATATATATATATATTATGTTTGCGTGAATATAGTGTATATATATAATTTAAACTACTTTTATTTCTGGTTAGCAAACAGAACTTGTTTTTATTACTTAATTTTAAATAAGTGGGGTTTTTTTTTTAAAACTCCTTCAATTTTATAATTTCTTTTTTTTTTTTTCCTTGATGTCTCTTGAGCGGCTCCGTACCAAGGCAATAAGCAGCAGAATTTTTTTTTTTTTTCTGTTTTTTTTTTTGGGTAGTTAACGGATTATGTCTACAACCTCAGGAATGGGCCACCATCTTGAATTTAATAATAATAATAATAAAAAAAAAAACTTTTATTACCAGCTACAAACGAAACTTGTCCTGCTGATTTACGTTGATCTTTGCCTGACTTCTTAAACGCCATCAGGAAGCCAGTGTGCAAAAAATGTTGGAATTAGAAATTGTGTAAATTTTGAACATCTTCTGTGTGGCAAATTAGCAACTGTTCCGACCTTAGCTAGCTTTTGCATTCTTTATCGGAATTTCCTATAAAGTGTATACATGAATTCTCCAGCTCAAACCGAATAAATCGATTGAATTAGAACATGTCAATGTTTGAATTGTGGGTGTGTAAAACAAAAAAAATGTTCTGCTGACTCAGCTAAAAAAAAAAAAAAAAAAAAATTATATATATTTTTCTTTAATGTTAGAATTGTTGGCGTGTGAACGAAAGAAAGTCGTTGAAAATTCTGCTGACTCGAAAAAAAACATTTAAAAGAGAATTTGACTCTTGCCACATGTGTTTTTGCACAAAACGTGAAACTTTTCTTTAAGCAATTTTCACTAAATTCCACACACACACCGCTAGCGGAAGTCTACAATGACCTCTGAAATTTTGACAACCTTTGACCTCAGAAAGAGGCTGCCATTTTGAAAAAAAAAACAACACTTTTAATAGCAAACGAAAACTCCTCCTATGGATTTTCGTTGATCAACTCCTAACTTCTCGAGAAGCTGTTGTGCAAAAACTGTTGGACATAGAAGTTGTAGATTTTGAACAGTATGCGCGTTTCGAGTTTGCTACTGTTGCGATCTTAGCTAGCTCGCACATTTTTTTATCGGAATGTCGTTAAAAAAGAAGTAAACACAGATTCTCTATCTCGTGCTAAACGAAACAATATAATATAGAATATGACAATGTTAGAATTGTTGGCATGTGAACCAAAAAAAGTCGCTGAAAATTCTGCTGACTCAGCAAAAAAAAAAAAAAAAAAACTTATTTAAACGAGAATTTGACCCTCGCCGTATGCGTTTTTTTAAATTCCACACATGCTGTTAGCTTAAGTCTATAATGACCCCTGAAATTTCGTTGACCTTTGACCTTAGGAAAAAAAACACCTTTAGAACAAACAAGAACTTTTCTTAGGGATTTTTGTAGATCGTTTTGATATCGCGGGGAGGGAATTTTGCAACTAGAAGTTGCAAATTTTGAACGATGTGCGCGAAAGTGGCGTCTTATTACACGCAAATTTTTTATTGGAATATTGTAAAATTTATTGCACGGATCCCAGGCTAGAGCTGAGCAACATGAAATAACACAGGATAGGAACATATTGGAACGCGGGTGTGGTTAGCGAAATACCTCCGTTGCTAAGAAAATACAAACTTTGGCCGATTCTTCCGGAAGGCACGCCAATCTGTTCGTCATCCCCAGGCGATCAAAACGTAAAATGGTTGCTATGGAGATAAAACAAACAGAATCCCACCATTTTTTAAATTAAAAAAAAATTCTTACATCAATTTGCAGCTCTGACTAGCTTGGGTTAAAAGTGGGTGGCGAGGGCGGAGGCGGGTAGCGCCTGCGGGCCATACAACGCCGCTTTAGTTTTAATTGGTTTTTATGTTAATGTTGCATGGAAGAAGAAAATATCTGGAAAAACAGAATCTAACAGTGAAGGAAAAAGCCAGATATTTATAGAAACCAATTTGCTGTCCAGTCCATAACAGTTGCGTAAATGAATGTTTGGAACAGAGGGGCGTTCTCACGCAGGACCCCGGGGTAATGCATTGTCACGCTGACGATGATGTGTTTTCTGGCTGCTTTTGTGCGTCTTTAGGTGCGTCTGTGATGCAGACCTCTGTGATAAATTGTTGACAACTTGCAGTAATTACTGATCAGCGCTGCGATAGCTCCAGCCGCCGAGTCCGAGCAGAAACTCGGAGACGGCGTTCTGTCGGTTCGTCATTTTTAATAAACTGTCAGAGAAATCAGTTCAAACTAATGAATATTAGACTCATTATTGTTCCGGAGATCGTAACCGAACTCTCGGCTGCGCCTTTTAACTCCGCTTTCTCGCTTTCTCATCTTCTGTGACTCATCTGACAGAGACGTAATGGTGCAGAGACGAAAATATCTGAAAAATAAAGTCATTGTGCTCGTCCCGGCATGGGGCCCCCTCGGCTCTGCTGCGCCTGATGGCATTTAGATAGTGTTTGTTTCTCTGTGGGTGACCTGTGTCAAAGAGCAAACACTTCTTTTCATTGAACTCGATCTCTAATTACAGCGCTCTGAATCATGGTATTTCGCCCTATTGATATCTTCTCACTGACTCATTTGCAGAATCACTTAGTTGCAGGAAATCAAGTAAATTGTGTCTAACTGATGTTTGGGATATGAAACCTTTCTTGCAGCATCTGTTTGCATTATCAGACGGCATGTTTTTCTGTTTTGTCCGGGAGTTCTAGCTTGCGAGCCTGTGAGCTAGCATAATAGCAAATTATCCCCTCAAAGGCCGGAAAGAAAAACACTTTGATGAAGCTTTTTCACTGGAGCTCAGACATAAATGGGCTAATTGGGATGATTTCTGACTGTGCATTCACACATTTCTTTGATGTGGTTCTTTTATGCGCTGCTGGGTTTGGGGATGTTGAAGGAGATTCCATCAATGCCCATCAGATGGGAACATTTTTGGCTTTTTTACAGCTCTTTGAATTTTATTCTTTATACTATTATCTTCTGATACTCTGATCAACTCTTTTCAGAATCTTTCAGAGATGTCGTGTCATCCGTTCGCTCGACGAGAGGTCAAAAGGCAAGCTGGTTAAAACCAGGAGTCCCCAAAATATGGCCTGTAGGCCAGATCCGGCCCACCTCCACATTTGGAGGCCCCTGAACAATATCAGAGACACATTTTTTTCCCCCAATCTGGCTTTGAGATTGTTTGCTATAACTGCTAGCAAAATGGTGTTTGGCTAACAGAAGACATGGTTGGCATCAATCGTACACATAAATGCTAACAGAAATTACAGTTAGCATCGATCACAGACAAAAATGCTAACAGAAAGCACTGTTAGCATCAACCGCAGACAGAACTGCTTGCAGAAAACACTGTTAGCATCAACCGCAGACAAAACTGCTAACAGAAAACACTGTTAGAATCAACCACAGACAGAACTGCTAATTGAAAACCCTGTTAGCATCAATCAGAGAAAGACCTGCTAACAGAAAACCCTGTTAGCATCAATTGGAGACAGAACTGCTAACAGAAAACACAGTTAGCATCAATTGGAGACAAAACTGCTAACAGAGAACACTGTTAGCATCAATCCAAGACAGAAATGCTAATAGAAAACACTGTTAGCGTAAATCCCAGACAAAGCTGCTAACAGAAAATACTGTTAGCATCAATCACAGACAAAAATGCTAACAGAAAACACTGTTAGCTTCAATCGGAGACAGAACTGCTAACAGAAAACACAGTTAGCATCAATTGGAGACAGAACTGCTAACAAAGAACACTGTTAGCATCAATGCAAGACAGAAATGCTAATAGAAAACGCTGTTAGCATCAATCGGAGACAAAACTGCTAACAGAAAAACACAGTTAGGATCAATCAGAGACAGAACTGCTAACAGAAAACACTGTTAAATCAATGCACAAGACAGAAAAATAGCTAATAGAAAACGCTTTCTTGTTAGCATCATCGGAGACAAACTGCTAACTAAACACAGTTAGCATCAATCGAGAGGACAGGAACTGCTAACAGAAAACACTGTTAGCCTCAATCGGAGAAAGAACTGCTAACAGAAAACACTGTTAGCATCAATCGGAGAAAGAACTGCTGACAGAAAACACTGTTAGCATCAATCGGAGAAAGAACTGCTAACAGAAAACACTGTTAGCATCAATCGGAGACAGAACTGCTAACAGAAAACACAGTTAGCATCAATCGGAGACAGAACTGCTAACAAAGAACACTGTTAGCATCAATGCAAGACAGAAATGCTAATAGAAAACACTGATAGCATCAACCGCAGAGAGAACTGCTAGCAGAAAATACTGTTAGCATCAACCGCAAACAGAACTGCTAAGAGAAAACCCTGTTAGCTTCAATTTCCGACAGAAATGCTAACAGAAAACACATTGAAAATTGCTTACTTCCAGGCACAACAAATTAATGCTGCCATATTGGAACCGTCAGTAAGCAGTGCTTGGTCTGAGTTTCTTTGGCAACCACTGTCTCCCATCAAGATTGTTCTAAGGCCACACCCCTACCACTGGAAAACGGGCTATCTTTTCAAACAGGGCCATCAGGCTCCACCTTCTTTTAATGAGGCATCTGATTGGCCACTTTATAACTTGAACTACAGAAAAAAATAGGAAAATATTGTTGATCTGACCAATGAGGTATATCACCAGAAATGACATGCTAGCTTGTTGCATACGCTAAATTGGACGCCATATTGGAATGGTATTCTTGTCTGTTTACTGCTGTGCTACAATTGTACAAACAGAGCTGGAAAAACAAAAATCTGACTTTTCACTTGTAAATTATTGCTGTCGGCTGATAAAGGAGAACTTCTTGAAAACATTTGAACAAGATCTGAGTGAGTTAACTCTTAACAGTGAACGTTTAGGCTGATCTAGTCAAAGTCAATGGTAGCTTTAGACTTCACAGTATTTCCATGTTTTCTGACTGCTGGTGCCTCACCTGCTGCTCTCATATTTCTGAACAGGAAATGTGTTTTTAAGTCTTTTTCCTGGAGTTCTGAGTTAACAGTCACCAATTTCAGGTATAAACTCTCACTAAATTGACTGTTTTGTTTTAATTTTGTGTCATAACCGTCTTTTTTCTATTGCTGACCTCCAGTAGAGCAATATCCTGAAGTGTGAACGGTATCAGTCCTTAAGTCAACTAATGACTTATTTTAGAATGGCATTAGTGGGATCTTATTGATTTTTTTGTAATTTTATATAATTCTTATCAGTTTATTTTGTTTTTTATTGCCCGTCATCATTTTATTCTGTTTTTGTTCTTATTTTAAAGCTATTTTCAATGCGAAATAAAGAATTAACAGGTTAATTAAAGTGTAATCAAGCAGTATATTTTACATTTTCAGAAGTTAATTAAACGATGAATCCCTTCTGAGAGAGTTAACATAAAGAGGCGACTGTTTTCCACCCTTTGTGTTTGTTTTCTTCTCTGTCTTTAGTCGCGCTGGTCTATTTTTGGCCGAGCGATCACGCCGCGCTGTGAAATCCAGTCGGGTGAGTTTTCAGCGTCTCTTTGCTCCACAGGAAGCGAATGTGGCTTCTTCACAGCGGGAACGAGTGGTAAAAACACGGATTAACATAATCAGATCGCTAAAGGTCACTGTGTTTTGCAGCTTCACAGATTTCTGACAGATATTTCTGCAGCCAATGAGGAAAAAAAGAAGAATTGTATTTTTTTTTCTGCCTTTTACAGCAAACTCAGATGAGGCGATGAGCCGCCATGAGGTCATGTCAGGTTCAAATGATGCTAATTTATTATTTTGACCGTTTTCTTAAATTCCTTTAGGAATATAGACGCTCCACATCATGTAAATCTCTACATTTAAAGGGTATTTCTACAAATTGGAAGAGTCCATTTCAACTTCAAACTATAAACCAGATGATAAGTTGTGTTTTACTACAAGACCTTTGACTAATTTTATTATTTAACCCATGCACACATTTGTTTCTGATTGCTAATTAGCTTTTATTCCGTTGTGAAGAAAAAAAAGTAATCCTATCATCCTCTGGTGAAGGTGAGGAGTTGGTAAAAAAAAAAAAATCCTGCATTTTTATCCTTAAAGTTTTGTATAATTGTTGTTTGCAAAACGTTTTAAATTTTGTTTTAGAAAAATAGTAATATAAAAAAAAGACATTTTTTTTCCATATTTTTAAAATGAAAAAAAAAAAAAAAAGATTTCTAATTCAAATTTAAACAAAAAATCTTTGTTGAGCTTTTAAACTTTAAATTAAAATTTAACTTGCATTAATTATTTTTAAAAAAGTTTGTTTTTGTGATTTTCACATCTAAAAACAGAAATAATTACCATTTGGGGTTTTTTTGTATCTAATTTTAGGCCCAGTGCGTAACAGTGATATATATAAAATAAATGTTGTAGAAAGGCATAGATGAGGTGGAAATGATGCCCTAAAAGGACGTTTTTAGGGACAGAATTAGAAGGAATACACCCCAACCTTAAGAGGACACATAATGTGTTAGGACATTTTGGAATTCCTAGTTTCAAATCTAAGTTTTGGCATTTGATTCCCTGCTAGTTTCCTTTTTTTCCACAGGATGTTGTTTAAATTCGTCCTTTCAAACCTTTCAAACATGGAGGTTTTTTCTGAATCGTACTCATGCCCTCCGTGTCTGATCGTGAACTTTGACGTTTAATCCACTAACGGGGGCTCGTCTTTTATATATATTGACATTTTTAACCAAGGAAAGGTTCATGTTGAATTTGCCCTCCGTTTGACCCCCTGAACGGGCAGTTCCCGATGTTCCCCGCACGGACAAACTTCTACGGTCGCTGGAGAAGCGTCAACTTAACTGACCTTTACCCTCAGGTGAGTAAAACATTTAAAAAACAAAAGAGAAAGATGTTTTAATATTTCTATAAAACCTGAAGGAAGAGTGCTAAATGCTGGTGTCATGTTTTACCTTTAGGGCCATTACTAGACCTTTAATCTGCAATGACTCATTAGAAAACTGTAGTACAAACTTGCAAAATGCGTGTCTACAGGCGTGCTGCAGGTGACAGGTTGTAGCAAATATACAGCATCCAAAGGTGAGTCAGTAAAGTGCGTTTCACTGATTTTTCCTTTAAAGAACCCCCAAACCTTCAGACTGCACGAGGAGTCTGTTGGTGCAGTTCATGTGATGAATGCGTCCTCGTTGCTTAAGAGGACAATACTCAAACCAGACTAGCAACTAGATTTCAGCGTAAGGACAGGAGCGTCTGAAAGCGGCTGAAATACAAAACACGTCTTAGGTCACGGGCTGAACAGGATAAAGATTTATTGAACACTCAAAAACTACATTTTAAAACCATAACTTTTTAACATAATTATGAACTAGATATATAGCATTACCTGTAATAATGCAAGTGTGAATGCTGTAAGCTGAATTTGACCATTGAAGATACTAATGTTGATAGCTAAAGATGCTGGAATTGATAGCTGAAAACACTGAAGTTAATAGCTAAAAACGCTGAAGTTGATAGCTGAAAATGCTGAAGTTAATAGCTAAAAACGCTGAAGCTGATAGCTGAGAACGCTGAAGCTGAAAACACTGAAGTTAATAGCTGAAAACGCTGAAGTTGATAGCTCAAAATGCTGAAGCTGATAGCTAAAAACGCTGAAGTCAATAACTAAAAACGCTGAAGTTGATAGCTAAAAACGCTGATAGCTGAAAACACTGAAGTTAATAGCTAAAAACGCTGAAGTTGATAGCTGAAAATGCTGAAGTTAATAGCTAAAAACGCTGAAGCTGATAGCTAAAAATGCTGAAGTTAATAACTAAAAACGCTGAAGTTGATAGCTAAAAACGCTGATAGCTGAAAACACTGAAGTTAATAGCTGAAAACGCTGATAGCTGAAAACACTGAAGTTAATAGCTAAAAATGCTGAAGTTAATAACTAAAAACGCTGAAGTTGATAGCTAAAAACGCTGATAGCTGAAAACACTGAAGTTAATAGCTAAAAACGCTGATAGCTGAAAACACTGAAGTTAATAGCTGAAAACGCTGAAGTTAATAGCTGAAAACGCTGATAGCTGAAAACACTGAAGTTAATAGCTGAAAACGCTGAAGTTGATAGCTGAAAATGCTGAAGTTAATAGCTAAAAACGCTGAAGCTGAAAGCTAAAAACGCTGAAGTCAATAACTAAAAACGCTGAAGTTGATAGCTAAAAACGCTGATAGCTGAAAACACTGAAATTAATAGCTGAAAACGCTGATAGCTGAAAACACTGAAGTTAATAGCTGAAAACACTGAAGTTGATAGCTAAAAACACTGAAGTTAACTAAAAACGCTGAAGCTGATAGTTAAAAACGCTGAAGTTAATAGCTAAAAACGCTGCAGCTGATAGCTGAAAACACTAAAGTTAATAACTAAAAACGCTGAAGCTGATAGCTGAAAACACTGAAGTTAATAACTAAAAACGCTGAAGCTGATAATCCTGAAATTAATAGCTAAAAATGCGGAATTTGATAACTGAAAACGTTGAATCTGATAGATGAAAAACTTAAAAGTTAATAGCTGAAAACACTGAAGTTGATTGCTGAAAATGAAGAAGCTGATAGCTGAAAACCCTGGAGTGGAAAAATAAAAATAGGTTAGCCAATACAACTAGCATATAGCTGAAAAATAGCTTTACTCCATAGTGGCCTAAAGAATCTTAGTAATGCCAAAATAGTCCTGAAAACAAGCAGAATTCCAATTTTACTTTAAACTTTAAAACCATAACTTTTTAACTTAATTATGAATAATAAAAAGGCAGGAATATTATTTCATAATAAATCAGTTTAAACCTTAAATAACTTTAAATATTTTACTCTTTATAAAAACATATTTTGTCAAAATTATACAAGTTAGAAATAAGCCCAAGATAAAATCGGTCCATTAATAACAATAAAATAAAATGATCTGGAGGGCCAGATCCGGCCCCCGGGCCTCGATTTTGTTTTAGAGTATTATTTTTAGACCAAAGAATGTATTTTTATTGTGTTTTAATACCCAAAACTTAATGGGACAATAATAAATCCTCAGCATTTGGTGATTTAAAGCATCTTTAGTGTCAAATTTCTCTCTGCATTGACGTTTTTCTACAGTTGATGAAAGAATTACGTTATTAGTTCTCCTCAACGTCTTAACGCGGCTGACACGGCTCCAGCTGACAGTAATGAATGCCACGTTTCCAGGTTTTAGTGAGCTGTCACTCTTGCAGAGGCTGTAATTCTCATTTCTGTGTGACAGATTGGGAGGTCGCCCTGCCGAGTACATTTGTATTTATGTATTTATGTAACCCTCGTCGTTTAGAAACCATGTCAGCAGACATCTTGAGTGAATTATGAAGCAGTTATTACTAAGTACTCGAGTATTCTCAGTCAGTACTGACTTGGGTTTTTTTTTTTTTTCTTGCAGTTTGTCAATATTTATCATGTTCTTTGTTTACATGATCGATGGGAATGATTAACACACACCCAGGAGGTTCAAAATGTTAAATTAGCACTGATATCATTTTGCTCCTGAAACAAGTTTCTCACTAATTAGCTTTGTTTGCATGAGCTCAATCGATTTTCATTTTTGTCCTTTTATTCTGCATCAAAGCTGGAAAAAAAACTATAGAAACGAACTCAGGGGACGACTTTCACCCTAATCTGTTTTCGATAATTTGCCTAAAGGAATTATAGGTGTTTATCAGGCAGAAATGCACACCGGGGGAGGAGGAGGGGGGGTGGGGGAGATCGCGTTTCTCCGTCGCCTCCATGGCTCCGCGCTCGGATGATGTTCCCCTCCATCTTTCTGAAGTTACAGCTCGCTCTCTAATTAAACGCGATGGTTTGATCAGCCTAACGAGGCAGTCTGGACGTTTGTTCTAATGATCCACCACGGCTTTATTGTGCAAATAATGTTGCAGGAATAATATAAATATTACGGAGCCCCTAAAGGGACATCGAACAAAAAAAAAAATAATAATAATAAAGTTAAAAAAAAAATTAAAGTAAAAAAAAAAAAAAACAATTTCTAACTCGTGGCCACGACTTACGGATATGATACGCAGTTGCAGCCCATTCAAAACAACAGGAGCGGCTTTTAGGTTTCGTTTTGATCACGTGGTCGGATGTTTAGGTTTCTCCGCATAGATATAATAGAGGAATAATAAAAATAATAAAATGAATATATAATATCTATGTTTCTCCGGATCACGTGACTTTTGAGTTTCTGCCGATTTCTGTCTGACAGCCTGCTAACAATATGGCGGTAGATCCACTACTTTTTTGGTGTAAAATCCCTCAGAATAAAATATTTTGTGGACTAATCTTTATTTTGATAATATTTCTAGCGAGAAATGTACCCGTTACTTTCACGACATGCATTTATTTTGGACACACAGTTCGTAGTTTGTCTGTTTTGCTTGACTTTTCGGGCTCAAAAATCGTAAAACAGCAACGTCTGGGGTTCACGGAACAATCACGGAACCGGGCGATCAGCAGGATTTGGGACCCGACCCGCATCGGTGCCGGGTCAAGGTTAGGGTTAGGGAAGGTTCGGAGAAACCGCCCGGAACCTTTTTAAATCGGGCCCCGAATGACTTCTGTAAAGCTAGAATGTGTTCAGTCTGACCACTTCCGGTCCAGGAGACGGTCAAACGTGATCCCGAAACGAAGAGTATCAAGCATAAAATAATGTTTCTTTAATTTCTGCCTCATTAACAAACACAAATGTCGGTTATTTTAAGTGACAATAACGAGGGAGGCTTTCAGACAAAATGAAGAAAGATAAACACATAAAGTCACGTGATCCGGAGAAACCTAAACATCCGACCACGTGATCAAAACAAAACCTAAAAGCCGCTCCTGTTGTTTTGAATGGGCTGCAACTGCGTAAGTCGTGGCCACGAGTTAGAAATTGTTTTTTTTTTTTTTTTTTTTCGATGTCCCTTTAGGGCAGGGGTGGGCAAACTACGGCCCGGGGGCCACATGCGGCCCCTTAAGCTACTTAATGTGGCCCTCCAAATTAAAATACATTGAATCAAAAATCCTAATTATTGTTTTATTTTCATTGTATTTCTGGTTTCTTCCCATGAATGGTGTTGTTTCTCTGACGTTCGTGTGTGTTCCTTTCTGAGTCAGATGATGATCTTTCGTATTATTCCTACACCACATAAATGCAGCATTTCTTCGAGTTCACATTTTCCTCTGAAGAACATCAACCCATTGGATCACCAAAAAGAGAACAAAATTTTTAGCAAATTTAACAACTCCAAATTTTCTGTTTTTTAAATTAATATATGCTGAATTTGAATCCAAATTAAAGCATGTTTTTCCTCAAATTCCCATATTTATTTTTTTAGTTTATGAGGATTGTTACCCAATCTCTCCTTCCATCTGCTCCTTGTCCGGCCCTTATGCCAAATTTTTAACCCTTTGTGGCCCACGAGTCAAAACAATTGCCCACCCCTGCTTTAGGGGCTCCAGTATGTCGTGGCCACGAGTTAGAATTTTTTTTTTTTTTTTTTTTTACTTTAATTTTTTTTTTAACTTTATTATTATTTTTTTTGTTCGATGTCCCTTTAGGGGCTCCGTAAAATATAAGGTCCAGATTCTGCTGAAAATGTTCAGAAAAAAAACGATAAATAGATGAACTTGTGTTTTAGAGAAAATGATTTAATAATATGACTGCGTATGTCATATTCAATGTCCTCAGCTTTAAGAAGGGCTATTTAAATAAATCCCATTATAGATATGCTGAGGCGGTTCTTCACAGCCGAACTGAAGAAAAGAGGGAATGACAAAGAGGAGAAAGACGGACGCCGAGACGGGGAGAGATGTAAAATTGCGTCCAACAGAGGCGAGAAACAAAGACCGGGACGGGGGGGGATGAGGTTCCCAGATATGATAATAGATTCACTACAGAGGCAAAGCAATTTCCATTCTTAACCTCTTCCAGACCAGCTGATGATTAGGAGTCCAGCGGGGGTCACCTTGCGGCGCCTCTCCTTCCTCTGCTCCAAATTAAAGACACTTATGGATTCATGAAATGCATGGAGGGAAGGATGGAAAACCGGACGCTCCGAGTTGATAATTGAGACCTAATGTGGGCGGGTTACAGAGGAGGCCATTGGTTACAGCCGATGCTGGGTTGGTTGAATGACAGTTTATGGGGTCAGAGGACTTAATTTAAGCAGAAGGTTGATCTGCGAATAAAGCCAAGGTTTGGGTCAATAACAATTTGAGGGTCATAAGTTAGCTAGGTTACTGTTTCATAGTGAAATCACTCTTGCTCTACATGATGAAGGGCTGCCACGATTAGTCGACTAATCGACGACTAATCGACTATTAAAATAGTCGACGACTAATTTAATAGTCGATTAGTCGTTACTTTATATTATATGGAGTCAGAGTGTAGTAAAGTTGAAAGTTATAATGGTATTATGCTAGCTTTTTGGACTATTTTGGCATTTATTAAAAAGTATTTTTGGCTATTTTGAAGTTTAGCCAAAATTTCAGCTACATGCTAGCTATTTTAGCTAATTTAGGCTTTTTTTTTTCATTTTTAGGCTAATTTGGCATTTAACTAATATTTTAGCTAGCTATCAGCTTTAGCGTTTTTAGCTATTAGCTTCAGTGATTTCAGCTATCAATTTCAGCGTTTTTAGGTATTAATTTTAGCGTTTTCAGCTATAAGCACTTGCGTCTCTTGCTACCGAATTCAGCTTACAGTGTTCACACTAGCATTATGTGGTTCTGGTTAGGTTAAAGCTAATGATGGTTAAGCTGGGCTGCCACAAATGGTGACCATGTCGACCATAAACTAATGAAGTAAAGAAGCTGCATGATTCATTGAAGGTTTAATAAACTGTCGTCTTTATTTCTAGTTTGAATAAAGCTTCAACACTTCAAATTTAACGCCAATGATGATGAAGATATGAGCTTTACATCCAGTTTGCGCATAACCCGATTAGTCGACTAATCGGAAAAAATAATCGGTGATTAGTCGACTATTAAAATAATCGTTTGTGACAGCTCTATTTAAGACAAAAGGAAGGAAATGTTTCTTTTCTGGCCTGGTTTGTTTCTTTCAAAATGTACCTAGTAAAACATTGCGATTAATCGTGATTAATCACAATCCAAAATGTCCATAAAGATTTTTTAATTGATTGAAAAAACATTATTTATAAAGATTTTTTTCAGCCTTTTAGTAATAAAATGAAAAAAAACTGATAAAAAACGAATCAGATTAATCACACTTCTGCAATGTGATTAATCATGATTAATTAATCAAGACTTTCAGGATTTATTCATTAAAGGTGCTAATAAAATGTGATAGTCGAGGTTAATTAATCTTGATGAATTAATCCTGAATATCATCATTAATTCATCACAAATAATTCATCGTAATTAATTAATCATGATTATTTACGACTAATCAAGATTAAATAATCATAATTAGTTAATCGCAATATCTTGATTAAATAATCATGATGAATTAATCATGATAAATTAAACATGATTAATCATGATTAAATAATCATGTCCATCATGTTTCACTAATCATGGCTATTACGATTAAATAATCACGATTAATCAATCGTGACTAATCACGATTAAATTATCACGATTAAATAAACACGATTAGCTAAATATGACTAATCACGATTAAATAATCATGATCAATCAATCATGACTAATCACGATTAAATAATCACAATTAATCAATCATGACTAATCACGATTAAATAATCACGATTAATCAATCGTGACTAATCACGATTAAATTATCACGATTAAATAATCACGATTAATCAATCATGACTAATCACGATTAAATAATCACGATTAATCAATCGTGACTAATCACGATTAAATTATCACGATTAAAAATCACGATTAGCTAAATATGACTAATCACGATTAAATAATCATGATCAATAATCACGAATAAATTATCACAATTAAATAATCGTTATTAATTAATTGCAATAATCCTAATTAAACCTTACATTGCTTAATAAAAAGATAAGATAATAGCAACAGGCTGCACCACATTTGAAATATTAATGTGAAAAGCAATCTAATCCGAAAAAACAAAATAATTAAGATTACTCACAGTTTCCTGAGGTAAATTTTATGTTAATAAGCAGATTTTGAACCAAACATTTACAGTTTATTAATTGTAAGGTCTGAGAGAAAATATTTCCTTCATTTTAATCGTCTGAAATGTCTAAATGTATTAAGTGTTATCAGTAGTAAGATAAGCAGAACTCTAAAGACTTTTGTATCTGAAGTTTTACTCCAAGAAAACAGAGATGCTGACAAACAGTCAGAAAAAACAAACTTTAAATGATTGATTCTGATTGGCTGCTGGGTGCAGATCCACATCTAAAAAAGCAGTCGCCTAAATATCCTCTGTCACTGTGCAGGCTTATTCAAGGCTGAACTTTCTCTGAACTATCATGACGATCAGAGTTTATATCGCTTTGTTCTGCTGCCGCTGTCAAAGCTCAGTGACGTGTTGTTGTGTTACCATGACAACACACCACACCATATGTGAAATAGCGATGTAAAAAAGCGATCTATTCCGAAAAATAACAAGAATAAAGTACTAAAAATCGATTGCATATTCATTAATTTAGTCACATTATAAGCAGGATAATGCTCGAAGAAGTGAGCATTATCAGAAATGAACGCATGCCGCGGAAGCCATCTCCAGAGTCCTGACTGCACTACATCTCTCAGCATCCCCAGCGCACAGTTCCTGGATGCCGCTCAGCTGGCTCTCATTTACCAATCAATCACAGAACACTTGAGCACTGCAGAACCTCGCTCTGTGCGAAGTATTGTTTGTGTCACTCTGCCTGCAATTCTGAGCATTTCTGTTCTTCTGTTTCTGACTCTGCTTCATCTCTGATCGTCCGCCGCCTGCCCTGACCCTCACCTGGATTCTGACACCTGGATGCGAAGGGTTTCATTAGCATGAATACATGTTAACGCATTCATTTTTTCAAATTAATCCCATTAATGTTAAATTAAAACCCAACAGAGGAATAAAATTCATTGTATGAAAGGCCTTTATGTTTATATTTTTTATGTTTTTACCCTGTTTATCTGTTAATTGATGCCTCCTCCTTTTAATTTTTGCTTTTTATCAAATGTGTCTTATAACTTTTAATTGTTTTAACAAATATTTATATATGTCTTATTCGTTAAGCACCTTGTGTTCAAAAGCATGTTGATGAAAAGTGCGATAAAATAAAGAGATTGATATATACATGTTTTTAATAGGTTCACTGATACAGATTTTTTACATTTTGGCTAATAATCGTTAAAAGAAAACCCTATAAGGCTTTTAAAATGAATCCAAAGATGATTGGATGGAGTCTTTAAGATGTTATTGAACGAGTTCCACTGATACTGATGCTGAAGGTGAATTCGTGTGGAAGTTAGAGGAGACGTCTGCTTCTGTTGGCCTGGAAAAGTCTCTCTGCAGCTCCACTAACCCGTTATATCCCATAGTCCTTTGCACCAAAACCATGAGTAAATCGGCTTCATGATGCTTTATTATTGCCATCAATGTAATGATGAACTCATGTTGTCTGTGGGACGCCCCCCTCTAATTGTATTTAAGTAACAGCCGTCTCAGCAGTGTGTTGTTACTGTTTGATGCTCGTATTATCAGTAATGTGCTCTTTATGACGGACTAATGATGATGTTTCGTGACTGTTATCTGTCAAACATTGAAGTTTGTGTGGATTAAATGAGTCATTTTTGTGTTTTTTTTCCCTTTTAGCTTCATTATTATAGTTTTTTTCCAAGTAAACCTTTGAAGCAGAGTCAGATCAGGACTAAATTAAATACAAAATACACACCTATTGCTTTCACAATGCACTTTTGAGAGTGGACCAAAACTTTAGAACACTATTTAGTTACTAAAGCTGTGTTTTTGTCCTGAAAAAACCCAAGTAAGTCATAGAAATTTGAGTACCAGAATTTGTGTAGACTACATTAAAGATCCATTAGATTAAAATGGATTAAACAAGATTAAATAATAAAGTCAGTATATAAAATATCACAGACATTAAAATCACAAAGAAATGATATCTAATAGTGAGTTTGATCAAACAGAGAAGAGTCAATGATCCTGATATTTTGGTTTTAATGGATTCCAGCTGAAGGCTCTGCGCCCCCCCCGCGGTGCCGAGGCGGCGGGTTAGAGGAACAGTCGGATGACGGGAGGAGGACGAGGATCTGAGGGAGCGGGAGGGAGGTTGAGGATGACCTTGAAAGTGAACAGCGGGAGTTTGGAGTCGGCTCTGAATTTAACGGGGGAGCTGCCGAGGAACAGGTGTGATGTGGTGAAACGGGGGATCGTTCTGTAATTATCTGAGCGGCTTGTTGAGGGATTTGTGGGGGAAGATGGAGAAGAGAGAATCGCAGTGGTGTGGAGGCTGTGGATCGGTGAGGGAGGGTTGGAGTCAGTTAATATGTAGATGGAAACATGCAGATCAGGTGATGTCGTTGATAGGATTATTAAATGATACTGTTTTGTTCAGAACGACACCCTGACTTTTTATGTGTGACTACCGTACCCCCCAAAATGAAATAAATCATTTTTAAAACAATCAATAACATCCCAGCCAGCAAGGCCAAGCGGACCCCATACAGTTTAAAAGAGGGGAGAAAATATGGGCCCCGAATGCCTCAAATGGGTTTGTCCACAGTTCATGTGGTGCCTCCAATAGTTCTTAGATGGGCGCTCAGTGTGTTGGCTCTCTATGCTAGTTAGCCACCCGGTGGACAGCGTAATGCACTAGCGAGCTCCACTGTAGCATGCTAGCAAACTCCTCTTTATTAAGGTAACAAACTCCTCTGTTTTGGGCAAGCAAGCTTTGCTGTTTCAAACTAGTGAGCTCCTTTGTATTAAGCTAGTGACCTTCGCTGTATCTAGCTAGCGAGCTCCTCTGTATTAAGTTAGCAAACTCCTTTGTATTGACCCAGTGACTTTCGGTGTATCTAGCTAGCGAGCTCATCTGTATTTAGCTAACGAGCTTTGCTCTATCGAGCTAGCAAACTTCACTGTTATCTAGCTAACCTGCATTACTGTATGAAGCTAGCGAATTCCTTTGTATTTAGCCAGTGACCTTTGCTGTATCTAGCTAGCGAGCTCATCTGTATTTAGCTAACGAGATTTGTTCTATCGAGCTAGCGAACTTCACTGTTATCTAGCTAACCTGCGTCACTGTATGAAGCTAGCGAATTCCTTTGTATTTAGCCAGTGATCTTTGCTGTATCTAGCGAGCAAACTCGTCTGTATTTAGCTAACAAACTCGTCTGTATTACGCTAGCTAACTCCTCTGTATTGAGCCAGCAAGCTTCGCTGTTTCAAGTTAGCGATCCTCGCTGCATCTAGCTAGCGAGCTCCTCTGTATTAAGCTAGCAAACTCATTTGTATTGAGCCAGTGATGTTCGCTGTATCTAGCTAGCGAGCTCATCTGTACTTAGCTAACGAGCTTCGCTGTATCGAGCTAGCAAACTTCACTGTTATCTAGCTGACCTGCTTCACTGTATGAAGCTAGCAAACTCCTCTGTATTGACCCAGTGACCTTCGCTGTATCTAGCTAACGAGCACCTCTGTATTGAGCTAGCAAACTCCTCTGTATTACGTTAACAAACTCCTCTTTATTAAGTTAGCAAACTCCTCTGTTTTGAGCCAGCAAGCTTCACTGTTTCAAGCTAGCGATCCTCGCTGCATCTAGCTAGCGAGTTCCTCTGTATTAAGCTAGCAAACTCCTTTGTATTAAGCTAGCAAACTCCTTTGCATTGACCCAGTGACTTTTGGTGTGTATAGCTAACGAGCTCATCTCTGTTTAGCTAACGAGCACCTCTGTATTGAGCTAGCGAACTCCTCTTTATTAAGTTAGCTAACTCCTCTGTATTGAGCCAGCAAGCTTCGCTGTTTCAAGCTAGCGATCCTCGCTGCATCTAGCTAGCGAGCTCCTCTGTATTAAGCTACCAAACTCCTCTGTATTGAGTTAGCGAACTCCTCTGTATTGAGTAAGTGAGCTTCACTGCATCTAGTTGTTTAGCTTCATTGTATCTAGCCAGCGAGCTCATCTGTATTGAGCTAGCGAACTCTTCTGTGTTAAATTACCAAACTCCTTTGTATTGAGCAAGCGAGCTTCACTGTTATCTAGCTAGCGACCTCATCTGTATTACATTAGCTAGTTCCTCTGTATTGAGCTAGCAAATGTTATTTAAAATAAGCACCAACTTTTGTTTCTCAGAAATGATTTGAATCTTTTATGTACAAATAAAAATGCTTGGAAACTTTTAGATCATTTCAATCTAGTCCTTTTCCCTTATATTTATTTGTAAATTTGGGGCCTTTTAATACATTCAAATTATGATATTTCCTGTTTTTTTCTTTCTTTCTTCCATTAAGTTTTTATTCTCTTATTGGCTTTATTACTGTATGTTCCGTGTTAGACTGTACAAGCCATATCTTTTGTTTTTTCAGCATGACATTTAAAGTTGAAATTGTTAATAAAACACAAGCAAACTAGTAGAGTTATTATAACAGAGAGAAATTGGACTTGGTACAAACAAGAAGAAGTTTTTTTAATGATTAGCTAAAGAAAGTTAAAGAAAATCAGATTCTAACTTGTATATGAATGTATTTATTTTTTTATTCTATTCCATCACCAATATTAATGATCTTTTATAACCTGAGACTATATCAATACTTGATATTAAGTCCTGAACCGGATATTGATAATTCATGTAGAGAAAATGGTCGATTATATAAGTTCGTTTCCTTCCAATCCCTTTTAAGCGATCAATTTGTGATTGATTATGTGATGTTATTTCATATATTATAACCTGATTGCTTGAAATAAACAATTTCATTCATTCATTCATTCAACTTCTTAGCGGACAAATTAAATAAAAGTCTGTGCAAACCGGACCAGAATTTACTGGACCAGAATCTTAATAAGTTTTTCTTCTTTCTGTCCCCTTTTCATTTTTTTTCCCTTCATTTTCTATCATGCTTGAGTTTACAACTCAAGTTTATATTGATTGTTTATATTTTAATGAATAAAAATGAAACAAAAAAAAAAAAAAAAAAAGAATTTAAGGATTCCGCGTCTGGATCGCCCGTGGCGTTAATGTATCACGTTAATGCTACTCAGTGACTTTCAATAACTTACATTTTCTTTTACCCTGAAGAGACGGCTCTTTTTTTTTTCTTTTCAGCGGTAAATCGGTGATCAGAGCGTCTGATTGCAGACCACTCACCTGTCCTCATCCCAGAGGTCGGCGTCATCAGGCTGCCTGGACGAACGGCGGCTGTCGGTCGTCGCTACCAGATGGCTAATTGAACGCCCCGTGGCTTTCAGCGGGGAGATGGAGGAGATGAATAAAGTGAGTGATGACAAGCTAAAGGGATAGACAGGGGAGGGGTGAAAGAGGAACAGACGAACAAAGAGATTTTAAAACATCAACAGTGTGATATGCAGCTGAAACACAACTTCTCATTCCGTCTACATCCATCATAACCTGTCAGATCCATAAAGCTCCGCGTGAGGGGGGAGAGAAATACATTAGGAGCGTCCTGCAACAGAAATGCAGGTAATTAGGAGACGAGGAACAAAAATAAAGACCTCAGTTTATGAAATAAGAGAGAAAACAAGCACAGAATGGAGGTTAAACAGAGTGTTGTGTGTAGAGGAAAAGAGAAAGGCCTCAAGGTCATCCAGTCAACGTGACCTCTGTCGATCTGTCGCACAAGGAAAACTCGTCCCGCTCCAGAAAATGACCCGAAAAAGACTCCTATGCAAATGAAGCTCGTCACTTAAACAGTTTAATCATCAAAACTAATACAAAAGAATTATAATAATGAGACTTTTTTTTTTTCCCAAGATCAATTTTAGAAAATGAGACTTTCTCCTGCTTTGATTTTCACAGCAGCACTAAACTTTAACCTTGAATGTCCAGTCGTATGTGTAGAAAAACCTAAATAAAAAAAAAAAACACGTTTTTTATACTAAAAAGACTTTTTTTTTTCAAAAAACTAAAATCTACCTCATCATCTGAAGTGTTTACAGATACTGAAGCGACTGTGAGAAGTACACAGCGTTTTGTCAAAATGTAAGTCTGTTTTTTATCAAGTTAAAACACTTTCAGGCATTATCGTATAGATGCTAATGCGGCTAACAGGTAGAGCTATTGAACTGTGTGGGTTTTTTTTGTGCTACTATCAAGCTTGGAAGTTAGCATGATCACATTAACGTTTGTTTTAGCGGTTTAAGTCGACATTTTCTTGAGTACAAGCAAGATTGGGAGGGCAGTTTTTGTGCATACGCTAATGCGGCTAATGCTAACGCTGTGGTTTATTATTGACAAGTTTGGGAGTTAGCGTAGATACGATAACGTTTGTTTTAGCGGTATCAATATGCCTTTTTACGTTTAGCTAACATGAGTAGGAGTTTATGTGAATATGCTAACACGTAGCGGTACATAAATGTCTTTTTGCTTCATGTGTTACTGACATGTTTGGAAGTTAGCATAATTACATTAATGTGTGTTTTAGCAGTATCAATCTGGCTTTTTGAGGATATGCTAATGTAGCTAACGTGTATCGGAGCTGAACTGTGTTTTATTTTACTTGTTACAGTTAGCATAATTACATTAACTTTTTTTTAACGGTTTCAGTCTTGCTCTAGTACAGGTTTTGTGAATACGCCAATGTGGCTAAAGCATATCGGCATAGAGCTGTTTTTTTTTTTTACATGCTACGGTTAGCATAGTCACATTAACATTAGTTTTAATGGGATCAGTCTGGCTTTTTACACGTTCCAAACAAGATTGGGAGTAGTGTTTTTGTGAATATGCTAATGTGGCTAACGCGTAGCAGCATTAAACAAGCTCTGGAGTTAGCATAGTTACATTTGTTTTAGCATTATCACTCTTGCTTTTTACGTGTTGCTTACAAGATTAAGAGTTACAGTTTATGTGAATATGCTAATGCTGTTAACACGTAGCGTTATAAAAATGTCTTTTAGCTTTACTTGTTACTAACATGCTTGGAAGTTAGCATAATGACAATAATGTTTGTTCAAGCAGTATCAGTCTGGTTCTTTATGTGTTGAAAATTAAATTGAAAGTACAGTTTTGGTGAATACGCTAATGTGACTAAAACGTAGTGGAGTTGAACTGTATTTTTTTATGTGCTATTAATATGCTTTGGAGTTAGCGTGGTCACATAAACGTTTAATTTAGCGGTTTCAGTCTGGCTTTTTACTTGTTGCAAACAAGATTGGGAGTACAACTTTTGTGAATACGCTAATGCGGCTAACCCGTGTCGGCGTTTAACTGTGTTTTATTTTACTTGTTACAGTTAGCATAGTCGCATTAACTTTTTTTTTAAACGACATCAGTCTGACTTTTTACATTTTCCCAATGTAACCCCTAAGTGCTGCTGCTTTATTATGTGGCAGCTCTAAATATCATCAACTGGAGTTACTCTAGCTCTAGATTCAATAAGGAGATTGTTCACAGTCATATATTCCAAAATTTGGAATAGTGCACCCCAACAAATCACACTGAAACAATACCAGTTGGAATAGAAAAAAAAAATAGAAAACTCAAGCACACTTCATGCAATTTATGCAATCTTGGTATCAAAACGTTCGGCTCGTTAAGGACATTACTGCTTGTATTTTTGGTTTTCGCAAATTTTACGGTTTTCGCGATTTCGCGCAATTTTTAGCCCATGTTAAGTCAATGGGGAAATTTTTCAAATCGTTAGAAAACTTTGTGCACCTTTGCAACTTATGCAATATTGGTGTCAAAACGTTCCGCAAATTTAGTACATTCATGCCTGTATTTTTGGTATTCTCAAAATTTACGTTTTTTACGCAAATTGAGCTAATTACTATCCTCATTGGAAATGAATGGGAATTTTTCAACAGTGGTATCAAAACGTTCAGCTTGTTCAGGACATTCATGCTTGTACTTTTGAAATTCGTACACTTCACGATTTTAACGCAATCTATGCTAGTTTACTAGCCTCATTGACAGTTAATGGACATTTTTAAAATCGTTATAAAACTTTGTGCACTTTTTACACTTATGCAATATAGGTATCAAAGTGTTCAGCTCGTGGAGGACATTATGGCTAGTATTTTTGGTTTTCGCAAAATTTACGTTTTTTACGTAAATTATGCTAATTACTAGCTTATTGAAAAGGAATGGGAACTTTTTTCAAATCCTTTAAAATTCTATGAACATTTTAGTTAACGTGTTAGTTTTATGGCTAATTTGGCAACTTTTAAGGTTTTTTGGGCTAAAGTTGGCAACGTGCAAAGCTAGGCTATTTGTTAGCTAACGTGTTAGCTTTTTTTGGCTAATTTGGAAGCTTTTAAGGTTTTTTGGGCTAATTTGAAGTTAAAACTAACATATTAGCAACGTGTTAGGTTTTTTGGCTAATTTGGCAACTTTTGAGGTTTTTTGGGCTAATTTGGAAACTTTTGAGGGTTTTTTGGTGCTAAGTTTGAGTTAAGCTAACATATTAGCAATGTGTTTGTTTTTATGGATAATTTGGCAACTTTTCAGGTTTTTTGGGCTAATTTGGAGTTAAGCTAACATATTAGCAACGTGTTATCTTTTTTGGCTAATTTGGCAACTTTTCAGGTTTTTTTGGCTAATTTTGAGTTAAGCTAACATTTTAGCAACGTGTTAGCTTTTTTGGCTAATTTGGCAACTTTTGAGTTTTTTTGGGCTAATTTTGAGTTAAGCTAACATATTAGCAACGTGTTAACTTTTTTGGCTAAATTGGCAACTTTTGAGTTTTTTTTGGGCTAATTTGGAGTTATGCTATCATATTTTTAGCATCTTCAGCTACCACATTCGGCAAAATGCATTCACACATGCATTATCGGAGGTAATGCACTTTTCTAGTTATTATTTGAGATATGACAAAAATATAAAGTACAGTCTGCAAAAACTTAGTGTAAATTGAAAATATTTCCAAGTATGTAAAATTTTAACCCAAAACAAAAAAATAAGTGGCCACTAACATAAAAAAATGTATAAAAACTGAGATCTCAGAAAAAATTGTGTTCCTATAAGGACTCAAGTTCAATCTTTTTTTTTTTCAAAAAAAGAAGAAAATAAAACCCTTGAGTGCACTGAAAAAAAATTAAGGAAACCCACTTAATGTCCAAGACAGTTGATGATGGTAGATGAGATGAAGAGATGAAGGCTAGGATCCAGATGAACTCCAACAAAAAAAACAGTCTACACAAATGTGCAGAAAATAATTAAACGTAGTCCATAATAACCTTTTAACACAATTTCCATTGTTTATGAAAGTTGAAAGTTTAAACCCAAAATTCACAACAAAATTTATTAACTTAACATGCAAACCCCGACAAGTCAAAACTAGCTTGCTGGATATTTAGCCTGCAACACGTGGTGAACTGAGGAGACTTCACACATAAAAATTAAATAAAAAAATACTGTATATCAATCACATTTTTCTTTTGTTACCTCAACTGGTTTTTTATAACACTAGGTTTCCATTTCACACTTTTTTTTAATTAGTTGACACACTTTAATGGATATAGCAGCCTAATATGACACAAAATGTGGTTGCCACTCACCGAGATAACGAACGTTTCCACAATTTTCAAAGTCCACTCTTGGGTTTCACCAGATTTATCTTCTTCCCACGTAAACACTAACTGTTGGAAATTAATTTTCTGTCAACTTGGGTTTAATACTGTTTTAATAAAATACAATTTCTGTTTTTTTTTTTTTTATCTTTTACCTTGCTCAGTCTTTTTTTTTCCCTTATTTCACTCGCTGCTTCTCGCTCATATAGGAAAAAACGTCAAAGATCAAAACAATGACGGGATGATCACTCTGAACAAATAAAAAATACAACGTTTAAAATCTTTCCTGCCACCAGTGGAGAAACTGAAAATTACACCCTATATAAGGTAAATGTTAAGAAAAAGGAAAGTAACTTTACTAAGGGTTACACAAACAAGATTGGGAACACAGTTTTTTGTGAATATGCTAACCCGTAGCGGCGGTAAACTGTGATTTTTTTTAACGCGCTACTAACATGCTTGGCAGTTAGCATTGTCATATAAACATTGTTTTAACTTTTTCAGTCTGGCTTTTTACGTGCTGCAAACAAGATTGGGAGTGCAGTTTTTGAAAATACGCTAATGCGGCTAACGCATATCGCCACTGAACTGGGTTTTTTTTACGTGCTACAGTTAGCATAGCCACATTAACTTTTGTTCAAACGGTATCAGTCTGGCTTTTTACATGTTTCAAACAAGATTCCCAATACAGTTTTTGAAAATGCGCTAATGCGGCTAACGCGTAGCGGCACTGACCTGTTTTTTTTTTTTACATGCTACAGATAGCATAGTCATATTAACGTTTGATTAAACTGAATCAGTCTGGCTTTTTACATGTTTCAAACAAGATTCCCAATACAGTTTTTGAAAATATGCTAATGCGGCTAACACGTAGTGGCGTTGAACTGCGTTTTTATTTTTACATTCTACTAACAAGCTTGAAAGTTAGCATAGTCACATTAACGTTTGTTTAAAGGGTATCAATCTGGCTTTTTACATGTTTCAAACAAGATTCCAAATACAGTTTTGGAAAATATGCTAATGCGGCTAACGCATATCGCCACTGAACTGTTTTATTCTACGTGCTACAGTTAGCATAGCCACATTAATGTTTGTTTAAACGGTATTAATCTGGCTTTTTACATGTTTTAAACAAGATTCTAAATAGTTTTTGAAAATATGCTAATGCTGCTAACGCGTATTGCCACTGAACTGTTTTTTTTCTATGTGCTACAGTTAGCATAGTCACATTGCTGTTTGTTTAAATGCTATCAGTCTGGCTTTTTACGTTTCAAACAAGATTCCCAATACGGTTTTTGAAAATACGCTAATGCGGTTAACGCGTAGTGGCGTTGAACTGCGTTTTTATTTTTACATTCTACTAACACGCTTGGAAGTTAGCATAGTCACATTAATGTTTGTTTAAACGGTATCAATCTGGCTTTTTACATGTTTCAAACAAGATTCCAAATACAGTTTTTAAAAATATGCTAATGCGGCTAACGCATATCACCACTGAACTGTTTTTTTTCTACATGCTACAGTTAGCATAGTCACATTAACGTTTGTTTAAATGGTATCAGTCTGGATTTTTATATGTTTCAAACAAGATTCCAAATACAGTTTTTGAAAATATGCTAATGCGGCTAATGCATATCGCCACTGAACTGTTTTATTCTACGTGCTACAGTTAGCATAGCCACATTAATGTTTGTTTAAACTGTATTAATCTGGCTTTTTACATGTTTCAAACAAGATTCCAAATAGCTTTTGAAAATATGCTAATGCTGCTAACGCGTATTGCCACTGAACTGTTTTGTTTCTACGTGCAACAGTTAGCATAGTCACATTTATGCTTGTTTAAACGGTATCAGTCTGGCTTTTTACATGTTTCAAACAAGATTCCCAATACAGTTTTTGAAAATAAGCAAATGCGGCTAACTCGTAGTGGCGTTGAACTGCGTTTTTATTTTTACATTCTACTAACACGCTTGGAAGTTAGCATAGTCACATTAACATTTGTTTACAAGGTATCAGTCTGGATTTTTACATGTTTCAAACAAGATTCCAAATAGTTTTTGAAAATATGCTAATACTGCTAACGCATATCGCCACTGAACTGTTTTTTTTTTTTACGTGCTACAGTTAGCATAGCCACATTAATGTTTGTTTTAACGGTATCAGTCTGGCTTTTTACATGTTTCAAACAAGATTCCAAATAGTTTTTGAAAATATGCTAATGCGCTAACGCGTATTGCCACTGAACGGTTTTCTCTTACGTGCTACAGTTAGCATAGCCACTTTAATATTTGTTTAAACGGTATCAGTGCTACAATCGCAAACTTTTTGAATGCTTTTCTACCTTCCTCGAAGGCCCGGAGCAAATCACAGTCACACACATTCACACAAAGATGGCGGCTACGCTGCTGAATGCTGACGCTAACGTTCCACTAGCAGCAATGTGGGGTTCAGTATCTTGCTCAGGAATACTTCGACATATGGGCGGGCAAGGCGGGAATTGAATCTGCAATGTTGCAAGGTTGACCGCTCCACCACAGCCGCCCCAAAATAACAACACTGAAGAACTGATAGAGATATCAAATACTTAGCGCTAAAATAAATGACTAATTTTGGACAAAAATCTATAATAAAAATTAAATTTTTTACCTGTACATTAAAATGAAGAGTTGTTTGTTATTTTTTAGTTTGTCCTGCTTTTGTTAGTGACACCACGAGGACATGGAAGAAAAGTCCAATTTAGAACAAGGACAAAATTTACTATAAATGCCTAAGTCCTCATATTTCTATGGCGTTACATGAAACACGAGATGCTGACACAGTGGTGTTATATATCACACCTCCGGCTGCAGAATGCAGGCGGGATCTGTTTCTTGCCATAAAATATGATCACATTCAGGCAGATTTGCCTTCACGCAGTTAAGTTTTCAGTCAGCAAGAAATTCAAACACAACATTTAAGACATAAAGTCAAAGGTTGTAAAGTAAAATCCTCTGGTCAGATCTGATTGGCTGTTCTGTTCTGTTCAAGAAGAGTTTGCTTTTTGTTTATTGTTCACTAGTCGTCCCGTATCTCTCATATTGTGCAGAGATCTGGGTCCAACCAATTCTTTATTTTGTTTGAATAATAGTTTAAAATTAAAGGAAATTGTTTATGTCAAGATATTAGAAATTGTCTATAGAGTAAAACATAATTTGATTTAAAAAAATGTACAGAAGCTGTTTACTTTTGAGGGTTAGTCAATATAATTTTTATTATTTTGAACAGGTTAAAGCTCGAACTAATGCTAAGATGAGACGTTTTTCAGTTCTTGGTATAAAATTATGGAATCAATTGAGTGATGAATTAAAATTAAGTTCTTCACTTTTTGCAGTTTAAGATTTGATGTACTTGTAGTTGTTTTTCTTTTGTATCTACTTCTTTGTTGATCAGCATAGATATTGTTAGTTTTTAAGTAAAGGCATTGAATAAGCTTTAGCTATTCCTTTTTTTTAATTGGTTATTTGTATTGTATATTGTGTTAATTGTACAAATGGGAACCAAACCAATAAACTTGAAACTATTAAACTATTAAATGAGCTGTGTTGTATCATACTTCTCCCCAACTGAACCAGAGAACCTTCTTAACAATGTCACTGGCTCATTTTATAAAAAGGTTGTCCTTTTTTCTTTTTTTAAGAGGTGGAATTCAATGGATCTCCACCTCTATCCTCTATTTTTTTTTTTTTTTTTTTTTTTTAACTCGGGCCTCTACAAGAGCGGCTCTGTAGCCTCTACGATCAGAGGGCGAACAAAGCGCCAACGGCTGGGTGAAATTGACTGGAATGGATTCGGCTTCTGCCTCATTACCCACTTGCTGCCCATTAGAATCTGTGTTGTGAGTTTTCGGTGTGGACGTCGTCCATCAGATCATTGATAGTATCACTCGTGGCGATGTTATCAGTAATTATTGTTAAACAACTTGGGGTAAAACAGAGGAGGTTGAACTCTCTTTGACTGAAATGTGAGTCATTTTCTAGTAACTGCCATAAAAATACTGTCTGGGAAACCACCAACTGAGGTTGTACTTGGTGTTATTTGTCCGGTACTTTCCATTTGAGTCTTAGTAATTATTCGGCTTTCCTAAACAATATCGTTCTATGTGGTGTGCCACACAGATTTGTGCTAGGACTCCTGTTTTTTAACTGTATATGTCACCTCGTTAGGTAATAATCATGTATTTTTATGTCTTTTGCTTAGTTTCAACAGTTCTAATCTTACTGGGGTAAGTTGAGTTGCAGTATTTAGAGTATTGGGGGTTCGTTGGGTGACCTGTCCATAAGGACAAACGATAAACAGAGGATTTGACTGAGCAGCGGAGATGTTTGATTTGATACAGGTGGTTTGTAGATTGATGCATATTCTAGGACATATGTTAGTTGGGAATTTGGATTTCTTATCACTGAAACGACCACATTCAGAAGCAGCTGACCCTCTGAATCATGTTTATTTGTCAGATTGTCCAGAATTTTGCAGCAGATTTTTATGATTGCTGCAGCCTAAAATGCCTGATCTTTTGTGACTTTTTCGCCTCTTGAAGAGAAAAAAGTTATAGAAGACTAAAGAGAGATGATAGAACCATAGCACGGCACACGGGAAGAAGTCACGAGGGAAAAGTCACGTCATCCATGACTGTTGTCACGGTAAATTGGTCAAAATAAAAAGTTGCAATTGAATTTATGTTAACAGTTGCGATCGTGAAATCCTGGAGGGTCTGATTTGTTTCCTTTGAAGGTTCTCCTTGTAGGTTAACGTAGAAATGTAAAAGTTTTGGGCTCACCATACACGACACTAGTGCTGCTACAAATGATTATTTTTTAATAGTCGATTAATCAACGATTAATTTTTCTCGATTAGTCGACTAATCGGGTCACGCATAAAGTGGATGTAAAGCGCAAATCTTAACCGTCATTAGCTTTAAACTAACTAAAAAACAGATGTATTCACAGTAGCATTACCTGCGATAATGCTAGTGAGAATGCTGTAAGCTGAAGTTGGCCACTGAAGTATTTAACTAAAATATTAGTTAGATGCCAAATCAGCCTAAAAAATCATAAAAAGCTAAAGTTAGCCAAAACAGCTAGCATATAGCTGAAGTCCAAAATAGCCTTATAAAAGTCTAAATTAGCCAAAATAGCTAGCATGCTTCTGAAATACTAGTTAAACTCGAAATTAGCAAAAGAAAACAGAAAAAAATTAGCCAAACAGCTAGCATGTCGCTGAAATATTAACCAAACTAAAGAAATTGCCCAAAAAATCTGAATAAATGCTAAAATCACCCAAAATGCTAGCATAACGCCATTATAACTTTCAACTTTACTACATTCTGACTCCATACAATATAAAGTAACGACTAATCGACTATTAAATTAGTCGTCGACTATTTTAATAGTCAATTAGTCGACTAATCAGGTCACGCATAAAGTGGATGTAAAGCACAAATCTTAACCATCATTAACTTTAAACTAACTACAAAATAGATATATTCTCACTAGCATTACCTGCAATAATGCTAGTGGGAATGCTGTAAGCTGAAGTTGGCCACTGAAGTATTTAACTAAAATATTAGTTAGATGCCAAATCAGCCTAAAAAATCATAAAAAGCTAAAGTTAGCCAAAACAGCTAGCATATAGCTGAAGTCCAAAATAGCCTTATAAAAGTCTAAATTAGCCAAAATAGCTAGCATACTGCTGAAATACTAGTTAAACTCGAAATTAGCAAAAGAAAACAGAAAAATCCTAAATTAGCCAAACAGCTAGCTTGTAGCTGAAATATTAACTAAACTACAAAATTGCCCAAAAAACCTTAATAAATGCTAAAATCTCCCAAAATGCTAGCATAACACCATTATAACTTTCAACTTTACTACATTCTGACTCCATATAATATAAAGTAATGACTAATCGACTATTAAATTAGTCGTCGACTATTTTAATAGTCGATTAGTCGACTAATCGGGTCACGCATAAAGTGGATGTAAAGCACAAAACTTAACCATCATTAACTTTAAACTAACTAAAAAATAGATATATTCTCACTAGCGTTACCTGCAATAATGCTAGTGAGAATGCTGTAAGCTGAAGTTGGCCACTGAAGTATTTAACTAAAATATTAATTAAATGCCAAATCAGCCTAAAAAATCATGAAAAGCTAAAGTTAGCCAAAACAACTAGCATATAGCTGAAGTCCAAAATAGCCTAATAAAAGTCTAAATTAGCCAAAATAGCTAGCATACTGCTGAAATACTAGTTAAACTCGAAATTAGCAAAAGAAAACAGAAAAATCCTAAATTAGCCAAACAGCTAGCATGTAGCTGAAATATTAACTAAACTACAAAATTGCCCAAAAAACCTTAATAAATGCTAAAATCTCCCAAAATGCTAGCATAACACCATTATAACTTTCAACTTTACTACATTCTGACTCCATATAATATAAAGTAACGACTAATCGACTATTAAATTAGTCGTCGACTATTTTAATAGTCGATTAGTCGACTAATCGGGTCACGCATAAAGTGGATGTAAAGCACAAAACTTAACCATCATTAACTTTAAACTAACTAAAAAATAGATATATTCTCACTAGCGTTACATGCAATAATGCTAGTGAGAATGCTGTAAGCTGAAGTTGGCCACTGAAGTATTTAACTAAAATATTAGTTAGATGCCAAATCAGCCTAAAAAATCATAAAAAGCTAAAGTTAGCCAAAACAGCTAGCATATAGCTGAAGTCCAAAATAGCCTTATAAAAGTCTAAATTAGCCAAAATAGCTAGCATGTAGCTGAAATATTAACCAAACCAAGGAAATTGCCCAAAAAATCTTAATAAATGCTAAAATTGCCCAAAACGCTAGCATAACGCAATAATAACTTTCAACTTTACTACATTCTGACTCCATATGATATAATGTAACGACTAATAGACTATTAACTTAGTCGACTATTTTAATAGTCGATTAGTCGACTAATCGTGGCAGCCCTACATGATACAAATGGTTAGCTGTTAGGAAGTGTTGGTGGACGAGAAAAACCATGAAGAACCACAAGAACAAAGCAGAAGTGAAAGGTAAGCGTGAGGAGTCAGTGATGGTTTGGAGTTGGGTCAGTTGATGGTTTGTTGATTGTCGGATAGAGTGTGAATCATCTCTTCATAGCGCTCCATGATGACGCGGAAAGACCGAGTCTGGTTTATGGGGTCCGGGCCTCCTGGGTCCATGATGGTCGCTTCGCTTTATGTCAACGGAAGCTGGACGACGATCAGTTTAAGGTCCGGAGGTCCTGGATGGTTCTTGGGAAGGCTGCAGGTTGATGGTGTCACGAGAGTGAATCCTTGTAATGTTTGATGATGAAAGAGAAAAACGATTACAATTTAAATGATTTTTTTTATTGTGAAATGGTGACTGTGGATAATAATTTGCACGATTTTATTTGTGAATGGATAGTTATGGTCATATTGTATTGAATTGTTTGTATTTACAAACAGGGAATTATCACTGGATAAAGACATAAAGGTATTTTCTTCCGCCTATCCCCTTTTCAAACATGTATTTATTGAATTCAGTTGGTAACGTTTTCTTCACAGAGAGAGATTGTATTGATTTTTTTGGTCTATTTTGCTTAGGAATATATATTTTTTTTACATGTTTGAAAAAAACCCACCAAACTCCAGGCTGCAGTCCAACTTACTCTGCTCTGGCATGTTCTAATTGGCTGGACACACCTGAACCAGGTAATCAGTCATGAGTAGGGCTGGAAACCATGCAGACTCAGCGACCTTTGACTCCCCTGCTTTAGAGTGTAGCATTAGCTTGGCAGTAGCTTCAGGTCAGGGTACACTAGCGGAGTGGAACGTGACAAGAAGGAGTGCAGGATCCAATCATTAGGCTGGTGTGGAACAGTTAGCTAGCGGGATTAGAATTTGAACATCTTAGGGGCTTGTCCAGGATTGAACATGGTGTGCGTTGTGCTGCTGTACTTGTGACTCCATTTGGTTGTAAACATCATAATCACGATGTGGTTGATCTAGTAGAAACATTCTAAGTGTTGCCTTTGTTGTTCGCTTCAACAGAAACACAAACATTGTGTTAACCACAAAATTTGTACTTGAGAAACGATATAAATCTTTCATTCAAACAGAAGTACAAAGCATTCATTGATGTCAGAATACAGAGCATAGAAGAAAGAACATAATCTGATTTATAGACTCAGATCCATTAAATCTGTGAGGATTGTGTCCTTTTGTTTGGTTTGTTTGATGTTTTCTTTCATTTTCTATTTTCAGGTTTTGTGTTTTTCCTTCCGTCACAGTCTCTCCTGGTTTGATTTAATAATTATCAATAGCTGTCTTCAGTTGAGTCGGTCATCCTCAGCATGTTCAAGTGTTTGAGGTTCTGTCTTTAGAGGTCATCTGCGCCCTTTGTTTCATAGACTTGTCATAAGTCAGTTAAACGATTTTGGTCAAATTTCATGTATTAAACTTTAAGTTTCTAGCCTGTATGTTGGGGTCCATCGTCCAATCAAAAACTAACATTTTATCTTAAATGTTATTATTTTCAAATTCTTTAGGGGTGTCAAACTCAATCACAACAGAGGTCAAAATCCAAAACAGGCCTTAGGTCACGGCCGAACAGGATAAACATTTATTAAAAACTAAAAACATTTTTAAAACTTTTTAACATAGTTATGAACTAGATATATAGCATTATCTGTGATTGTGTGAATGCTGCAAGCTGAATTTGGCAGCTGAAGATGCTAGAGTTGATGGTTGAAGATGCTGAAGTTGATAGCTGAAAACACTGAAGCTGAAAACAGTGAAGCTGATAGCTGAAAATGCTGAAATTGATAGCTGAAAACGCTGAAATCGATAGCTGAAAACGCTGAAACTTATAGGTGAAAATGGTGAAGCTGATATCTGAAAACAGTGATGCTGATAGCTGAAAATGCTGAAGCTAATAGCTGAAAGCGCAGAAGCTGATAGCTGAAAACGGTGATGCTGATAGCTGAAAACGCAGAAGCTGATAGCAGAAAATGCAGAAGCTGAAATATTAACTAAGTGCCAAATTAGCCTATAAAAAACTTTACGTTAGCTATAACAGCGAGCATGTAGTTAAAAAAAATAGCATAACCTAAAAAAAAAGCCTTAAAAAAATGAAAAAAAAAAAATTAGCCAATATTTTATTATCATACTGTACTGGCATGTAAATATTAACATAACTCCAAAACAGCTTAAAAACAAAAAAGGGACTCTTAAATTAGCCTAAACAACTAGCATTTAGCTGAAGTAGCTAAATTATCATCTGAACTCCAAAATGGACCAGAAAAAGAAAAAATAAAGGAAAACAAAGCCTAAATTATGCAATACTGCTAGAATGGAGCTGAAATATTGCTCAACTAATCTCATTGGCCTTGTGGTAGAGTGTCTGCCCTGAAATTGGAAGGTTGTGGGTTCAAACCTGGGCCAAGTCATAACAAAGACTATAAATAAGACCCAGTGCCTACCTGCTTGACAGTCAGCATTAAGGGGTTGGATTGGGGGGGTTAAACCACCAAGTGGTTCCCAAGCGTGGTGGTGTCTGCAGCTCACCGCTCCCCCAGGAGATGGGTCAAATGTGGAGAACAAATTTCACACACCAAGGTGAGTGACAACTGATGTGACTTTGACTTTAAATATTAACTAAATTCCGAAATAGCGTAAAAAAATCTTCGTAAATGCCAAAATAGTCCAAAAAACAATAGAATGCCAATTTTAAAACTTTAAAACCATAACTATTTAACATATTTATGAATTATAAAAAAGGCACCAAAATTAATTTAAAATAAATCAATTTAAACCTTAAATAACTTTCAATGTTTGACTCTCCATAAAAATATATATTTTGTCAAAATAAGTGCAAGATAATGTTAATAATGATCTGGATAGAATGTCCTGGAGGGCCGGATCCGGCCCCCGGGCCTTGACTTTGACACGTGTGTTTTAAGCATATATAACCGTGTTCAGAGTCAATTCCTTTCTATTTCTGAGCTAGCTATGATGTATTGTGTTAAATGAATGTTGTTTCACCACGCCATGTGTAAAGTACATGTTCATGTATTCTTAACCTCGTCGTCTCTGAGGGTCCTCGCCACTGACCTTCATCTTTTTGGCACTTTTTTGGGGGGAAGTTTCAACCACTTGCAGCTGCTAAATAACAGGCGTAGATTTATTCCAAGTTCTGCTCAGGTCAACCGACTGGTTGTGCTTCCGGGTGCAGCTTAATAACGCTTCTAACGAGGGCTGTCAGAAAATTAATCAGAATTAGAACGAAGCACAGAGTGCGCGGAAACTCGTCTTCATTAGCTCTCCGCCGTGCAGCTCGGGTTCCTTCGTGGAGCTCTTTTTAAGTGCTGCACCCAAAGTACTTCAGCAGAGCGAAATAAAAAGCATCAGTTAATGGGTGTATTAAGCGAGGCTTGTGACACTTCCGATTAAGTAACAATAGTTTTCACTGCCAGGGAAGAAAATAGGTCGTGTAAATATTTCACCTTCCTTTTAGTCATCCGAGATGTTTGAACTTCTGTATTAAATAAAATAAACGTTTGGGTCGTTTGGCAGCAAAGGAAGGGTGTGAGTGCTCTCTTTTGCGGTTTTTTCCCCACCAAACCATTTTTATGTTGGCGCTCCACTCTGTATTGATTAGGGTTCTTGAATTGTGAAAGAGTATATGGGCGATGGACAAGTCTAAAAGCTGCCCTAAATAGGTTAATGCCGGGCTGTAAAAGCCGGCCGGGGAGGAGAAAAGCAACGAGAGCCTCATCTCGGAGTGGCTTAGTGGAAGGCGTTGCTGAAACCATGTATAATCCTCTTTATGAAATTAACTAAATGTGTGAGGAGCTCTTGATCCATGTCTGCTTTTGTCTTAGACTCTACACACTGATGTGAGCGTCTGCCGGCGTTTTATCTCGGATTTTCTTCAAACCCCTCATTGAAATTTTCCTTTTTTATTAAAGATTCCTCTTCTTATGCAAAATGGTAAAATAAGGAGAGGCATAGTTTTTGGATAACTGTTTTCTTTTGCCTTTCTCTTGCTGAGATGTTTTGTCTCAGGATTACAGTCAGTTGATATAATCCAACTACTAATATGACAAGGCCACCCACATCATGATGCTCCCACCCTCATGTTTTAAAGTTGTCCGAGTGCCCCGATTTCCAATCACGTGATCGGATCGGGACAAATAAGCTTGCCTTGATTTGGTGGGTGGATAGAATGTCGTTCACGGTAAATGGCGTGTTCTACCTTGCTTGAAGCCCCAAAGCGCTTTACAGTCACAGGCCCATTCACACTGGCGCCAACCTTCCACCAGAGACAATATGGGTGGTTCAGAGTCTTGCCCAAGAACTTTTCGGCACGGCAACCTGCTCAGGTTGTAGACATGATTAAACCGTATCAGGCGGCCTAACAGGACTTTCTTTGAAAGATAAAACACTTATCTTGAGTGGATAAAGATTTGACTCATTCGTGCATTTTAGTTAAACTGATTGTGTTCAGAACTGTCCAACAGAGCAGACGTTTCTCTGAAAGCCAGAGCGGTTCGCAGCAACGAAGTGCCGTGAAAAGCGTCTCCGTGTTTGTCTCCCTGCCCGGTGGCTCGCAGCACGCGGCGCTTTTGTCTTTCTGTTTTTATTTGAATTCTTACTCGGAGCCTAATGCGTAAATCAGGGATTCCCGGATCACGGGGAGGGAGCCGTTCTGGTGGGTCAGGGGAGATTATGTCACAGAGTGAGTCCTAAAAAAAAAAAACACGATTTCCAGCCGAGCTGACGGCTTGCTGCTCTGCTCAATCACTAAAATAACAGTTTTTACAAAAACAGAATATTAAAACCCTCATCAAGGCAGCGTAATAACAGGATTGTGTTCGACTCTAACAGTCTAATCACACTAAGCATTGTTTCGGAGCGCAGCTGCTCCAACTCCATGCTGGTTTCCCCGTAATGCTCCGTGTGTTCAGGAACGCAAATATCTGTGGATGACTCAGCATCTTTTGTTACCAATTAACCACCATAACAGTACAAACTGCAAAACAAAGAGGCATCAGATCATCTGCCTGATTGGCAACAACTGTCAGATGACCGCTGAAATCTCAGCTCCATTTCTATGGAGCTAAGTTGGGGCCAATATTATTGAAAACCCGAATGAAACAAACAGAAAAAAAAAAAAAAATATTGGTGTTTGGCCAAAAAGAAGTAAAATGTCTTTTTGCGATTCTAAAATATTCTTAGTTATTTTCAGCTTCAAATGTTCTGCTTTTAGGTTTCAAAATTTAAAATTTTTAATTTCAGTTCTTTTTTTTCCTTTTCAACTTTTATTTTCATTTTAGAATCTGAAAACTTTTGGCCCCATTGTGGCGCATTTGGGCGGGGCTACTTCGAAGGACCAATCAAAATGAATGAGGGTGGTAACTTCAGTCCAGCTGCATTCACTGACTTCACTGCAGAAGTTTTACAAATTGAAATTTTGCGTTTTGAAACCGAACAAACAACATTTGAAGCTGAAAATAAAGTTTATTTTAGAAAAGCAAAAAGTTTTTGACATTTTACATTTATTTTAGCCAAACACCGATATTTTTTTAAATTTATTTTTAAAGGGTTTCAAATAATATTGGCCCAGATTTAGCTCCATACATTTTAGCCCCTTAAATAACTATCAGGCTTGTGGGTCCCATTGACTGTATTTGGGAACTGGACCAAGTGAGTTTAATGTTAACGATAAAAAAGTTGATTCAGTCGCCATTTTTTTATAATGCAGAATATTTAAAGTTTCACTCCGACCAGATTTTTTTCTTTTTGTAAAATTTTGTTTTTTTAATTATGATTATGGAGTTTATAGCCAAAATAAAAAATAAAAAAATAGGAATTTATTTTATTTAATGCACATCAGTAGCAGCTCATTATAGAAATACAATTCTGGGTTGTGGGTGTAACCTCGCCCCCCCTCCCCGTCGCTGAGGACTCCATTTTGATCACTCGTGAGCTTATAGCCTCAAGCTAGCATTAGTGTCAAAAAAATAACAAATTCGATATAGAAGAGCTCGCTAGCTTGATACCGGGGACCTTGTTACAGATGAGCTCGCTAGCTTAATACAACAGAGCTTGTTAGCTTGCCAAAGAGACGCTCGCTAGCATGCTAAAGTCAAGTTCACTACATTCAAGCTCACTAACTTGATAAAGTGGAGCTTGCTAGCTTGATAGATTGGAGCTCGTTAGCTTGCCAAAGAGGTGCTCGCTAGCATGCTAAAGTCGAGCTCACTACATGGAAGCTCACTAGCTTGATACAGTGGAGCTTGCTAGCTTGATACATCAAAGCTTGCTAGCTTGATAGATTGCAGCTCGTTAGCTTGCCAAAAAGATGCTCGCTAGCATGCTAAAGTCAAGCTCACTACATTGAAGCTCACTAGCTTGATACAGTGGAGCTTGCTAGCTTGATACATCAAAGCTTGCTAGCTTGATTCATCGGAGCGCGTTAGCTTGCCAAAGAGATGCTCGTTAGCATGCTAAAGTTGAGCTCACTACATTGAAGCTCACTAGCTTGATACATCAAAGCTCGCTAGCTTGATACATCAAAGCTTGCTAGCTTGATACATAAAAGCTTGCTAGCTTGATACATTGGAGCTCATTAGCTTACCAAAGAGATGCTCGCTAGCATGCTAAAGTCAAGCTCACTACATTGAAGCTCACTAGCTTGATACATCAAAGCTTGTTAGCTTGATACATCAAAGCTTGCTAGCTTGATACATTGGCGCTCGTTAGCTTGCCAAAAAGATGCTCGCTAGCATGCTAAAGTCGAGCTCACTACATTGAAGCTCACTAGCTTGATAAAGCGGAGTTTGCTAGCTTGATACATTGGAGCTCGTTAGCTTGCCAAAGAGATGCTCGCTAGCATGCTAAAGTCAAGCTCACTACATTGAAGCTCACTGGCTTGATACAGTGGAGCTTGCTAGCTTGATACATCAAAGCTTGCTAGCTTAATACATTGGAGCTCGTTAGCTTGCCAAAGAGATGTTCGCTAGCATGCTAAAGTCAAGCTCACTACATTGAAGCTCAATAGCTTGATACGTCAAAGCTTGCTAGCTTGATACATTGGAGCTTGTTAGCTTGCCAAAGAGATGCTCGCTAGCATGCTAAAGTCAAGCTCACTACATTGAAGCTTACTAGCTTTATACAGTGAAGCTTGCTAGCCTACCCACTGAGTGCCCACTTAAACCAAGTTGGACAAACCCGACTGGGGCCACATTTTCTCTCTTTGAAACCAGATGGGGCCCACTTGGCGTTACTGGCTGGGTTGTGTTTGGAGCCTCGGCGCTCTCACTGAATCCTATGCGTGATCTGACTTTGCTTCAGTCGAACGGTACGGACGTGTCAGCGTCAGCCGCTCAGATTAAAGCTCCATCCTTTGCACGGCTGTCCCTCTCACGCGGGTTCAGGAGCTTATCGTCTGTGTTTATTTGTTACAGTAGTGGCTGTATTACAATGTAAGTCCTGTGTAATTCACCTGTCTTTGTGCACACCGCCGCTTCGCCCTTCGCATGGAAATGAGGGGAGCTGCAGAGGCATAAAGCCACAGTCATCTGTCTTTGTTCGACACCGATGTCCCGTTATAGATCAGAGGCAGAGATGAATGCAGTTAATAGACTGTGACACGGCCATTAACTACAGGTGTAATAGAAGCGTAATGGAATCAAACAGCCATTTCTCCCCTCAAAATAGGCAGGCACAGGTAAATGTTTAAAGAGCGGGCCGCGTTAAAGCGCCCGTCTGTTCCGTCGCCGCTCTCTTCTCTTTTATCTCGGCCTTTCCTCTCACATTTGTGTTTTTATTCGCCCCCCGCCGCCCCCGCCGCCGCCACCTTTCCTTTGCATCGTCCTTGAACCTCCATCTGCCTCCTCGCCGACATCAAAGCCCCAAGATAAAAGTGTCCAATCGTCCGTTTCTTTGAAGCGATACTTGTCGCCACCGCGTCTGCTTTTAGCCGCCGCGTCCCGGGAATAGAAAGCGACTTCGCTCCACGCGCGCCGCGCCTCCCGTATAACCCCATTTGCAGCTCCTCATACATTCCTGTATGAAATTACCGTATTGATCGGTGAAATTGTCGTTTATGGTTAAGCTCTTGAGTTTCAGGAGCTAATGGAAGTTGTGTTATCCACCAAGCTGGACAGAAAATCATTGGGAAACGGAGAGCAGTCATATCTTGCTCTGTGATATTATACCCTCTGAACAGTGTTAAGAAGCATCAATAAACACCAACATCTCTGTATACCATTAATCGTCGTTATATCTTAATATATAAATGCAAATATAATTTATTCCTTACAATAATTTATTTAACATCCACAGAAATAAATAAAAATATATGTTTTCTAAGCGATGGTAATGGAACAAGATAAAAATAACATAAAGAACAAGAAAAAAAATATTTTAAGTAATGGAAATGTCAGGAATTAGGGTTTAGAACCAAAATGAGAACATTGTGAGACAAAAAACAACATTTGAAGCTGAAAATAATCTATTTAAGAATAGAAAAGAGTTTTGGAAATTTAAATTTTGTTTTGGCCAAACACCAATATTTTTTTCCATTTGTTTTATTTAGGTTTCAAATAATATTGGCCACAAAATAGCTCCATAGTAGACAAAATTACACGTACTGTATTTCATTTGGTTTTATTTTATTTATTATTATTACAATTTGAATTGATCGTGTCTTAATCTTTGTCAATAAAGTTTCTTATTTTGACTGAAAAAAGGAGTAGCAAGTGTGTGGGGGAGGGGCAGCTGACCTCATTTACCCCCCTGCGCCAGTTGCAATAGTACGACGGAGTATTAATGCCCCTTTATAAACACATTTTTTTAAATTACGACTTTAAATATAGTAAATTTAAGAGAAATAAGTCGTAACTGCTAAATTACGAGAATAGTCGTATATTTATGACTTTAAAAGTCATAGATTAAATTTATGACTTTTTTTTTCTCTTACAATAACTACTTTAAATCTCGTAAAATTTACGAAAAAGGAAAAACGAAAAAATGAAATTAAAAGTCATACATATGATATTTAAAGTCGTAATATCACTTCTCTTTTTTGTGGCCTTAATACTCCGTACAATAGCTTTGTGTTATTAGCTACAAATTAATTTTTGATGTAACAAAATAATCTAAAGAAATTACTGACAATATGAAACTAAATTGGGGCCAATAATATTTAAAACCCAAATTTTAAAAATTGAAAGAAATATTGGTGTTTAGCCAAAAAAAAAGTAAAATGTCTGAAATTTGTTACTATTGTAAAATAAACTTAATTATTTTCAGCTTCAAATGTTCTATTTTTTTTTTTTTAGAGATTTTAGCTTCAAATCTTTTCTTTACTTTTAACTCTTTTTTTTTTTTAATCTGAAAATTTCAAAAGTTTTGGCCCCGCCGTGGCGCTTTCGGGCGGGGCTAACACGAAGGACCAATCAAAATCAATGTGGGTGGTAACTTTAGTCCCGCTGCATTCACTGACTCTGAGAACTGAGATAATTACAGTCATAAAATTTCTGTTTCGTCTGTACTACCATAGTCTAAAGTTGTCCCAAGACGGGTGTAAAAAGCAGAGTTTTATCCCTAATCTACTGAAACTCTGTTGTAGCCGTTCAAAGCGCCAAAAATGTGAGATATCTATGGATGAACGAATCTTTAGTGAATATCTGATTCCTCTGGTCACATGCTAGATGGCGCCGGAATCAACCTGTAGCTGGAAGTGGAAATCGTAACTGTAGCCGGACATTTCCTAAATTGTAGGAAACGCTCTCAAAATAATATTTTAAAAACTTTTCAGAACTTTCAGCTTTTACGCCTTTGAATGTGAATAAACTGTAACCGTTTTTTTCTCTATTAATCAGCTGATCGGAGCTGCGAAAGCTCTTTTTTTATAAAAAAAAAAACAGCAATTAGGGTCGATAAAAGAGAAAATAAAGGGAAAAAAAATAAGTCGAAAGCTTAAGATGTTTTTTGCGGCTGTCTCCGGCAGGGGGAGGGACTTCCGGCTCTTAATTTCTGGCCGCCATATTTTTTCTATGTGGCCAGATTCTTTTGCTACGTCCTGCACCGTTTGGTAGCTCCATACATTTAACTCAAGAGATGTTCTGTAACTTTAGCATGAGAACAAGTTTACCACATGCAAATGTGTTGCATAAAGCAGTAAAACTGTGAGGCTTTTCTAGAAAAAAAGAAAAAAAAACCCTGCAGACGCAATTAAATTTTTTTCTAATTTTATCTTTTTTGTTTAAATTATTTTGTCCTAAATGGCTGGTTTGGCTTCAAAAAACAATTAATACAACAATTCATCTTAGGAATGCAAAAAAAAAAAGTATTTTCATGACATAGTTCATAGTTGTTTGGAGGTTAAACTCTATGCAGATGACATCTTTATCGTGGTGGGATGAGCTCGGACCATCGATAGATAGACGAACCCCCAGAGCTTAGCGCAGGGCTATCTCTCCAGGCTCTTTGGCAAAAAAAAGTATTTTTTTTTCAAGTAAGTGTTACTAAATTAGCATTTATTCAATTTATATTAGTTACATTTGTACATTTATGGCTGATGTGCGCCTGGTAGATAAACTAAGAAGAGGTCTTGTTTTCTCTATGCTTCCTCCAGAATACAACAATTTCAAATACTAAGAAAAATGTTGGTAAAAAGTCTGATCTTTTGTTAGTTTAAAGCACATATTATCTAGAGTTTTATCTAGAGCTGCACTGAGATGATCCAGATCTATGAAAAGAAATCATATGAGCCCAGGTCAAACGTAAAAAAGACTTTCACAAGTTCAAAAAAGTATTTCATTTTTTTTTTTTTTATTCATGCCAGAATAGAGACATAATCATATTTATCATTTAAAAATACATTTTTAATACTGCACAGCAGTATTAAAGTAAGACTTTGTGGCTTCTACTAGGTTTTGATCATTAGAAAAAAAGTCCAAAAGGTTGCAGCTTTAGACGCTGATGGTGGTAGAGGCCAGTCCACGACATGGTATGGTCCGGGTGAAGGATGGGGCAGTGGAGGGCCGACGGAACCATCTGGAATGTAGAGCGACAAACGTCCCTGAATTTAAAAACAGAAATATGTTTATGATTGGCTGAGAAATGAAGGCGGGGAATTTAGCTTATTGGTTTAAATTCAAGGCTTAATTAATTATTGGTGCACGAAAATATAGTGTAAAGGTGTGTTTTTTTGTTTTGTTTTGAAAATTCAAGATGGCGGCCTTTTGACAAGGTCAAAGGTCAGGGAAACTTGAGCTTTGATTGTAGATTTAAGTTGGCCGTGGGTGTAAATTTGTGAAGATTGCTCGAACAAACTTTTTTTTTAACATATATATATATAAATTGTGCGAAGATATGAAAATCGGCAACATTTTACAATTTGTCACAAAATGGCCGCCGAGCCGTCAGTCCTCGGAATATTGCAAACGTCTTTGAATATTTAGACATAAATGTTTCGGTTTCGTGAGTAGATTATAAAATATTCTCTTTGAACCCCATCAGATGGTTTCTCCAACTGTGATGTCATCAGTTTTTAGGGGGGGGCGGAGGGTTTTTGAGTATATGATGACATTTATGCTCAAAGATGTAGTAAGAAAAAGGAATTGTGAAGACCATCTGAAATAAAACCTGAAACAGACACATTGAGGTTTATTAATAATAATAATAATAATAAAATACGTGAAATGTTCAGATTTGAGCTTCAAACTCAGAACCGAATCACATTCCTCTGTGTTTTCAGAAAACGATGAAGCCTGAATGAGCTCCTCTCGGTCCAGCTGAGAACAATCTTGCTCTGATTTATGAATTGTGTCTGTTTGCTGTTTACCCGAACCGCATAGCCACTTCCTCATTAATCAGACTCACCTGTTCTAGGCCCCTCCCCCCCCGAGACTGGACAAACTGTGCGAGCCATCATTTCTGGGTCTGATTAGACTTGGATGACTGAAGACGGCCACCGCGGCGCTCTGCACCTGCTTCTTCTGCGGCGAGGGACGCTTCCCCGCTTCCTGCCGCCGCTTCGTTTGGCGTAAATAGATTTCTGTCTTTTGTTGTGTTCTTCCTCGTACGTTTAGGAATCACAGGCGTCTGAGTGAAGGCCCTGAAGGATGGACGTTAACATCCCAGCGGGCGCCGCGGCCCCGCTGAGAGGTAAATCAAGCACAGCCTGTCCTTCCGCCCCCCGTCCCCGTCGCCGGTGTTACGAGTCATTGCTCTGCTCATCGTTCTGGCTGCTAACGCGGCCGTGTGCTCGCCGTTTACCCGACTGGTGAACGTCATAAGAGGCACACACAAACACAGTCGAGGCCTCTGGTGTTCACCGTCCCGTTAGCCGAACGGATGCAGGATTACAGCGAGGAAGAGGAAGATGAACACTCTTCCTCCTGGGGATGAACACACAACAGGAAACTGTCTGAATGATGTTTGGAAAAATGTCTCTTATTGAGGTAAATTATATGTGCAGAAATTAAAAGAGAACCTTTATTTTCAAAACATTTTTAAAATGGGAATAGATATTTTACTATATCTACAGTTACACACTTTTTAAACACCTTTTTATTTCAAAAAGAACATTTTATGGGAAATACAGATTATGGAGAAAAATAGTAAAATCGATCAATAATAATAAAAATAAATAAAAAAGAAACATAAAAAATAAATCAAATAAAAAAATATTAATAATAGAATAATGTAAAGGAAAAAAAATAACTATTCAATTAAAATATATATATATATATAAAACAAAAACTAAAAATAAATGAAATAAAAATAATAATTAAATACATTACATAAATAATTAAAAATAAAAAAATAATACATAAAAGTAATATAAATAAAAAAATTAAAATAAATATTTTTTAGATGAATAAAAAATAAATAAAATTAAAATAATAATAAAAATGATTTTAAAAAATATAAACAAAATTAAAAACATAAAAATAAATAAAATCTATTGAAATAAAAATGAATAATAAATTGATAAATACAAATAAAAAGAATAATAAATACTTAAAAATAATAAAATAAAAAGAAGATAATCTTAATAAATAAATAAAACATAAAAACACAATATAAAAAATAAATAAATGAAAAATAAATAAAATAAAAAAGAATAATAAATACATGACTTAAACAGAAAAAATATAAAACATAAAAAAATAAATTAAACAAATATATAAAAATAAATAAATAAAATATAAACAGAATAATATCTCAATAAATAAATAAAACATAAAAATAACAAAACATTCTAAATGAAAACAGAGGAACATACAAAAATGTTTTAAAAATATATATATATTATTATCAGATCAACTTTTCAATAATAACTATTTCATCTTCTTTATTACTTTTCTTGCTTTCAAATTGACAAATTGAGCTTTTTCCTACAGAATTTTTCCGTTTGCTCCTGGTTAATGATTTGAAAACAGAAATTGAGTTTTAATCTTCATTTTCTTTGTACATGACATCCATCATGAGAAAAAACCCACAATTTTCATTGGTGTGGGTCTTAAAACACACGAATCATAAGATGAATGCTTAGTAATCCCTTCACTCTTTTCCGTAAGTTTTTCTACACGTAAAAACTCGATCGCACTTCCAGCGATTTCAGCAATCTTGAGAAAATTAAAAAAGTCTTCAAATTTCACAAGTTTAAGTCGATTAGCAGCAAGTTTTTAAATAAAATCATGGGCTATGTTTTCATTTTTATAGTAATTAAAAAAAAAAACTTTGAGTTTAGCTAGTATTTTAGCACCATGCTAATATTTTTGGATAATTTGTTATCTACTGGGGTTCTTTAGGATAATTTAGAGTTTAGCTAGTTTTTTTAGTACCATGCTAACGTTTTTGGCCATTTTGTTATCAACTGCTAACGTTTTTAGCTAATTTGTTATCTACTGGGGATTCTTAGCCTAATTTAGAGTTTAGCTAATATTTTAGCAACGGGCTAAAGTTTTTGGCTAATTTGTTATCCACTCAGGTTTTTACTGACTAAAAGTTTAGCTACAATTTCAGCACAATGCTAACGTCTGTGACTAATTTGTTATCTACTGGGTTTTTTTTTAGGCTAATTCAGAGTTTTATTTATATTTTAACGCAATGCTTACGTTTTTGTCTAATTTGTTATCTACTTGGAGTTTATTTATAGTCTAATTTGCGAGATTAGCTAATATTTAAGCAACAGGCTAAAGCTTTTGACAAAAATGTAAATACTGGGAATTTTTAGGCTAATTTGGAGTTTAGCGAATATTTTAGCAAGAGGCTAACATTTTTGGCTAATTTTTTATCTACTGAGGTTTTCATAGTCTAATTTTGAATTTAGCTACAACTTTAGCAACAGGCTAAAATTTATGACTAATTGATCTTACTAAGGAATTTATTTTTTTTGGAGTTTAACTACTATTTAATCAATTAGCAATTTTTTTTTTTTTTTGTTTTTTGCTAATTTAGCTAAGTTTTTGGGGGCTAATTTGGAGTTTAGCTCCTATTAAGCAACATACTGTATACTTTGCAAAATTAGGGAATTTTAAGCCATTTTAATTCAAATTTTTCAAAATTTTGGTCAACTTTTTCATCGTCCTTTAATGAAATTTCCAGTCTTTTAGCAGATTTAACATTTTGCAAATAGCTTTTGCTTTTTCAGCAAATCCCTGCATCAATTAAAGTAAATTGTGTCACCACTTTCAACAAAAAGCATTCAGACTAGCATCATCGCAGGTGATGCAACTTTACAAGGACTGACTTTAGGCACATTTATATGGAGAGAAAATAGACTCACTCTGATTTGTGCGTGCATAATTCTTGATTTGTAACTAATATAATACATTTTTTGCAAAAGTAAAAAAATTACAAAAATTTAAAAAATACAAAATGCAATTTACACATGCACAAATTAAAATTACAACTGCCTAAATCTAATTACTCAAAAATATATTTTTAAAATACGCACGGATCACCTCTTACGCACGCACGCAGCCAAAGTTATGCACAAATCTACCGTGAGACTCTTTTCACGTCTCACAAATTCGTCTGTGAGGGATGCGTTCAAGTACTACCAGAATGCTCGTACACCATAGTTTTCTTGTCAGCCGTTTTAAACTTCGATTGTGAAAAACATCCGGTTAAACTAGACATTTTCCCACTTTCTTAAAAATATATTCCCGATAATTAATATAAAAAGTCTAAATAAGCGCTTTTAAAACACTTTTAAAAATAAGAATATTTCCAGAAAAGGGCGCTTCGAGCTGCATGCACCAATCACATGTACGCACGCACAGATCCAAATCAAGAATTACGCACGCACAAATCAGAGTGAGTCTATTTTCTCTCCATACAAAGCAGTAAATCCCAATGACTACACCGTAAAATAAGGGTTTGTTTCAACTTATAAATACATCACGATACAAACTGAAACACAGAATGGGCTAATTTCCTCCTGCAGGCTGAAGATGATCTTGTTTGTGCTCTGAAACCTTCACGGCGCAGCGCTTAAAGAGTCCTCTCCAACGTTTAAATTCATGCCGCTCGTGTGCGAACAAGAGAAGAACGAGTGCAAGGTGAATAAAAAAAAAAAAAAGCCCTGTGAGGAGAGGAGCATCGATGCAGACGGGCTCACCTCGCTCTGCACTCCAGAATGAGATGTAAATGTGCTCCTCACCCACAACCTGCTGTGATTAAAGCCCTTTTAGAGAAGTGACTGTTCAAATACGCTCAGAAGGGTATTACCGCGGGTGGAATCAGGCGCTTTTAATTATGCTGTTTGTGTGCACTCGGCGACACAGGAGCGGATGTGAGCGCCGTCTTTGTCCGTTACAAGTGTTTGTGGCGGAGTTTGAAGTGACTCCAGGCTTGCAGCGGTATCAGAAAGAAGCAGGTGGATCTCTTTGAAAAGCGAGCGGCGCCTGCAGTTCGCGTTACAAGCCGCCGCGACTCCAAATCAGTATTCAGAACAATATCTCAGACGCGATTCTTTCACCTTTTTGCAGGCGTGACTGAAAACGTGTCTTGCTGGTGGCAAATATTAGCAACCTCATGAATGGTTTATGGCAGAAAGTGGCGGCGGCGGCGGCGGCGGCGCCTCAGGGGAGGCCCGTGAGGCTGCTGCCTCACAAAAATCACCGGTGTCTTGAAGGTGGTCAAACAATTTTCAAGACCAGCAACTTTCAAGTCCATAAAAATTGATCTGTTTGTCATGAGAGCAGACCCATTTGGGATTTCTCAGGCGTGAAATCTTTGTGAAATGGCTGTATCAATCAGAAAAACAGAGACAGGGATTGAAAGATAATAGAGGGAAGGTGAGGAATCTGGAACCAGGATTGAAAGGAAGAGGGAAAAAAAGGTTTAATTTGGTCTTTTTTCTTCAAAGGTGATGGATTTCAAAGGTTATCTATTGCTTTTTTTAAATTTTATTTTCATTTTGATTCATTAATAGGAAAAACGCATAATATAACTTTGCAAAAATAATGGAAAAAAGTAAAAATGAAAAGAAGAAAAACTTATTTTGTCTGCCTCTTTTAAAAAAAGTTAATCTGTAAAAATAGAAAAATACAAAATATTCTACAAATTTGGTATAAAATAAGAGAAGTTTGGGAAAGAAAGAAACAAAATGTTACAATTACGACTTCAATCAGTGTGAAATTAACACTCATTTAATGTAGTTTTTAAAATGTGATATTGTTGTAGTATTTTTTCATTTCTGTGCTACATTTATTCCATTTATTTACTCCATCTACTGATATATATCATTCCTTCAGAAGAGAGATATCTCTATATTTTTGCACTGCAAAAAAATTAATTTTAATAAAACCTTGTGTTTTATTGTCTGTCTTCTGTCTTTCAACATCAAAATAATCTGAGTTTAAGAAAATAGGTTTCAGAGACTATTTTTGAAATAAGAATTCTCGTAAAGACCATTTTTCTTAGCTTGTTTGCAGATTATTTTTTCCTTTTTAAAAGAAATTTTGTTCATTAATAATTTTTTTTACTTATTTCTACAGTTGTTTTTACAGTGTAAAATTCCTTTTTGTCACTTATTAAAAACCTTAAATTCTGCACAGCACAGAGAGGTAAAACAGGAAAATAATACGAATGTTGAGGAGAAAATCACTAGTAAAATAATTTATTTACTGTTTTTTTTTTTTACTTAAAAAGAAATCTTAAGATAAAATAAAATCTAGAAACAAAGAGTTCCATTCAAGCATTCAAAACGTAAAAATAAGATTAAAAAAAGTTAATAGTTAGATAGAATTACGTCAAACTGAATGTTATGCAGCCCAATAATGAGTTGTATCTTCTACTTCTAAGCAAATAGTTTGTATTTAGAATTTTTTTTTTTAAATAATTACATGTTTGTGTTCCAGTTATAAATCTAAATGACTCATTTTAGAACAAATGTTAAAAAATTGGAACATGATCTCAGTACAAATCTTCACTAATCTAAAACTATTATATTTTCATACTAAATTGCTGCACTGGATTATAAAAACTGCATATGTGATGAGAGTGATTCCTGGTGGATCGTCTGTGCCCCCGTCTGTGCCGTGGACCACGCCTCTGGCTCATCGTGGCTGTGGACCCACCAATCTCCCAGTTCCAGTACTTTGATTTAAGGCAGACACTTTCAAATTTCTACCCCGGCACTAGCGCTCATCACCATCTATCAAAGGAGACGTCGGCGTCTTAGTCAGGCCATGAGGGGTGCAGTCACAGTTAGTCACATGACTCATTTAATTAAAAAAGAAATTGCCATTTTACAAAGTACTGTATGTCAATTTTGATACACCTCAAAAAACACCTCCCCAATACTATTTTTAGATAAATTCTGTTTTTTTTTTTTTTTTTTTTTTTTTTTAACTAATTGTCGTGTTTCCATTAGGCAAATTTATTATCACAAATCAAATTTGCACAATTTTTAAGACGTGGCAAGTCGAAAAAAAAAACATTAAAATTGTGAAACTTCTTGCTAACACGTTAGCCTTGTTAGTTAGCCATGCTAGCAAGTTAGCCATGTTGAAATAACAGACTTATAGAAGTGTTTATCAGCTTGAACAAACTCAAACCAGCGATGTATCATTTTGTCCTCAAGATTTTAAACATAAATAAGTAAAGTGTGTAGAAGTTGAACAATTTTATTAAATAATAACACCGCTACACAGTCTAACACCGCTACACATTAGCCGCGTTAGCATATTCACAGCAACACCCAAACGATTATTTTACCAGAACTCGGTGTACGTCTCTAAATCATTTCAATATCCATAAGCACAACAAGAATTAATCTAAATTTAAAATCCCCTGGATTATAAAGTGTGCCTGTCCAGTTTATGGGGCATAAAATACACTATAAAAAGTGAAATATTGGATCAATTAACAAAATTTCCATAATTTGTTACATTAAAAAATATTAGTTTATATCTAATTGAATTTTTAAATTAAGTAAACTATCAACTCTGAATTTGTATTTGATGCAAACTAATAATTTTAAATGGAACAAATCAGAACTTTAGTTAATTAATACAACGTTTCACTTTTTTCAGTGTACATTTGCTCTTATTCTCGGAACATAAACATCATTTTGTTTCCAAAATCATGATAATGAATAACATTACAAATACTATTCTTAATATTGCACCAAAAATATGATCAATTATTTTAAACGTCTAAAAAGGAGGTTTTAAATCTTTGCAAGAATAAATGTTAAATGTTGTTTGATTTTTGATGCTGGTGGGAAACATTGTTGGAGAGCCGCAGCAGGACTTTCAGTTTCTGAGCACAGCTGGAAGAAAAAAAGAAAAAAAAACATAAGGGGGAATTCTTGGAATTAAAAAAAAAAGCACTTTTGTTTGTTTGTTTTTCCTCAGCGCAGAAGGAAGAGCAGATCTCACGGTTTTTGGCAAACGGCGCTGACAGGAGCCGCCATCTTTCCAGGAAGCCAACTGGAGGGCAAGTCATACCCGGTTAATCATGATGCGTTCCTGCTGCTTTCGTTGGCATGGTAACCACAAACTTCACAGAACTGACTTTGAAAAAAGTATGAAGGACAAAAATATTCCCCATAAAGTGTTTGATCCTGCGTTTGGATGTGAATTCATAAAGTTTGGCTCCTGACCTGACTTCTTCTTCTCTTTTCACATTTCTAAAATATAGTTGTGTAAATTTCTTTATAAAAAAGCTGTTTCTAACAATAACTTTTTTACTTCAGTGGAAAAAAAACCCTTCATAAAACTAGTTGACAGTATTGATTACTAGATATTTTTTTTACATTTTAAAAGAGAAAAAAATCTGCCAATAGAAATAGGAGAATGTGTCTTGATTTTTTAGATTAAGTTATAAAGTGACTAAATTTAATTTTGATATGAATTGTAAACCTTATTTTGCTCTAGAAATGTTTCTCAAAAAAGTTGCTCAAAACTAGAGTTTTACATCTTTAAAATCTGAAAAATGTACACAAATACTTCCTATTTTAAGCGTTACAACACTCCATCTATTATAATTTCTAGACCATAATCATAAAAGTACTAATTTTGAGAAAAAATGTGTCCTAAACTTTCAGTTTCTTTAAATCAAGGAAGTTTCTTTAAATAAACTTCTCCATGTAAACACACGAAACATCCGCTTAAAATTTTTACATGAAGTAAAAAAAAACTTTCTTCAGAGAGATATTGCTTAAAATTATATATATTGCAAAAAAAAAAGAGAAATTAATTTAGAGGACCTATCCCCGCCCCCCTTTGTCAGAGCTGAATGTGACATATTCATGAAAAAAAACACTCTTTTCAAAATGGTGGCTTTTGTGTTGGATTTATCTCCATAGCAACCAGTTTATTTTTTGATCGTCTGGATTTGATGAACAAATCTTTGTCATTTCTGGAAAAATTCGCAATTGTAAACTTTTGTATTTCCTCAGCAAATTTTGTTTAACCACACCCACATTCCTATTATGCTCCTCTAATATATTGTTTTGTTCTGCTTAAGCCAACACCCATGTATTGAAATTTTAAAACATTCTGGTAAATAACGTGTATGCAACAAGGGAAACACCACTTTTACAAGCTAGCTATGCTAACGCTACTAGAACCTACAAACTTTATTCCTGCATTTTTTTTCCTTATGATGTTTGATGTTTCGAGGTAATGGATTGAAATCCCTTGAAGGAGTTTAAATTTGTTGAAAGTATTAAATTATTTTTTTAATAACTCAAGTCGTTGGTCTATTAGCCATCCCATAATGATTCTATAAAGTCCTTTGGATATCTCTGACCCATTTGTTTTGGTATTTTGGAGTCATAGGTGGATTTTTTTTGTAAAATATTTCAAGATACAGTCTCTCCCCAAGGTCAAAGATCAACGAAACTTATATTGTGATTATGAACTTAAGCTAGTGAAATGTGTGTGAAATTTATTTTATTTTTTTTAACCTATATTGTGCAAAAAACTTAAAGTCGGCAAATTTCGTACTTTTCACAAAATGGCCGCCAAGTTGTAAATCCTTAGGCCATCTCATTATCATTTTAAAACTTCTTTGGATTTTCCCGCCCATGTGTTTGGGTGTCAGTAGTGGATTTTCATTAATAATTCAAGATGGCAGTCCTTTCCAGAGGTCAAAGGTCTAACAGTGAATATAGATTTAAACTGGTGAAGTGTGTGCGAGATTTCATGAAAATGGTTCCAACAAGAATCTATTTTACCAATATTGTGTAAAAAATTCAAAATTGCCACATTTCATACTTTTTTTTAATTTTTTTTTTTACAAAATGGCCGCCAAGTTGTAGGTTCTTTACCCATCCCATAATAATTCAGAAACTTCCTTTGGATATCCCCGACCCATGTGTTTTGGAGTCATAAGTGGCTTTATAAAAATAAATAATTCAAGATGGTGCAGTGTGTGTAAAATGTCATGAAGATAGCTCCAACAAAAGGTTTTTTTTAACCTACATTATAGGAAAAAGTGAAAATTGACAAATTTTGTACTTTTTTACAAAATGCTGCCAAGTTGTAGATCCTTCATAAAGATTTTGTACTTTTTTGAAATGTTTTTTTACAAAATGGCCGCCAAGTTGTAGGTTCTTTAACCATCCCATAATAATTCAGAAACTTCCTTTGGATATCCCCGACCCATGTGTTTTGGTGACGGTAGTGAATTTGTAAAAAATAATTCAAGATGGCGGCCTCTTCCCGAGGTCAAAGGTAAACAAAACTTAAATCACGATTACAAGCTGAAGCTGGTGCAGTGTGTGTAAAATTTCACGAAGATAGCTCCAACAAAAGGTTTTTTTTAACCTATATTACAGAAAAAAGTAAAAATCGAAAAATGTTATACTTTTTCCCAAAATTCAGCCAAGTTGTAGATCCTTTATAAAAATTTTGTCCTTTTTTGTAGTTTTTTTTTTACAAAATGGCCGCCAAGTTGTATGTTCTTTAGCCATCCCATAATAATTCAGAAACTTCCTTTAGATATCCCCGACCCATGTGTTTTGGTGTCGGTAGTGGTTTTTCAAAAAATAATTCAAGATGGCAGCCTCTTCCCGAGGTCAAAAGTCAACGAAACTTAAATTGCGATTATAGACTTAAGCTACTGAAATCTTTTCGTTTTTTTTACCTATATTGTGTAATAAAGTAAAAACTGACAAATTTTGTACTTTTTCACAAAATGGCCGACAAGCTCTAGATCAGGGGTCACCAACGTGGTGCCCGCGGGCACCAGGTAGCCCTCAAGGATCCCACAAGGGGCCCTCAGATCTCTTCTAAAAAATAACACAACTCACCTGTGAGCTGCACCTAAAATGAAATTTTCTTCTGTTGCTTTTTTTTTTAAATTAACTCACATTTACATAAATTTGAAAAGTTAAAGTCTTAAAAATAATATTTAGTGTTTTATTGGTGACCTCTGACCTACTCCTGTTCAAAGATCTTTCAGTTTGTTTAACTGCCGTCCTTAGTTCAAAATGTATTGTTTAAAACTGTGTAAGTTGATTTTTTTTTTACATTAAATTACTGATAAACATAGTGAAAATGGGATGTTTTTCCATGAAATGCAAGTGATCATCTGAAAATTTAACAATTTCTGAGATGAATAAAATGCTCAACATCTCAATATCTGTTTCCTAGCTTGTTGTCGTTGTTGATAATTATTATAAGAAATCTGTGTCTTTACATAGAGGAGTATCACTATTCATAATTGATATTGTAAAGCTACCTATAACTAAGCAAAATTTGTTATTTCAAAATGGTAGCCCTTCGTATGACTCAGTACCTATGAAGTAGCCCTCAGGTTCTAAAAGGTTGGTGACCCCTGCTCTAGATTCTATGGCCATCCCATAATAATTTCAGAACTTCCTTTGGAAATCTCCAACATGTTTTGGTGTCATCCGTGGATTTTGGAAATATTTTGTCCCCATTTTTTTTTTGTGATGTCATCATGTTTCGCTCATATCAATCAGCACAACCTAAATCTAGCAGCAGTTTTTGAATTTAAATGACTTTTAGGGAAATGTTCTCAGAGTGGGAGGGGCTTAAACATTTCCTTTGACATCAGCCAATCACACAAAACCATCTAGTGTTCATGGAGCTGCAGTTTCATGTTCGGTGTCAGGCGACATGAACCTGTTAGACCAGCTGAAACATTTGCATCTTCTCATACGTTTGGTTAAATTCACTGGAAAAATGAAGCTGAAAACAAAAGATCTCATTCTCTTCACCGGCCGCTCTTACCTCCGTCTTCCTCTTAGACAAGAATGTGGAGAGTCCTGTCTGACGGGAACAAGGCCGCACGCACAAAGACGAGCAATGTTCGCCGTGTTCTGCCATGAGTGACGGGAATGTGCAGGTGTCGTCTGTCTGGGAAAAAGTTCCTCTAGTACTTTGTAATACTTCCTTACAGCTCTTGAACGCAGAAGCGATCAACGTTTTTTTATTTTGTTGCAGTTCAACCAGGAAATCTAAAAGAGTTGGCCTAAAAAAAAAAAAGCAAAACAACATCGATCTCAAGAAGAAAATCACAGGAAATTCATAAAAATAACTAATTTTTATTTATTGAGACGTCTAATAAAAAGGAATCAGAATCGAGAAACAGGGGGATCAAACTGTTATACTTCAATCTGAATGTTATACAGCCCAATAATAATTTATTTTTTGGTATTTCTAAGCAAATGATTTATATTTTTGAGTTTTATGGACCTAATTGTTGCTCATTTTAATTAAAGTGACAAAAACAGTTTGAGTCATTTTAGAAAAAAAAAATCTAAAACTGACTGTTATTCTGAAAAAAATCAAAATCAGTTTCAAACTTTATTGATCCCATCCTTATACGCTATAATACACAGTGAAAGGGACCGCCTGACAGTATTAGGATAAAGATAAAAGTTAGACGACAGGAACCCTGACCCAGTACAGGTACCCATTATTATTTAAGGAAACAGCCAGCAGGTCAAAAAACATAAAAAAGTTATTAGACTAGATTAGAAATTGTTTATTTCAAGCAATCAAGAAGAAAAAAAAATATGTGCAAAACAATCATCAGAAGTTTAGATCATGAAGATCTGTCAAACGCAGGATAACTAGATATTAAGAGATTGCATGAAAGGGAATGGAGGAAACGAACTTATATAATCCCAACCCGGCTCCACCATACTATTTCCTTTACATGTATTATCATTATCCGGTTAGTAACTTAAGATCAGATATTTGTATTTGTCCAACATAGATTCCTCAAGTAACAATAAATCACATGACCATGTAAATAGATATCACACTATTTCAGGGAACTTTGAGTTTCCGATTGACAAACCTCATGATGAGTCTTGGTTTTTCTTCTAGGCCATGGCTAGCTCTCTATATTGTAAAATGACTACTTTTCTTTTAAGAGGTTCTGTGACATTTCAAGATTATAATCGCCTAAAGCTGGAGAGAGCTTTGAACACACCTGCAAAAAAAAAAAAAAAAAAAAAATGTGTTGGGGGTCCAAGTCCCGTTTCAAGAAGCAGGTTAAACAAATTCAGAGCCTGAACCCCATCAAACCTGGACTCAAAATTCTCGAATTTGGAGTTTTTGGTTTAAGAACAGTTGATTCAATCAACTTGAAGTTTTTGGAACCAGAATCAGGTGCAAAGACAGCACGATTCACCATGGCAACGGGAACAAACAGCTTTAGAGTTTCCTACTTCCGGCGACAGAAATTGATGGTTAATAATTTAACCAGTAATTTCCATAATCGCGTGATAAACTGTTTTCCAAAACCCACCACTCACACAGATATCACTGCACACTAAAAAGAAACACTGTAGCTGCATGAAATATGTTAAAATATGAATTTATTTAATTTTATTTCTCAAGACTTAAAAAATATTCACTGATTTTTATTTATTTTTTTGTTAGCACAAAAATACGTGCTGCAGATGGGACTCGAACTCGCTTCACTGCAGCAAACGCAGCTTTCCTGACATCCGAGCTAACATTTGTAATGTCCTAGAGTTGACAGACATCTTCAATGTTTGAAATTTTACTATTTAAAATGAGGAAAACAAAACTCCATAAATAGTGAATCCCTGGAAAAAAAAAATCGCTATTTATAATATCGCTCAAATAAAAATGAATCAGGCAATCGACTCGTGTCCTCCAAATCCTTTCCCGACATAAATAACATTCCCTCTGGATTTATCCAGCCTCCTTGTCTACATGATCCTCTATGAATGGACATGTCATTTTGGTTTCTGCGTGGTGGAAACGTGGTGTCTTTAATGTGAATGTTCACTTTAAAAAGGGGCGGAGACCGCAGCAAACTCTGAGTTTCTTGAAGGAAACCTGCTCCAGACCAGGTGACGTTCACAGACTCAGTTGCCATAGTGATTGATTCTGAGTTCATCTTAACCCGCTTGGTGAAATGGGCGTCGCCCACTTTCACGGGTTTAAGTTACCTCTCTTTCTGAAACCGAAAACTCAGAGTTTTACTGAATTTGGAGTTCACAAACTCAGAGTTCCAACAAAACCTGCTTCTTGGAACAGGCCACAGCCAAGAAGTAAATAGAATAGATAATAAAAATAAATTAATTAACACATTAATAATTTGACATCCTTACGTGTCCTAACTCTCACTAAAAAATCTCGACTGTTGATTTTGAGAAAATAAATTTGACGACTTCAAACCTGGTAAAAGATCTTCAAACAAGGTTTGAAACCTTAGTAAATCTAACAGTTTACAGGATCACCTTAACCTTGTAAATAAAGTTTTTTTTAATTATATTTAAATATCAATCATGATACAATGTGTGACTTTGCAAAAAAAATTGTTGAGGGTAAAAAGCACCTTATTTAGCCATCGTCTCAACTTTGATTCACATATTTTTAAAATGGCAGAACTGTATTATAAATAATTGATGATCAATAAATTTAGCTTCTTTTCAATCCAGCAAGTAGTCATTTAGACAAAAGAATTACAAAAGACGAGCTAATCTCAACCGAAAGTGTTGAAAATTAGGTAAACTTTTTCCCGCCAAAAGTGTTGATGGAGGCAGCCATTTTGAAATGAGCAGGAAAAACCCTTCTACTGCCCCTAGATAAAAGAGCCACATATCCCTCCAAAAATAAAATAATAGTCATTTTCAAAAAAAATTGGATTCTAACGTTTTTTGCTAAGTTGTTTTCTATTGAGGTTTTTAGGGTAATTTAAAGTTTTAGCTTCCATTTTGGCAACATGCTAACATTTTTGACCAATTTAGTTTACTAAGGAATTTTATGCTAATTTGGAGTTTAGCTAATATTTTAGTAAAATGCTAAAATTTTCAGCTAATTTGTTATCTACTGAATTTTTTTTTGATAATTTAGAATTTAGCTTCTATTTTAGCAACATGCTAACATTTTTGACTAAGTTAGTTTACTGAGGAATTTTAGGCTATTTTGGAGTTCAGCTAGTAATTAAGCAATAAGCTAGCTTTTTATTGGCCCCTAATTAGTTTTTTATGCTAATTTGGAGCTAAGCTAATATTTTACCAATATGCTAACATTTGTTACTAATTTGTTATCTACTGGGACTTTTAGGCTAATTTTGAGTTTAGCTTTTATTTCAGCAACATGCTAAAATTTTTGGCTGATTTAATTTACAGAGAAATGTTTTGCTCATTTGAAGTTCAGCTAGTAATTAAGCAACAAGCTAGCTTTTTTGCTATTAAAGTTAAAAACATTTAAAAAAAATCCCTTTTTGAGAGATGCTAGTTTCTTTTTATATATTTTATTGCTTTTGTTCATGCCAAAAATAGACATTATTCACATTTATTTAAAAAAAACAAAACAAAAAGAAGGTTATAAATGCTAATCCAAATTTCTTAAAGACTAACGTAAGTCAAAGTGGCTCCTTCCAGGTTTCGATCAGTAGAAAAAAAAAGCCCAAATGGCTCTTTTACTCTTAAAGGCTGCCAACCCCTGCCCTAGTGGAAGTATAATGCACTGCAGGGCTGAAAACATGAACCGAGTCATATACAATGTGTTTTTAAGGAAAGTTTTGATAATTTTAATGTGAATTACACGTATCAAATATGATACAAATGCTTCTTTAGGTTTAAAACGTCCCCATCAAGGCGGATCTCAGAGGAGCGGCGACAAGCGGCGTAAAAAGCTGTTGGTGCCTGTGGTCAGTGCTGCTCCTCCACCATAACATGAGCTGAAATGAAGCATGATCCCCAGAACACGCCATCACACACACACACACAGCCTCAGCACCTGCAGCTCACCTCCTCTTCCTCCATTTGTCATCAGCCTGGGAGAAAAGCGGGAGGCAGGGAGGGAGAGTACCTGAAAATGAGCATGGCGGCTGAGATATAATTGCTTTCTTGTCTTTTCAGTTCCTCTCCAAACGCGGGAGGCATAGCTGTGAGTGACTGAGGTTATCTTCAGCCAGCCATCTGCTGAAGAAGCACATTAATGAAAAATGCATTAAAAGTCTCAAACCCAATCTTGCAACTGCTAATGTTTCAAACCAACAATGGCCATTACGCAGAGCTGGGAAAATATAAAAATACGTTTTATTTTTTCAAATCCTTTTGACAAAAAGAGGTAAACAGGAAGGAAAAAAAACAAACACCTTTATGCATTTAGAGCATCAGTAAAAGCTGATTGGATGCTTCTATGAACTAAAAATCCAATAACTGCAGTGTGAGTGCTTGCCTAATTAGGCTTGTATGATGAGCTGCCCATCAATTATGTGGCTAATTGCCATCCTATCAGACCAAATAAAATGCGCTATCACACTCTGCAGTCTGCATCATTGCACCCCATCACATCATTTCCCGGCGATTCTGGGAAACCAAGGCTGGCGGGAACGCTTTGATGTGTGCGAGCGTTCGTGTACAAGGACGCGCGTCGCCGAGATGGACGGCGGGCCGAAAATTCATTTCATAATTCAGGCCTTAAAGGTGATTTGACAAAGTCTCCATGGCAACAGAAGTGTTTTAGCCAAGGATGAGTTCTGTTCTTTTTAAACCTGTTGTCAGTTTGTTCTTTTGGCTATTTTCTTATGATATATTTAAAAAATTCAGCTCAAAATTACTTTTTTTGAGTAATTATTTTTTTAAATGATACTACTAATACTACGATGGAGTATTAGAAAAAAAAGTAATATTACAATTTTTTTCTCATAAAATTACATCTAAATCTTGTAAATTTATGACTTTAAATCTCGTAGTTTAAAAAAAAATTTTCTCTGAAATTTAGGATTTTAAATCTTGTAAATTTACGACTTAAATCTCGTAAATTTATGACATTAAATCTTCTAGTTTGACATTTTTTTTCTTGTAAAATCTCATAAATTCACAATTTTAAATCTACTAAATTTACGACTTTAAATCTCGTAGTTTAACAGATTTTTTGCTCGGAAATTTACAACTCTAAATCTTGTAAATTTATTACTTATTATTTATTATTATTTATTATTATTACTAATTTTGCAGTTTGACAAGTTTTTTCTTGCAAATTTATGATTTTTAATCTTGTAAATTTAAGACTTTAAAACTCATAAATTCCAAATTTTTAATATCGTAAATGTACGGCTTTAAATCTCATAAATGTATGACTTTAAATCTTGTAGTTCGAAAAAATTTTTCTTGCAAATTTACGACTTTAAATCTTCTAGTTTGACATTTTTTCCTGTAAATTCACGACTCTAAATCTCATAAATTCACAATTTTTAATCTCGTAAATGTACGACTTTAAATCTCGTAAATTTATGATTTTAAATCTTCTAGTTTGACATTTTTTTTCTTGTAAATTTATGACTTTAAATCTCATAAATTCACGATTTTTAATCTCTTAAATTTACGCCAGCGATCCTGATCAGGTTTGTGAATCAAAAGCACAAGATAGCTCTGATGAAACAACGCAAACACCTGAAAGGTTCGGCTGCATTTCTTAATGATCATCTCTCCAAATATGCTGATCTGACAAAACACGCAAGAATCCTACGCTAGAGGAAACAGATCCACAGTACATGGATCCAGAACTCCAGAATCTTTGTCAAACCTCTCGGACCACCGGACCTGACGAAGCCTCTGGAAATAAAATCCATGAAAGACTTTGAGAACTGAGAGATTACGCATGTTTGAACCTCTAATGAAGGCAAAATGTGAACTCAAGAAACCGCTGAATGTGAACTTTGACCTGACTCTGAGCTGCAGAACTTGAGCACAATTCCCTTAAAATGAGACCTACAGTCTCTCAGTCATAACAATGAAGAACGTTTATGTGACCTTAAACTTGCTTCCATGTGGAGCCGGTACTGCAGTACCGGTACCGATCCCCATCCTGTTCTGAAAACGTCCGAAGAGTCAAAAAACGATGGGCCTGGGACACCCAGACGCGGAGGGGTCCTCAACCACGTGTCAAAACGTGACCACTTGGATTCTGCCGTGTTGTCATAGAATTCCAGCCGGGCTAAAACCGCAATCATGAATCTCTCCTTCACGATCCATTTGCCGAACCACCTCCTTGTTTTGAAGTGGACTCTACCCAAACGGAGTCCCTGATTGGTTAAAGTTTAACTGGTTTCACTTTTGTCGCACGTTTTGTACGTAAAACTCGAAAATGGACGTAAAAACGTACGTCTCTTAGATGGAAGCGTTTCAACCACTGAAATCTGAAATATAACGTCAGTAAGGGTTTTTACAAAGACTTTACATTGGAAGGAGGAGCCTCTGGTCACATGCAAGATGGCGCCAGAGAGTGGAAATTTCACAACTTTACCCGATTACGTTAGCGGAAATTTAGCGTTAGCACTTAAAAACTCATAGTTTAAGTGCGACTAAACTATAACTCTTTAGCAGTTTAGTGTGAAAGATGAGCTTCAAATGGAACAGAGAATGTTAACTGGTTCACATTTGAATAACTAAACCCGTTTACCTCCGGAGAAAAAGCCGAGGAAATGCCGCCTTTTCACTGTGAATCAGCTGATCACGTAAACAGTTAAACGGTATATCAAAGAACAAAAAAAGATCCAAAGCTTTCGGTTGAGGACTTCCTGCCAATGATTTTGGGCGCAAATTATGTTTTTTTTTTTGAGTCCAGCTCCGGCAGGGGGAGGGGCTTCCGTATTTTTAGGGTAGGAAGTGGTGGCTTGGACACGCGTTTCCGTAGCATCAGGCTCGCCGGTTATATTAAAGTCTCCACTGTTCAAGAACTTCTGGTTCTGGCCGTTCACGAGGACAGAATGGGGGGGAGGGGCTTTCTGTACCAAGGGCCCCGCCTACAACTCCAGAAAACAACAGTAGTTTTTAAATTTTGGCTAAAAACGGCATCATCATAAGTAATAGACCACTGAAAATGGGGCTTTAAAGGGTAACCAAACAGAGAAGTTTGACGGCCGAAATGTGAAAATCCAGTCAGAGGGGCGGGGCTTGGGAGCAGGACTGTTATCATTACTGGAGCTGCAGATCATGACGTAAATGATTTGACCTATCAGAAAATTCAACTGTAATACATCATTTCGACCTGTAGGGGGCAGCACACTGACGGATTTCAACTATATTATCAAGAATTAAATAATTTTACTTTAATTTATCAAAACTTTTGTTAAATCCAACACTTTTAAAGCCCCATTTATAGGGGTAAAAAAAGTGGATTTACTGTTTGGTGACCCTTTAAGCTCCCAGAGATCTCACGTGTCCTCTTCTCACTTCCACAGCACATTTTTCTGCTCATTTACAACCACGCAGATAAAAATCCCAGCAAACCTGCTGCTCGACTCTCATATTTAGGCGTCCATCTGTATGCGGCGCGGCTACATTGGCGCCTCTCTAGGCCGCGCCACGGACCCTGCTCCTGATGGAATTGAAGCAAAGAATGACCACGAGTAGATTTTCCCATCAGCCGCCCCATGTGAAGAAGAAGAGACTGTCATTTTGCTGTTCAGTGGAGCAGCAATATCTCTGGCTGCTCGGGGGACACGGGGCGCCTGGGCAGAACCGTCCTGCCCCCCTACCTGTCCACCTGTTTTTCTCTGAGATCTGACTTTTGCTCTCACTTGGCGAGGAGTTTGGAGGGTTTACGCGTCCCCCACCCCCCACCCGAAGAGACTGGGCGTACCCCAGGGATCGGGCTCTCGGATAATTGGAGCTCCTGTGGAAGATATCGTGTATTAAAGCTATCTGGCAAGCCTGTCAAAGTAATTAAACCGGCGCCGACACTTTCTCCCCGTCATCTCCGCTGTCCTGGGGCGCTTTATTTAGAAGCCCGCGGTCCATCTTCTTGTCTTCGCTCACTTCTTCCATATCGTCACTTCCTCAATTCTCCTCCGTAACGCGTCTGGACAGCGGAGACAGCCGCACGTCAGGCGGAGACAAATCCAGATTCTGGTCACTTCCTTCGCTCTTTTTCCTTCTGCATTGTCAAACTCGTCTCGGTTTGGTGGTGAACTTTTCTGTTTGTGCAGCATCAGTTCAGGGATCCAGAAGCTCCGAGAGTTAATAGGATGAAAAATTGAACAAATAACTGCTAAAATCAGCTTTCCAATAAAAAAAAAAAAAAAAAAAAGTTTCTTCTCAATCAAGCAGGAGAACAGATTCTAGGTTTCATTAAACTAAACAAGCAAAAAGAAGAACAGTGTGTTTCTGGCTCCGATTTTACTTCCTGGAATAATAAAAACTAACGAAGGAGTTTAAAAATGAACCAGATTTTAACCGAAATCTCATCTGTTGACAATATATTAAACAAAGCCTCGTCTCCACTGTATCCGAGTAATTCAACTTTAACTGTTGATGCTTTCTCTGTTTTATCTGTAAGGTGTCCATGGCAACCCGATTCACAAATCAAGCTCAAACAAGGCGCGATTCTTACTTTTGAATATTGCTATGTGCATGTCTATTTACTGGATGGATGAAAATATAAATTATTTGTATTAAATTACCACCATTTATACCTTTATTTAGGACAGGAGATCAGAATCAACAAAACTGATTAAAAAAAAAAAAAAGATTCACGTTGATTTATCCGCCTTCCAGCAGCGTGAGGCGGCGTTTTTTTCAGAATAAGATGCAGTTTCGTTAATTGCGTCAACTGTTGAAGAGTTATCATAACCAAAAGAATGTAAACGCTGGAGATATGTTAAAGCTAATTTATATTTTCAAAAATTATGTCAGTGAGCAGAACTTCAGTCTCAGTTTCTCAACTGAAAATACTCTCGATACTTTTACTTTGAAAACCGGAATTTCACCGTCACAAAGATGTGTTCACTTCCTCTGTTATTTCAGCTTTGTTTTAGTTCGTAATCTTAAAATCCAACATTAATCTGCATTTCAGAGCAAAAATACATCTTCCCCAGATAATATTTTACTACTCGACTATGTTTATAAAGATCATAAATCATCTTTGATCTTGGGAATATTTGTACTTAAATTTTCGGGAGCAGATCGTAAGTATTCGAGCACCCAGATACTTGTTACAGCCCTATTTATTGGTGACTCTAAATTACCCCTAGGTGTGAATGTGTGTGTGATTGAAGTCCTGCGACAGACTGGCGACCTGTCCGGGGTGAACCTCAGTAGCCGGGTTAGGCTCCAACATCCTCATGACCTCGAAACTGACAAGCAAGTAAGAAGATGAACAGGTGAAGCCTTGTTTTTGCGTTAACTTGTTTTTGTATCCACATATTGTACCTAGTCTTGAGATGGAACAGTTTCATTATTAATAACCTTATCACGTAATCCTACTGTCCTCATGGGCTGTCATGACACACCTGCACTCCTCTCTTTGACTCTCCATTGGGTCTAAAGAATCCATATACCCTACAGCAGGGGTCCCCAAACGTTTTCATGTAAGGGCCACATGACTGTTTCCTTCTCTGATGTCGGGCTGGGGTCGGCTTGTAAGCTAACAGAAGAAGTGTAACAATCACAGCCTAAACGTGAACATTTACGGCTGTCCAGAAAGCCACACACAGCAAAATTTTAAATAATTCATTTCTGTAATCTTCACAGAAAAAATAATACTGTAATATTTTTTAAAACTAGATATATAGCATTACCTGCGATTGATAAATAGCTAAAGATGCTTAAATTGATGCTAAACAATGAAGCTGAGAGCTGAAAACGCTGAAGCTGGTTGCTAGCTAAAATAAAAACCTCAAAAAATTCAGAATTAGCCAAAACAGTTAGCATGTAGCTGAAATATTAGCTAAACTTCAAAATATCTGGAAAAAACAGAAAAAAGTCTAAATTAGCCAAAACAGCTAGCATGTAGCTGAAATATTAGCTAAACTTAAAAATAGCCTAAAAAACTGGAAAAAAGTTTAAATTAGCCAAAACAGCTAACATGTAACTGAAATATTAGCTAAATGCTAAATTACCCTAAAAACTGCGAAAATTCAAAATTAGTCAAAACAGTTAGCATGTAGCTGAAATATTAGCTAAACTTAAAAATAGCCTAAAAAACTGGAAAAAAGTTTAAATTAGCCAAAACAGCTAACATCTAACTGAAATATTAGCTAAATGCTAAATTACCCTAAAAACTGCGAAAATTCAGAATTAGTCAAAACAGTTAGCATGTAGCTGAAATATTAGCTAAACTTAAAAATATCTGGAAAAAACAGAAAAAAGTCTAAATTTGCCAAAACAGTTAGCATGAAGCTGAAATATTAGCTAAACTTAAATATAGCCTAAAAAACTGGAAAAAAGTTTCAATTAGCCAAAACAGCTAACTGAAATATTAGCTAAATGCTAAATTAGCCTAAAAACTGTGAAAAGTCTGAATTAGCCAAAACAGATAGCATGTAGCTGAAATATTAGCTAAATGCTAAATTACCCTAAAAAACTGTGAAAAGTTTAATTTAGCCAAAACTGTTTGGGGGGCCAGTCCAAATGTGGAGGATGGCCGGATCCGGCCCATGGGCCGTAGTTTGGAGACCCCTACCCTACAGTGGATGCGACCAAAACTTTACCCCCCAATCCACACGCAGGCTAAGCAAGGGGCGCTTTTTTATGGCTCCTCCCCCTTCAGTCTTGAACTGTTTGTTTCTATCGGATCTCGTTTGGGTCGAACTTAAGCTAATTTTAATCTTGGGTGAATTTCTGTAACAACATTTAACTTTTGCATCTCCACAAAAAACAAAAAAAATACATTTCTGATAGGATTTTCAGTCTACATTTATCCATCTAAAGTCATTAGACTCAAATGACCGGACGGGACACTGTCCTACAGCACCCACCCATCCATAAATGTTACCCGTCCCGCCTGGTTCCGGGGGCGTTGGAGCCGATCTCTTCCGTCTGTGCACAGAGATTACCTACAGGGTTGCCGACAGATACCAAAAACAGAGCTGTGGTGCAGAGGAAGAGTGGTCGACCTTCAGTTGCAGGTTCGATTCCCGCCCATGTGCACACTGAACCCCACATTGGTAAATATATACATTTATGTTAGTTTCCACTGCATTCTCTGTACATGTCAGTCACATATAATTCACAAGAACTGAATTACTAAAAATACACGACATAAAAGGAAATGTTTGTTCTTAAAATTATTAAAAAGCTTCATTTCCATGATAACTTTCCACAGTTTCCATCGAGGCGGCACTACAGGAAATTCAATTTTTCTCCTTCATTTCACCCTCAGATTTAAAGGAGTCACACCCCGACCGTCTTAATTAGGAAAAAGAGTCGACGGGTTTGAACCTGTGGGCAGAGCGGAGCGGTCAGCGTCCCTCATTGTCATTCGGAGATACCAGATTAATGCCGATCTTCTCTCTTAGTTCTCCTCGTGTTGTGGATTCATTTTACAACAGATTACAAGAAAGAGATTATGAGATTTAGAAATGTAATTTACCAAACACTTCAGAGCTCAAAACTCTGCAACCTCACAGGAAATGTTCAGTTTTCACGCCAGTTTGGAACAATTAAAGGAAAAAAAAGGAAAATGAAAACACAGTTGACGTGCGGCCTCTCGGTGGGAATATTAATTTATTCAGGGTGGAAGGAGGTTTATGCGCATAAAATTGGGATTTTTTTTTTCTTTCTCAAATTTCCCAAAAATGTTAAAAAATATTTTATAAATACTGCAAATAAACTGTAAATTGATGGAAAGACTCATAAAAAGTCCAGGTAAGAATTCCTTCTTCCATAAATTAGTTAATTTTATCATTTTTATCCGATTTCTTTAGGAGTTTGTTCACAGCAAAAACTTCCCCCTTAGAAATAGGTCAAAAACTTTTACCTTATCGACAGATTTTCTGAAAAAAAAAGGAAATAAATCTGTAAAATGTGAAACACTGGATCAGTTAACAAAAAAAATCTGTTATTTGTTACATTTAACCCTTCCGCTCTCCTTGGGGTCCAGATGGCTCCAACCACATATTGTTATGCGATTTCTTCCATGACAAATGTGGACGAAGGGGGACAGGATTTTATGTCTGCCATGGACATTAATGAAACTCCGAAATCAGTGAAAAAAAAAAGTTCAGCGCACTGTCCTGTGGTGTCCAGATGACCCTACTTTTAATGTAAACAAGCTAAGGAGAACGGAAGGGTTAAAAATGTACGTTTTGTCAAATTAAACTTTTAAACCATCAACTCAAAATTTGAATTAAATGAAAACTAATAATTTTAAATATAAAAAAGTGCAGAAATTTTGTTAATTTATCCAAAGTTTCACTTTTTTCAGTATAATAGGAGCTGGTTGTGTCCAAATTCCTTCTATAACGGCTTTATAGTGCTGTCTGAATCTTCCAGTATTGAGCGACCAAGAAAACTAGAAAAAGCCCTCAATGCTTTGTTTGAGCAATTTCAGTGAAAAAAATGAATTTTTAAGTGTTTTTTTTAGATAAAACATTTTTAAGTTTTTCATCCATAGAATACAGTGAGTCGTTCATAATGAAGTTTCCATCAGAAAATGTTTTATCTGAATTTTTACCTTTTTGAAATTTGCTGTTTAAAAGTTGTGAGCGTGGTGTCTATGGAAGTTTTTTAGTTCCATCAGAATCTGAATTTTTTTAACCTCTGAATTTTTATCCTGAATTTTTTTAACCCTTGCTTTTTAAACAGCAAAATTTTATGCTCCCAAAAATATTTTCTATCGTAAATATTTCAGTGTTTTTAGAATGGCTTTTAATGCTCAGTAGTTGGTGGCATTTTATTTTATTTTATTCTATTTTTATTTGTTTTATTGTATTCGTATTGATCTTTTATGTATTTTACTTCAGACTGCTTTTGTAATTTTATGCTGTTTTTATTTATTTTTGTTTTTAATTTGTCAAATTTTTTAAACTCTCTCCCTTCTTTTATTGTGACGCACTTTGGCATGCTATAAGCAGACGTAAAGTGCTATAGAAATAAAGTTCATTCATTCATTAAAATTTCAATGGGTCAGAAATTCGACTTGTAAAAATTCGGAGTGAAAAACTTCGCCCAAACAGTCTCAATAGAACAAATAGTCGATCCAGGAAAAAAAAAAAACACTGAAATATTTAAGATAGAAAATATTTTTGGGAGCATAAAATTTTGCTGTTTAAAAAGCAAGGATAAAAAAAATTCAGGATAAAAATTCAGGGGTTAAAAAAATTCAGAATAAAATTCAGAGGTTAAAAAAATTCTGACTCTTATGGAACTAAAAAGCTTCCATACGTGTCCGAATCACGTTTAAAATCTATTAGATAGACCCGCACTTAAGAGGCTTTTAGTAATAAGGGAGTTCGGACATACAGTAACTGTGGTCTTACCAACAGGTCCAGTTTTAGCCAGGTCCACTAGAAAAAAAAAAAAAAAAATTCCAACCCGTTAATGTTGAGTGTCAAACAGAGAGGCACTGGATCCCTCTGTTAGAGTTCGTCTGGATTTAGTAACTAATGAGCAGAGAGCTGGTTCCACGTAAGGAGGGTTTATTATTTCAGACTGGAACTCAGCGCAACTTAAAGTCCACTAAACTGAATCAGGGCCAGACAGGAAGAGGTCAATCACAAGCATGGGATCATCCAAGAAGAGAGTAGAGATGTCAGGGTCAGGGCAGGCAGCAAGTATTCAGAGATAAGAAACGCTCAGTAATGCAGGCAGGGTGATCCAAACAATACTTTGCACAGATCCTGTGATTGATTGGTACATGAGAGTCAGCTGAGCGCCATCCAGGAACTGTGCGCTGGGGCTGCTGGGAGATGTAGTCCAGTCACTAAGTAGTCTGGAGATGGTTCTCGCTGGTGATAGAGCTCTGACTCCTGACAGATCTGAACTCACGACCTTGCAGTCTCAGTGCGGACACTCTACCACAGGGCCACTGAGATTGTATCTCTTTTTTTATGTCTATTTAACTAATTGTCTGTTCATCCAACCTTAAGTTTTTTAATTTGATTTAAATCTGTTTTTTTTTCCTACCAGCTCAGTGGCCTTGTGGTAGAGCGTCCGCCCTGAGACTGGAATGTTGCGAGTTCAAATCCAGACCGAGTCATACCAAAGACCCCAGTACCCCCTGTTTGACACTCAACATTAAGGGGTTGCACCCCCAAATGGTTCCCAAGCCCGGATGGGGTTTGCAGCTCAACCCCACAATTTGGGGGCTCGTCCGGGATGAGGAAGTAGATTTTTGAGTCCAGACTCAAACCAGATAAGGTAACGGGAGCCTGCAATTCTGAACATTTATTTACTTAGTCCAAAATGTGTCACAACTAGTGGTCACGTCCCAGGTAAAGGTGTTAACGCTAAAGGGGTACATTTACAAGTTTTACTTCATGGTGTGTTCGATCAGAGTTGTACAAACGGGGGAAAGGTAAGGAATCGGGGATCTGACTTTAACTCTTGTGGACTTTTTTGGTGTTTTTTTTTTTTACACTTGAATGGGCAGTTATGGCATTTGGAGGGGCACCTTTCCCTTTTCTATTTGGTCTCTCTTTCCAATAACCAATTTATTTGTGTTTTCTAATCTAAAATTTGCTATTAAGAAGTTTCCAGATTAGATTATTTTCTTGTAAAATAGAAATTAAGACAGCAGGGTATTTCCTTAAAATGTCATTTTTGCCGCGTTTGGAGGAAGGAGTGAGTCACCGAACGCGGTGTGGGTTCCCAGCGACGGGCGCCCTGGCACAAACCTGCCTGCCGCTGAACAGATGCCTCAGCAGATTCTGGAGCACGCATCGCCTCCACAATCGTGTTTTATCTGAGCTGCTGTTGGAATCTGAAGAGTCTGTCAGACCGCAGAAGGAAATCAAACCCAACTTGGCAGCGGATCGAGGAGACGGTTGTATCTGAAGAACAGAGAGCGCTGACAGACGGAGATCGGGCTATCCCAGGACTTCAAACTGGGCTGATAGATGTGGATACGGTAAATAAAGAACAGAGGGCCTGTAAACAAGCACAAACAAAGGCTTTCTGCTGCTAATAGTTTGTTGTTTGATAAATAAAAAGAGATTTGTTGCATAAACGACAAAAAGAGTCAAATCTGGCTTTTTTTTTTTCTTGTTCTGGAGTTGGACCCCGCGCCGAGACGAATCCGTGACTCTGCTCGGCGCTGAAGGATTCACACACCAGAGAATAAAGAGCTCAAAGCTCGACGAGAACTACCTGAAGAGCAAAGGAGATCAATGCGCGCTGACTTTAATGGGACCGCGGTCTCCCGAACCCCCCGGAGATTTATGGGGGCGCGCGGAGGCTGAGAGGGTCAAGAGTGTCGGACTTCAAAAGCAGCTCCTGAGAACGTTTGAGGAGCGGGCGCCACGTTTGAAGGTACATTTTTTTTATTCAATTTATTCAGTGAAGGTGCAGCCAAACTGTTTTTTTAAGCCTCTGAGTACTATTTCTTTTTTTTTTTATATATAAAAACATCTTTTTTAGTGACCCAGTCTCTCATTCTCCAGCCTTAAAGATCATCAGAGCTTTCTTTGTGTTTTGTAATTCCCGTTTTCTGGGACCTAGTTTCTGCAGAGCGGCAGTAATTATACAGTAATTTGCAGTTAAATTGTAGCCGGGACTGTTGGAGGGGAGAAAGCCTGCCCTGACTTCCCATCTCCCTCTAGCTTACAGCCCGCCACAATCGAAATTAAAGGTGCAAGAAAAATGGTGAGCAAAATTGGAGCCAATGAGTTATAAAGGCTAGCCACGCTACGCTAGCCAAGATACGTAAAGAGTGACGCCATATTGGACATGTCGTAAAATAAAACACGGCTTCACAGTAAAATGACTGCAAAATGCTTCATTTTGGTCAAATGTTAAAAGAAAAAAAATGATCTTCACAAAAAAAAGACCCATGTTTTTGTACAAAGTATCTAAGTATTTATTTATATAACACTTTTGACAGAGGGCAAACTCACAAGAGCTTTACAAAAGTTTAAAACACAAGAAAAATCACAAAAAAAAACAATACATGTTAAATAAATGCAGGAAAAAAGATAAAATATGAATGGCAGACAGCAACTAAAGAGGCGGGGGAAGGTAAAAATAAAAAATTAAATATAAGCTGAAAACTGATAAAAATAAACATTTAAAAGAGTCAGTCTGACGAGGTTCCCACAGACATTTTCCATCCGCAATCACCCCCAGCAATATTTAGTCATCTTTAGCATTGACTTCTGCTCAGTGCGAAGTCTTGTTTGTGTCATTTTGATCGTTTGCCGCTTGCCCCGACCCTCACCCGGACCCTGATTCTCTGATGCCCTCATGCTCGTGTTTGACCCCTTCCTGCCTGACCCTGATTTAGCTTTGTGGACTTTTGGCTGTGCTTCCCTCCAGTTTTCCTGTCTGTGCCAGTAAAACCTGCTGCACTTGGATCCGGCCGTCTGCGGGTTTGTGACAAACGTTCATTAATAATTGCAGTATTTTCTGGAGTATAAGTCGCAAGAGCGCAAAAATGTCCAATCAAGAAAAAGAGAACTATTATAAGTCGCTTTGGAGTATAAGTCGCACTTTTGGGAGAAAAGTTTAACGTTTCAGAACAAATCCGCCACGCCCAGCGTGACTAAAGAGAATAAATAAATATAAGAATATGAATCTTTTAATGTTTATAAGAAAAATATTAAAGTTTAAGAGTGAAATAATCAGATTGTCTTCCATGTTTGTTTGGGACGACACTACTTCTTCTGCTGATGTCAGTAGCAAATACTTATATTCAAATGCAGCGCCCTCTAGTGGTTGTTAGAGGATACAACCACTAATATACAGCTGTGTTTACTGGGAAAATAACAAATATTTGTGCGTATTGATGTAAAAAAACACAAAAATAAATCACACCTGAGTATAAGTCGCACCCCTAGCTAAATTATGAAAAAAGGTGCGACTTATACTCGGGAAAAATAGAGTAATTAGTTTATTATTGAGAGTAAGGACACCCAGATTTACCTAAAATGTTTAGGGGGTTCTCCTTTATTAGCTAAAAATAATAATTCACTTGTGAAAAATCTGATTTTTTTATTTTTACTTCTGTTTGTGCAATTGTAGTACGGTAGTAAACAACTATCCAATATGGCGTCCAACTTTGCGTATGCAACAAGCTAGCAAAGTCGATGATTGGAGCTATCTGGGCGAACATTTTTGATCTTGGATGAGGAGAATTAAGATCGTATGTGGATCTAGTCGTCTACAGGTGGATATATTGGAATGGAGTGAAATGATTCACAATTAGAACAAAGAAATACTCAGAAATGCAATTCTGAGCTTAATTTTCTTTTAAAAAAAACAGAGTTTTTATTGGCATTTTTAAACTTTGCTCAACGGCACAAACACATAAAGATTTGACTCTGTCCCCTTTTTCACTGCACTCTCCAGGACAGCGTCGCCCCGCCACGGCTCTCCGGCCACGCCGCATGTGTGGAGGCGTCGAGTCCGCCTTAAAAAGCCGATCTTCTCGCTAATTGCCACCATTAGCGCTGCAGAGACAGTTTGAGAGTGTAGCACGGTTAATGAGGAGTGCACAGTGAGATAAATGAGACACGGCACGTCTGATGTTAGAACAATGATCGAGTGATCCTTGATGAGGAACAGAGAAACTTTGAAGGAGTCGTGTCTTTTGTGACCCCGAGAGTTGCAGAAAGTGGTTTTGAACCAAAGATGCGGCATTTTAGAATTATTTTTAGCCCTGGGAAAGCTTTTGTTCCGGACTTGTGTGGATTTCTCTCATGATAAAATCCAACTGTGGCATTTCTTTGGCATTTAAACTTCTATAATTCTACCTAACCTTGTAGTTTAAATGAGAATGTTACATTTCTGCAAAACTTACAAGTATTAATTAAAAAAGCGCACCTTAAAGAAAGTGTTTTAATTCAGATTTACGGTATAAAGTAGAAAATCACTGGATTGAACAAACAGACTTCAGTCCTGTCCCCTGAAGCCTTTGGTGAATGAACTTTCTTTCCTTTTGGGATTTTGGAAAAAAGGTGCACTTGATATTTCCAGAAGAAACTAATCGGATAAGCAATGAAATCTCTCCAAATAAACCCTCTAAAGCAGGAGTGTCAAACTCAATCCCAAACCTTAGGTCCAGGGCCAAACACAGTAAACATTTCTTGAACACTCTAACATTTTAAGAACTTTAAAACCATAACTTATTAAACTTAGGTTAGCCAAAACAGCTAGCAAGTAGCTGAAAAAAATAGCTAAACTTCAAAATAGCCTAAAAAGATTTAAAAGAAAAATCCAAAATGAGCCAAAATGGCCAGCATGTAAATATTAGCTTAACTCCGAAGCAATTTAAAAACTTAAAAAAAAGCTTAAATTAGCCAAAAACAGCTAACACGTAGCCGAAATTTTAGCCGAACTCCAAAACAGCGTATAAATATTAGCCTAACTTCAAAGCAGTTTAAGAACTTTTTTAAAAAGCCTAAATTAGCCAAAACAGCTAGCGTGTAGCTGAAATATTAGCTAAACTCCAAAACGGCTTAAAAAAACAAACAAAAAAAAAGCCTAAATTAGCCAATTAGCTAGCATTTAGCATAAATATTAGCTACACTCCATAATAGCCTAAAAAATCTTGGTAAATACCAAAGTAGTCAGAAAAGCTAGCTGAATACCAATTTGTAAAACTTTAAAACTGTAACTTTTTAACATAATTATAAATAATAAAAAGGCAGGAATATTATTCCAGAATAAATCAACCTAAACCTTTAATAACTTTCAATATTTTACTCTCCATAAAAATATATCTGCTCAAAATTATACAAGCTAGAATCAAGCGTAAGATAACATTGAGTCCTTAATAACAATAAAATGAAATGATCTGGAGGGCCGGATAGAATTACCCGGAGGGCCGTATCAGGCCCCCGGGCCTTGACTTCACAAAAACACGGATTTGAAAGGAAATGCCCCCAGATCTCCAATAGACCTACCAAATAGTTGAACGCATAGTCGCATAGCATTGATTTGTCTGCTGTACCTGATACAAAGGTGACTGACCACGGTGGACAGATTCTGTCAACACAGCCGGACGTCAGCGACCGATTGGTTTTGAACGGCTGGTCCTGATTGGTGTAAATCTGTTTCTCCTGGGACCATTAACCTCCAAAGGGAAAGTTTTGAAAATAGAATATTTGGTCGGGGAGGAAGATCGATATTGTTTGTAGTTAAATACTGGATGCTCATAAAGACATTTTCCCATTTTAAACAGTAAAAAAAAAAAAGTCTGACTGGAAAACAGTTAAGAATGAATCTGCACCGGCGTTTGGATATCTCATTTTATGGAAAATACTGGATGAATAGAAGGTTTATATTCTGGAAACGTCTTTATTGAGATAAGCATTAATATCACCACTAAACCGCAGATGCAAACGAGTGAGGCCGTGCAGATGTGCAACGTTATTTTATCAATATATCAATATAGAACCTTCCTGGTTATGGGACTTTTTTTAATGCCTTTTTCTTTAAATTTATACAGTTATTTTTATTTTATTTATGCTGTTTAATTTATTAAGTTGTGCAAAAGTGTATAAATAATCTGACAAAATTTTAAAAAAATTGTACTCTATTAGAAAAAATGGGGAATATTGTTACTGGAACCGTCTTGTGATATATCGGGATATGTATCATGTCACGGCACTTATATCGGGATATATATTGGATCACAACATGTGTATCAAGAAATGTATAGTATCACAACATGTGTATTGTGATATGTATCGTATCGCAACATATGTGTTTTGTGAAATCTGTTGTATCGCAACACGTCTATAGTGATAATAATTGTATCATGACGTGTATACAGATACGTATCGTGTCATGAAATGTGTATCAAGATGTGTATCTAATCATGACGTGTATCGTGATATGTATCGTATGGCAATATATGTATCGTATCATGACATGTATTTCATGAAATCTATTGTATCGCAACATGTCTATAGTGATATGAATTGTATCGAGTATCGAGATATGTATCGTGTCATGAAATGTGTATCAAGATGTGTATCGTATCATGACATGTGTATTGTGATATGTATCGAGTCATAAGATGTGTTTCGTGATAGGTATCGTATCACAACATGTCTATAGTGATATGAATTGTATCGAGTATCGAAATATGTATCGTGTCATGAAATGTGCATCAAGATGTGTATCGTATCATGACATGTGTATTGTGATATGTATCGAGTCATAAGATGTGTTTCGTGATATGTATCGTATCACAACATGTCTATAGTGATATGAATTGTATCGAGTATTGAGATATGTATCGTGTCATGAAATGTGTATCAAGATGTGTATCGTATCATGACATGTGTATTGTGATATGTATCGAGTCATAAGATGTGTTTCGTGATATGTATCGTATCACAACATATGTATAGTGTATGAATTGTATCGGAGTATGAGATATGTATCGTGTCATGAAATGTGTATCAATGATGTGTATCGTATCACGTCATGGTTGTGTGTCAGGATAATCATGACAAAGATTGTGATATCGTATCGATGACAAGATTGTACATGCGTATGTTCTGTATCACACTGTTGTGTTTGTGGTATCGTGATATGTATCGTATTACCAGACTCTTGTCAATACACACATCTAATCCATGCATCACTCCTAAATCCACGATTGGTCAAAGTTCAACTTAGCTTAACTTTCAACAAGTTTACTAAATGTGTTTTAGAGTCCAGAAACATCTGTAGAAACTTGAGTAGTGAGTTTTTCCCAAAACGTGGATTTACAAAAAACTTGTCATTCAAAGTGATGGCTTGACTGAGTGTTACGGAGGAGCGGGGCTTTGTTCCATCTCATCTTCAGCTTTTTTCCCCCCTTCTGTTCTAAACGACCCGCTGGAGTTTCTCTTTCCATTCATCTCCTGTTTGATTCTCCGTCCGTTTGCTGATGCTGCTGGATTTCTTGTACAGAAATTTAGCTTTCTATCAAATGTCCCTTCCCTCCACTGTTTTCCAGCTTCACTATCAAATCAGTTCCTGGACCCAGAAGGAGGTCTGGTTCTGGTAGCGACAGAAAAATCTCTTGATTCTACAAAGAGGTCGTATCTATGGAGGTGGGTTGATCTTATTTCCCTTTTTTTTTTTTTTTTTTAAGTCTCCGGGCAACAAACTGATGACTTTAAAGGCTAAGTTGACAGACAGGTCTGCGGCTGATCAAAAGGCTTCATTACCATTCCAGCCTGCTGCCACACAGATAAGACAACAGCCAGTTTGGGACGGTCGCCATCTGTCAGATGAGCTGTGTGGCCCACAACAACCGCGGTGATATTTCGCGTACGTTATCTCCATCTCCACGCGCATATCTCTGGAATAACAGCTGCCATAAGGTTTAATGGGCCGTTTTAGTGAGAGATGCTCAAGTGATTTGTCAACAGATTTGATACGAGGTTTACTGAGGAATCGCTCTCTTTGAGAGGGAAAAACAAGATTAACCAAACAAGATTCACCACCAATAGAATCAGAATAAACGACCTTCTTCTTCTGATTTCATTTCTACTTTATCATGACAAAAATGAACCCTCAAACTGTAAACAGCAAATAAAGATCAGATATTATTGAAAACAGGAAGAATAAAAACTGATTTGGTTTAATTTAAAATTAAAAATGTCAGCAAATGATTTAAACAAACGAATAATCGTCAGAAATTTTAGTTTTTGGAATTAATACATTTTCTTTAATATCAATAAGCTATATATAGTATCAATTATAATACATTGGGTGATTTTAGGAAGTTTTCGTTTACAACAATTTTATATTAAGATGCAAAAATATAAAAGCACATTTTTTTTATTTCAATACTTTATTAGATTTTGACAATAACAAGACAGTGAACGATGAAGAAGTCAGCACAGCATCTATTCAGTCAAATAAACAAGTTGTGATAATAGGAAGGAAAAAAAAGAAAAATAATGCACATGTATAGCACATAACCGCACGTATTTTATAATTTATCTAAGATGCTTTCCCATCTTTTCACCGAGTTCTTGAGAAGACAAAGGAGGAGCGTCCCTTTTGCAGTAAATCAAGAAGGTCATAGGGATTTACCCACTGTTTTAAACATGTAACTGCATTATAAAGAATTCATTATGAACACATTTTTATTTTTTTTAATACATCAAGTCGTGCGGCGAGGTTCACGGCTGTTGTAACGCTGACATCATCAGTCAGATTTACAAACATATGAACCCTACAGAGAAACGTATTCACCATTTGATCGACAGCCGTTGTTTAAAATTTAATTTCATTTTTATTCTGTTTACAAACTGCAGCAGAGAAAAAAAGTAACTTTTACTTATAAATGAAGTTCATGAGCTGCTCCTCCTGAAGAATCACATCAATAACCTGTTTGTAGAAGTCTTGCTTTTCTTTTTCAATGAAGATCATTAAAAGTCAGTTTAAGTTTGGAAAATGAAGCTAAACAAAATTAAAGAAGAACTGGACGCCTGCATGAGTGCAATTGTACAGGAAAACCTGCACTTTGAATATAAAAGCTGATTATTCTGGAACTTTTTTTCCAACAAAATGACTAAATATGTTGTTGTTTTGGGGCTAAATGTTGTTCATTTTGCAATGAAAAGACACAAACATGCAAGAATTTATACAGTGATGATTGATAGATGTAATTATTGGCATGGAAGCTGATCTTAAGATCATAAAAGTGTTCTTATTCAGCCTCGCAGGTCACATGACCACCACATATTGCTTTTTATAAATAACAGACTTAATTGACAAGTATTTAAAACAGGATCTCAACATTTATAGCATTTTTTGGAGAAAAAAGGTGCAAAATTCCATATAAAATACAGTTAGAAAGTTAGAAAGTTTCCAATTTGTGTGGAGCTGCAGCAAAAAAAAAATTGATTTCTGGGATTTATAACTGTTGCTGCAATTTTTTTTTTTTTTTTTTTTTTTTTTAGAAGGATAAACGTTGAAAATGACTTTTTAATTTCAGTGTGACAGCCGGTCCTTTAAAGACAGTTTCTGATTGGTTTGTTTTCGTTAAACAGCCTGTGACAGCTTTTAACGCTCAGCAGGCCTGACCTGAGCGTACCTGGCTTTGGCAGGTACATTCTGTCTCCACGCAGGGGAGGTGATTAACCATGACAAGCAGGTATGGCAAATAGTAAACAGAGGCCTGGCGTCAAAAAAAGAAAAAAAAAAAAAGAAAGTAAGGAAGGCCAGGAAGCAAAAGTAGGTAGATTGAAAAAAAAAGGAAAAGAAGTCAAACTAAAGCCAATTTTACAGCTATTTATGTTATTAGAGGGAACTATTTGTTTCATATTTTTCTATTCAATCGTTTAAAAGACTCGATGGTGGCTGGAAATCCTTCGACAGAAATGAAAATTTTACAGTTGTAGACACTTTTATTGAAACTTTTTAATGTGAATAAATGGTTTATTGTTCAGGATTTGCTTAAAATGTGTCAAAAAAAGCGGATAAAAGATTTATTAATGTGATGTTCCGCATCTGGACTTCCTTCCGGTTAATGATTTTTAGCCGCCATCTTGTCTTTAACTGAGTTAAAGGTTTTTTTTTTGTTTGTTTTTTTTTTAGCTAAAATAAAAAAAATTCAGTTTTTTTTTTTTTTTTTTTTAAGATTGATTTTTTTATCAAAGGACAGATAAAAAATCTGTTGCAGCTGCAAGTAAAAAAACAAACACAAAACACGAAATCTTTAAAATGGAAAAACTGACATATACACTTAAAATCCAAAAGGGAAAATTTTTTACAAAATTTAGTCCAAATTCATTAAACACATATCACCATATAGAGCGGGTTTTGACTGACCTCTATGGTATCTGTGGTATCTACTTAATTCACGCTTTACCCAAATCATAAGCGGTTGGAAATTATAAGCATCTTTTTTTTTTTCTTACTCATTTCTGATGTTCTTGCCTCAATTTGGCCTGTTATTGTGTATTTATTTATTTTTGTTGGAACTTATGGACAAAAAAAAAAAAAAAAAAAACTTGAAAAGGATCACCGGAGAAATCTGTATAATGAATACTGCAAAATTGCTGTACATTGTATCTTTTTCAAATAAAAAATATAATAAAAAAAAAAAAAAAAGATTCATTTTCTGCAGAGCGCCAGGAGTTCATTAGAAATGTACTTCTGGGTTGTGGGTGGAGCCCTTTGTTTACACTCTCTCCCGCTAGCTTTTAGCACCTCTTAAGCCCAAGCTAACATTATATAAAATGAAAAACAAACTATTAATTTTTTAGATATCTAGCTGTAAAGTTTTGACTGCTGTTGCGTCACAAACCGGAGCTTTTTTTTTAAACCTTGGGTTTTTATCTGCTCTGATTTATCACGATTTGAATGAATAAATAATCAGAAATTCAGTCTTAAATAATTTTGTCCTCCACTATGATAAAAATATTATAAAAACATTTTAAAAATTCAAGTGTTTAAATAGAATGATCAACACTTTCCTTAAAAACCCATAAAATATAATAATGTTATATATGTCTGTGTTTTCTGCCCTGCAGTTCATCATCATTCCACTAGAGGCAACAGAACGGCTTTTTCTGCTCATTTCAAAATGGCTGCTTCCAGGAAATCTCAAAAACAGTTTTGGCGGGAAAAGCTTTGCCAATTTTTTAAAACTTTATGGCAAGAATAGATGTTGTTTTTTAAATAACAAAATAAATGCTAATATTTTTTTTAAATACCTTGTTAAAAAATTGTGGATCAAATTTGATATAGTGGGTAAATTAGAACTTTTTTCTTAACACTCGTGTCAATATTTTTAGATCTTTCTGACCCAATCTGATCATCTTTTAATCTTTTATAAACTTGATCTCAGAGTTTTTTCTATTATTATGATTTTGCTGTTTTTCTGTGTCGTGCGGCGAGGTTCACGGCTGGTGAGGCGCTGACGTCATCAGTCAGATTTACAAATATATGAACCCTACAGAGCAGCGTATTATTGACAACAGTTTAAGTGTGTTGCGTAAAATTTTATTTCAACATTTTTATTACGTTCACAAACTGTAGCAGAAAAAAAAATCAGCTAAATTTCTATTATTGACGTACTTCTGCGTATAAATGAAGTCTATGCGCAGCTCCAAAAAACCTCTCGTATAGCTCTCACTAGAAAAGATAAGAATGTCTAATATATAGAATTTTAAAATAATTTATTTTTTAAAAAATAATTTATTCATCTTATTTCATCTATAGATTTTGCCTCCCGTGATGCAGAATCCCAAAACCCTGAGCTGTTTCGAAGGACGTAGTTTCTGCAGAAGTTCATTAGAAATTCACCTCTGAGTTGTGGGGGTGGAGTTGTCGAATGAAGTAACCCCGCCCCCGTTCCGCTCCCCAATGCTAAGACAATCTCCTGCTAGCTTGCAGCCCCTCACACCCCCAATCCAATCTTTGTTTTTCTCACCCGAGCTGGATAAAACAAAGACATTCATGGATCTATTTGTCAACAAGTGGATGCCTCCGAATGGGGCGGAGTTTGGCGTTTGTGGCCCCGCCCAGCACATTTTGACGTCACAAATGCAATCTTTCTCAGGATTCTGCAGAGCGGCAGAAGTCTTGCCTCTGAGTTGTGGGCAAGACTGTTTCTGAGAGCTCTCTGTTTACAGGCTCTCCTCAGTCTAACATTAGCGGTTTAACAAAAATGGCAAGCAATGTTGAGGAAACCACATTAAAAATGTCATCTTTTTCCAACTTTATTTTTTTATCTGCTCCTGATTTGAATAAAGAAATATTACCGGTATCGTATTGGTTCTCATTTGTGTGAAAAATACCACAAGAGGACATTAAAAACACAAAAAAAGACAATTTTCTTTGCAGTGGCTCTTTGAATTAATATTGTTGTAATTAAAAACGTACCCAACATCTCGTAATTGATACTATCTATATTTCCTAAATATGGAGTCTCGAAAGAGCCAAAATGAAATAAATATATACACCATTAAATAAATAAATAAATGTTGAAATAAATGTGTCATTAAAATATTAAAACAGCACATTTAAGTATTTCATGACATATTTATTTATTTAATCTGACAGATTGCATTTGCTTGGTGTGTCCACTTCCTGTTTCATGAAATGTGTCATGAAATCATGGAATAAATAAATATATTGTGAAATGTTGAAAATGGCTTTTTAATGGCTATTTTAATATTTTATTGTCACATTTGTTTCAACATTTATTTATTTATTTAATGGTGTATATATTTATTTCATTTTGGCTCTTTCGAGACTCCATACCTAAAACCATTAAATTGATCTTTTTTTATTTTTCAGATTTCATCAAAGGGTTTCGAAAACATCTAATATTTTGCGACAGAACTTCCGACGGGGAGCTGACTAAAAGAAAAACTAACCGTCTCAATTTTCCCAATTAGTCGTCCAATCGGATACTGCAGATATTTCCTCCACCGGCGATCAATAGAAGGACCGAACGATCAGAGTCGGCTAATCCAATTGACTTTAGTGAGATCCATTCGGGGGTCTGGACTGTTTTCCTTTGCTTTCCTTAATTCGGAGGGGGATAAATAACAGATAGAGACAGGGCTTGATTGTGATCACCGACTCAGACTCGACTTTTTTCCCTGAGTTGTTCCCATTTAGGAAAAAACGTAGGGCCCTGCTTTGAATTCAGGCCTCCTTGAACGCCACAATGGAGCTCGGACGCCACAAAATATAGGAAGAAAGCAGTTCCAGCCAGAGCCAGATCTGTGAGTGGCTCTTATTGTCCGTGTCGTGCTGTGCGCTCCATTGTTATCGCCGATGCCTAGAAGGATATGCAATTATATGGAGAAAAAAACTCCCCAAACTGGAATATTTGTGGACTCATTCTTCCCTTTGAACGCCTCTTTCTTCCCTTTTGTGCATTTAAAGCATCCCACAATGGCCGACATCCCGCGTTTACGCTCCGTCTTTTAGTGTTCAGGTCTGCAGAGAAGGAAATGAAATGCAGCAGGAGGCCCATAAGAAAACCTTTTACCGGTTTAAGATCAGCCGCAGGTATAAAGCTGCTCTCGGGGCCCAATAAAGCAGCGGCGAGGGGGTGGGGGCACGGAACAAAGACGGATCAGATAGGGGGGGGAATTATTGAGATACAAAGGGGGGGTTGTAATCGGAGGGAAACAGAACACCGAGGCTTTAATGATTGTTTATGTTCTTTCGTTTACTGTTACTTTTTTAACCGCTAACATGATAATTCCTGTAGATTCTGAAGGAGAAAAGTGGCAATGTGTCAAAGTCATGGCCCAGGGGCCGGATCCGGCCCTCCAGATCAATTTATTTTATTGTTATTAATGCCCAATGTTACTTTCTTGTGCTTTTTTGTAATTTGTATAATTTTGACAAAATATATTTTTATGGAGAGTAAAATATTAAAAGTTATTAAAGGTTTAAGTTGATTTATTCTGGAATAATATTCCTGCCTTTTTATTATTCATAAATATGTTAAAATGTTAAGTTTTAAAGTTGTAAAAGTTGGTTTTCTGCTAGCTTTTTGGACTATTATGACATTTATTACGAATTTTTTGAATATTTTGTTGTTTAGCTATTATTTCAGCTACATGCTAGCTGCTTTGGCATATTTAGGCTTTTTTCAATTTTTAGGCTACTTTGAAGTTTAGCTAATATTTCCGATACATGCTAGCATTTTGGCTAATTTAGGCTTTTCTTAATTTTTAGGCTATGCTGGTGTTTAAATGGTAAATGGCGTATACTTGTATAGCGCTTTCTACCCTCCTTCGAGGGCCCAAAGCGCTTCACAGTCACAGAACCATTCACCCATTCACACACACATTCACACACTGGTGGTGGCTCCGCTGCCGAACACTGGCGCCAACCTCCCACCAGAGGCAATTCAGGGTTCAGTGTCTTGCCCAAGGACACTTCGACACATGGGCGGGCAGGGAATCGAACCCACTATCCTCCGATTATGAGACGACTGCCCTACCACTGCACCACGACTGCCCTTAGCTGTTATTTTAGCTACATGATAGCTGCTTTGGCTAATTTTGCCTTTTTATTTTAAGTCTTTTAAGCTATTTTATAGTTTAGCTAATATTTCAGATACATGCTAGCATTTTGGCCAATTTATGCTTTTTCAAAAAATGTTAGGCTGTTTGGGAGTAAGGCTAATATTTACACGCTAGCTGTTTTGGCTAATTTAGACTTCTTAATTTTTAGGCTATTCTGGTGTTTAGCTGTCATTTTAGCTACATGATAGCTGCTTTGGCTAATTTTGCCGTTTTATTTTTAGTCTTAGCTATTTTATAGTTTAGCTAATATTTCAGATACATGCTAGCATTTTGGCCAATTTATGCTTTTTCAAAAACTTTTTAGGCTGTTTGTGAGTAAGGCTAATATTTACACGCTAGCTGTTTTGGCTAATTTAGGCTTTTCTTAATTTTTAGGCTATTCTGGTGTTTAGCTGTTATTTTAGCTACATGATAGCTGCTTTGGCTAATTTTGCCGTTTTATTTTTAGTCTTAGCTATTTTATAGTTTAGCTAATATTCCAGATACATGCTAGCATTTTGGCCAATTTATGCTTTTTCAAAAACTTTTTAGGCTGTTTGTCAGTAAGGCTAATATTTACACGCTAGCTGTTTTGGCTAATTTAGGCTTTTCTTAATTTTTAGGCTATTCTGATGTTTAGCTATTATTTCAGCTACCTGATAGCTGCTTTGGCATATTTAGGCTATTTTGAAGTTTAGCTAATATTTCCGATACATGCTAGCATTTTGGCTAATTTATGCTTTTTTACATTTTTTTAGGCTGTTTGGGAGTAAGGCTATTATTTACATGCTAGCTGTTTTGGCTAATTTAAACTTTTTTTAATTTTTAGGCTATTCTGGTGTTTAGCTATTATTTTAGCTACATGATAGCTGCTTTGGCTAATTTTGGCTTGTTATTTTTAGTCTTTTAGGCTCTTTTATAGTTTAGCTAATATTTTAGATAGCATTTTGGGTAATTTATATTTATGCTTTTTTAGTCTGTTTTGGAGAAAGGCTAATATTTACATGCTAGCTGCTTTGGCATATTTAGGCTGTTTTGAAGTTTAGCTAATATTTCCGATACATGCGAGCATTTTGGCTAATTTATGCTTTTTTACATTTTTTTAGGCTGTTTGGGAGTAAGGCTATTATTTACATGCTAGCTGTTTTGGCTAATTTAAACTTTTTTTTTAAATTTTTAGGCTATTCTGGTGTTTAGCTATTATTTTAGCTACATGATAGCTGCTTTGGCTAATTTTGGCTTGTTATTTTTAGTCTTTTAGGCTCTTTTATAGTTTCGCTAATATTTTAGATACATGCTAGCATTTTGGCTAATTTATATTTATGCTTTTTTAGTCTGTTTTGGAGAAAGGCTAATATTTACATGCTAGCTGTTTTGGCTAATAGTGGCTTTTTTAAAGTTTTTGTGCTGTTTTGAAGTGTAGCTATTTTTTAGAACTTGTTTGTCAATGTTTTTAGCATAACAGACGATGCCTCAGACGTTAAAGGGGTTAACTCCGCCTCCATTTTTCTTCTTTTTTTTTGAGAGGGAAACCTGCACGCTATGTTTCTTCGTCAGAATTTGCTGCAATTGTGGCGTTAACGGTTAAAAAATTACAGTTTGTTAACATTTTGGTGTTAAGTGTCACTTCAGGTGTTTTAGGGTTAATCCCGCCTCCTTTTTTATTCTTTTTTTTGCGTTGGAGACCTATCTGCTAACTTTCTCCTTTAGAATTTTTTGGAATTACGTACATCGTGTTAACGGTAGAAAAGTTACGGAATGCTAAAAAAATTTTGTGTTATAGCGTCATCCACGACGCGTCAGGTGTTAAAGGATTAACCCCGCCTCCTTTTTTCCAGGAGGGGGGGGACCTATCAACCAACTTTATTTGGTAATGGTCAAAAAAAATCTAAGTTTATTATTGTTTTTGTGTTTAAGTTTCACCGATGACGCCTCATGTATTAAAGGGTTAACCCCGCCTCCATTTTTTTTTTTTTGGAAACCTATCCACTAACTCTCTTTCTCTTTTAGAATATTTTGAATAATAATATTAATGTTATTAATATTTTAGAATATTGCGTAAATGTTTGAAAAAGTTACAGTATGTCAAAAGATTTTTTTTGCTTTACCGTCACCAACGATGTTCAGGTGTTAAAGGGTTAACTCGGCCTCCATTTTTTTTTCCCTTTTTTTTTGAGAAGGAGACCTATCCACTAAATTTCTTTGTCAGAATCTGCTGGAATTATCATGGTAATGGTTAAAAAATAAAAGTTTGTTATTGTTTTTTTTGTTTTAGCATCACCGACGACGCGTTAGGTGTTTAAGGTTTAACCCCGGTTAACCCCGCCTCCCTTTTTTTCCCTTTTTTTGTTTGAGAGGAAAACCTATCCACTAAACTTCGTTGTTAGAATTTGCTGTAATTATGGCGTTAACAGTTAAAAAATTGCAGTATGTTAACATTTTGGTGTTTAAGTTTTACAGACGACGCGTCAGGTGTTAAAGGGTTAGCCCCGCCTCCTTTTTTATTCTTTTTTTTGGGGGGCGGGGACCTATCCACCAACTTTCTTTGTCAGAATCTGCTGGAATTATCATGGTAATGGTCAGAAAATAAAAGTTTGTTATTGTTTTTTTTGTTTTAGCGTCACCGACGACGCGTCAGGTGTTAAAGATTAACTCCGCCTCCATTTTTTTTCCTTATTTTTGAGAGGGAAACCTATCCACTAAGTTTCTTTGTCAGAATTTTTTGGAATTATGGCATCAACAGTTTAAGAAAATTGCAGTTTGTTAACGTTTTGGTGTTTAAGTTTTACAGACGACGCGTCAGGTGTTAAAGGGGTAGCCCCGCCTCCATTTTTATTCTTTTTTTGTGGGGATAGGGACCTATCCACCAACTTTCTCCTTCAGAATTATCATGTTAATGGTCAAAAAAACAAAGTTTGTTATTGTTTTTTTTGTTTTAGCGTCACTGACGACGCCTCAGGTGTTAAATGGTTAACTCCGCCTCCATTTTTTTCACTTTTTTTTGAGAGGGAAACCTATCCACTAAATTTCTTTGTCAGAATTTGCAGAATTATGGCATCAACAGTTTAAAAAATTGCAGTTTGTTTACATTTTGCTTTTTAAGTTTTACCGACGACACCCCAGGGGCCCGTTTCAAGAAGCAGGTTTTGTTGGAACTCTGAGTTCGTGAACTCCAAATTCAGCAGAACTCAGAGTTTTCGGTTTCAGAAAGAGAGATAACTCAAACCCGTGAAAGTGGGCGAAACCAAGCCCGTTTCAAGAAGCGGGTTAAGCTGAACTCAGAATCAATCACTGAGTCTGTGAACGTAACCTGGTCTGGAGCAGGTTTTCTTCAGGAAACTTAGAGTTCTCTGCGGTCTCCGCCCCTTTTTAAAGTGAAAGATGTTCAAATCTGAGTTCTTCATTAACATTTAGAGAACATTCACATTAGAGACGTCATGTTTCCACCACACAGAAACCAAAATGACATGTCCATTCATAGAGGATCATGTAGAGAGGAGGCTGGATTAATCCAGAGGAAATGTTATTTATGTTTGGAGAGGATTTGAGGACACGAGTCGATTGATGCAGTTTCTACGATTCATTTTTATTTGAGCGACATTATAAATAGTGAGTTATTCCAGGGATTTGCTATTAATAGTGAGTTTTATTTTCATCATTTGAAACTCTTAAAAATCGAAATCATTAAATCTCAAAAACTGGTAGGGGCTTTGAACTCGTATACAACACATTTCACATGACAAGTATTAGCTCGGTTGTCAGCGACGCTGCCTCCGCTTCTGGCGTCCCAAGTTCAAATCCCAGCCTGGCACATCGCTTTTATGTAATAAAAAACCACTTATCAGCTAAAATTTTTTAAGTCTTGAGAATTGCATTTAAATAAATGCTTATTTTTAATATATCTCAGGCAGCTACAGTGTTTCATTTTAGCGTGCAGATCCGTGTGTGCATGTGGTGCGTGTGTGGGGGGTGGGGGGTAAGGAAAACGGTAATTCATGCGATACGGAGATGACTGGTTAAATTATTAACAGATCAATAACCATTCCTTACTTAACAAGTGACAAAATAACCTTCCTGATATTATTTATTCGTTATTTGAAATGATTCAAATGTAGACGTATGCATTAACTCTGCAGATGTTTTATCGCTGCAGCTGGGTTTCTTTTCTTGCTGAAAATGTTCTTATAGTTTCATATGCTTGTAGGAATTTATCAATTTCCGTCGCCGGAAGTGGCCACAAAACTCGGAAGTGTGTTCCCGTTGCCATGGTGAATCGTGCTGTCTTTGCTCCATTGATCAGGGCTTTTAATGCTCGCGACGCTCGCACCTGATTCTGGTTCCAACAACTTCAAGTTGATTGAACCAAACATTTTCAGCTGTTCTGAAACCGAAAACTCTAAGTTCGGGAATTTTGAGTCCAGTGACTCGAAGTTCAGGTTTCAACTCTAAATTTGTTGAACCTGCTTCTTGAAACGGGCCCCAGATGTTAAAGGGTTAACCCCGCCTCCCTTTTTTGTGGAAACTTATCCACAGACTTTCTCCTTTTTTTTGCCGTTCTCTGCACATCTGATGGAATCAAACCCGAACACCTGCGCCGGCCGCCTCCCGCTACAACACAGCTTTTGTCTTAACACACAACGACCAACAGCTTGTGTTTACCCGGCGACTGACTCGAACAAATCAAATAACAGATAGCCAGGAGGACGAAAAACTGATTCCAGCGCAGCTTTGTGCGCGTTTTGTGTCAAATGGAATTGGATTAAGCGAAACAGCAGCAACTAAATCACCAGAGTTTCATTTCAAAGCTTGATTAAGTTGGGTGTGAAAACTCCTGGTACGCTTTGAATCAGTTGAAGGTGACATGGTTCTTCAGGTTTAGCATTTTGAAAACCCTCCGGCTAATGAAATAAATTCAAAGGGAAAAAGGCCGCTTATCCGCCTGCTAAATTAGGATTTTTTTTTCTTTCTTTTTCAGACGAGGAAGGCGAATTCCTGCCGTAATATCCGTGTGTACATGCATGGCTTATTCACAGCAGCCTTATGGGAAATAAGACAGGAATTGTTTTCTGTAAGGCTAAATCAATACGTCCTTTAAGTGGCAAAAAACGTCCTGCAGGGGATAAAAAAGTTAGCATATTTTATGAAAATACTCCATGTTTGTGGTATTTTCTGATCGTCTTTCACCAAAATCCGGTTGTAAAAATAAATCAAATTATGGATGCTAGTACTTCAGCTTTATCTGTTTGTTCACCCAGACTGAAAAATGGTTGAGGGTCAAACTTAATCGGAATTTTGTCTGACATTGGATAAGGAAAGTCGAGGAGAAACAGATGCCCTTTTTTTTCCCGCCTCGCGTTCAATAAAGCTTCCATTGAGCGCAGGAAAAACAGCAGACAGGCTTTTTTTTTTTTTTTTTTTTTACTCCGAGGGGAAAGTACCTCACATTAAGGCTATCGCTGAAAGGTCAAGCTGCCCTGAATCTCACGGACACTTCATTAAAAATACACACCGGCCCCGCCGCGCCGCGCCGCGCCGCGCCGGCCCCCGTCCGGCCATCACGCCACTTCCAATAACATTTTCAGGACGCGGAGGAGGAATATGAGCTCCAGTGGTGTAGAGAATGTCAGGACACCACTTTGACCTTTTTGATCACCGTGAATACGGAAGGGCGCCCAAGACTGCGGTCGGATCGGAAACGTCGCCGGCTTCCTTTGGATTTATTGTGCCCTTTACCTTTGTTATGGCTCCGCGTGGGGCTCCCAGACACTATTCGGACCTACGGGACGCCTTTCTTTATACGCTCTATAAAAATAATCAAGCACGAGTGCTACTTTTCAAATATGGGGAGTTATTTAAATGAATGTAAATTTATAGTTATTTTTAAGTTAGAAAATATTGATTTCGCGGGAAGATGGTAGAAAGACAGCAGCGTGATAATTCCCAGCCAGCAAGGCCAGGTGGGCCCAAAACGGTGTAAAAGTGAGCAGAAAATGTGGGAACCCAATGTTTCCATGGTGGGCGCATCTGTGGACAGTGGAGCTCGCTAGCTCAATACAGTGGAGCTCGCTAGCTTGATACAGCGGAGCATGCTAGCTTGATACAGCAGAACTTGCTAGCTTGATACAGCAGATCTTGTTAGCTTGATACAGCAGAACTTGCTAGCTTAACACAGTTGAGCTTGCTAGCTTAATACACTGGAGCTCGCTAGCTTAATACAGTGGAACATGCTAGCTTAATACAGCAGATCTTGCTAACTTGATACAGCGGAGCTCGCTGCTTAATACAGTGGAGCTTGCTAGCTTGATACAGTGGAGATTGCTAGCTTAATACAGCAGATCCTGTTAGCCTCATACACCAGGTCTTGCTAGCTTAATACAGTTAAGCTTGCTAGCATAATACAGTGAAGCTTGCTAGCTTAATACATTCGCGGAGCATGTTAGCTTGATACTGCAAAGCTCGTTAACTTAATACAGTAAAGCTTGCTAGCTTGATGCAGCGGATCTTGTTATCTCAATACAGTGGAGATTGCTAGCTTAATACAGCATATCCTGTTAGCCTCATACACCAGATCTTGCTAGCTTGATACAGTGGATCTTGTTATATTAATACAGTGGAGCTTGCTAGCTCTCTACAATGGAGCTTTCTAATTTAATACAGCGGAGCTTGCTAGCTTGATACAGCAGAGCTCGCTAGCTTAATGCAACGGACCTTGCTAACTTAATACAGTGGAGATTGCTAGCTTAATACAGCAGATCCTGTTAGCCTCATACACCAGATCTTGCTAGCGTAATACAGTTAAGCTTGCTAGCATAATACAGTGGAGCTTGCTAGCTTAATACAGCGAAGCTAGCTAGCTTAATACAGTAGAGCTTGGTACGGCAGAGCTCGCTAGCTTGATACAGTAGAGCTAGCCAGTTCAACATAGTGGAGCTGGCTAGCTTGATACAGCGGAGCTTGCTAGCTTGCTACAGTAGAGCTCACTTGTATGCTACATGTTCACTGGGAGGCTTGCTAGCGTCGCGAGCCAACCCACTAAGTACCCATTCATGCCACTGCGGACAAACCCAATCGGGGTAAACCGTATGGGGCCCACTTAGCCTCGCTGACTGGGTTGACAGATGGGAGGGTCTCCGAAATTGTCTGATCAGCCGATTTCAGACCGCCACAGTCTGATAATAAAAAAAAACATACGTTAGCATAGCGGAAACTCAACGAGGGCTATTGACATGCGGACGTCATCTCGGCCACCATATTGGGGTACAATACATATCAGTATACGAAATGTATCGTATCGCCAGACTCTTGCCCATACACACCCCCGTATGTAAAGAAAGACTTTTCAAAGCAATAAAACCAAAAACAAACTTTAAAAAAAGTATAATTAAGCGCCTCAAAATCATAAAACATGAGAAAAAAAATTGTTTTATCAAATTAGAACTTTAAAAAATATTAACTTTTTATTCTTGATTTTGTTCTTTTAAAATTCTGTTTTTTCTCTCCTAAAGTTAGAATTTTGTTTCTTTCACCTTAAATAATTAACATATTGTTGTTCACCTGGGGCCCACAAACTGTGAAGCCCACCACGGAGTTGCTCATTTCAAGGTTAGTCTGCTCTCGAGAGTGCAGTGTGAAAGTAAACGAAACCCCATTTCTCACCAAAATAAAACACGAGTGGCCTATAAAAGCGTCATTAGGAGATCATTTTTTGAGTTTTTGATGGATTTAACACACACTTGTTTTCATAAAGAAATGTACTTTCTTATTAGACACATTGTGTTCCTTTTCTTCCCCACGTAAAGACCTCATTTTCTTCCCAACTCAGAGGGTGATTTGTTGGTCAGTTGGTTCCCACTTTGGAATTGGGTTTCCGCTGCTCTTAAACTGTCCTAAAAGTAGGCCAGATGAAGTTTTCCAGCAACTTTACACCCGGCTGTCGGGCCGGGGTCAGACTTGTTGCTCCATCACTCGGCGCTGACTGCACACATCGCTGGTCGTCTGGCTCTGAGCGTTACAACAAAGAGGGTTTATGTGCCTCGCTCGCATCGCTCGCGGACTAGAGTTTCCCCGGTCAGAGCAGAAATCTGACTGCGAGGAATAAACGATGCTTTGTTAACCGATATTTCATGAAAATCGTGTTTTTGTAGCATTTTTCTGATGATAGAGAACAAAAATAAAGAGAATTAAACTTAGAAATGCATTTTTGAGCAAAGATTGAATTTGTAAAGCGTAAAAAATGTTCCACAAACTACACCTCCGATATTTCTCGCCATTTTTGATGCACCACTAAAGTGAGGGCTGTAAGCTAGTGGGACGGCATGTAAACAGAGACAAGGCGAGTTTCTAATGAACCTTCAGAAACTATGTCCTAAAAAACTATTTTTTAAATTTTTGTTTTGTCTAAAAACTGTTGATTAGAAGATCGCTAAGAACAGATAAAACAAAATTGGACTATAAAGGGCTTATACATGATTTTCTTAAAAACTGTCTGCATAGATATGATCATATGTTACTTTTGTGACACAAAAGAACAAAAAAACGTATGAAATATTAGTTATATTTACCAAATCTTTTGATCGATCTCTCTTTTACCTCTTATTTAACAGTGGGTCAACTCCAAAAATTTATTTTGTGAAATAAAACAAATAAAATACAGATTAAATTTGAATTGATATATCATTTTTAAACCCAGAGCTAGCTTTTTATTACATTTTATTTTTAGTCATTCATGAAAATTATACATGATATGTATATGAGGGTGTCCTAATTTTTTCACATCACTATAAGTGTAATTTAAATTGATTACAGACAGAAAGTTAATGTATAAAGTGGATATTATTCATTTTAGAACACAATAATAAAAGCATTGCACTAAAAGTTGAATTGAATTGAACTTTATTAATATCCCAAGGGATAAATTTATCTAAATAAATAAATAGATACATTTATCTAAATAAATAAATAGATAAATTTATCTAAATAAATACATAAATAGATAAATGTATTTAAATAAATAGATTGATAAATGTATCTAAATAATTAAATAGATAAATTTATATAAATAAATAATTAAATAGATAAATTTATATAAATAAATAAATAAATAAATAGATAAATGTATTTAAATAAATAAATAGATAAATGTATTTAAATAAATAAATAGATAAATTTATCTAAATAAATAAATAGATACATTTATCTAAATAAATAAATAGATAAATTTATATAAATAAATAAATAAATAAATAAATAAATAAATAAATAGATAAATTTATATAAATAAATAAATAGATAAATGTATCTAAATAAATAAATAGATAAAATTATATAAATAAATAAATAGATAAATTTATATAAATAAATAAATAGATACATTTATCTAAATAAATAAATAGATACATTTGTTTAAATAAATAAATAGATAAATGTATCTAAATAGATAAATTTATATAAATAAATAAATAGATAAATGTATCTAAATAAATAAATAGATAAATTTATATAAATAAATAAATAAATAGATAAATGTATCTAAATAAATAAATAGATAAAATTATATAAATAAATAAATAGATAAAATTATATAAATAAATAAATAGATAAATTTATTTAAATAAATAAATAGATAAATTTATCTAAATAAATAAATAGATAAATGTATCTAAATAGATAAATTTATCTAAATAAATAAATAGATAAATGTATCTAAATAGATAAATTTATATAAATAAATAAATAGATAAATGTATCTAAATAAATAAATAGATAAATTTATATAAATAAATAAATAAATAAATAGATAAATGTATCTAAATAAATAAATAGATAAAATTATATAAATAAATAAATAGAAAATTTATTTAAATAAATAAATAGATAAAATTTATATAAATAAATAAATAGATACATTTATTTAAATAAATAAATAGATAAATTTATTTAAATAAATAAATAGATACATTTATCTAAATAAATAAATAGATAAATGTATTTAAATAAATAAATAGATAAATGTATCTAAATAAATAAATAGATAAATTTATATAAATAAATAAATAAATAAATAAATAGATAAATTTATTTAAATAAATAAATAGATAAATTGATCTTGCCCCATCTCAATAAAAACTTGATAAAATCTAAAACTAGAACTTATAAAAATACATGTCAGTCGACATTTATTGAACTTTAAAATAACAAACAGTAAAATTTGAATTTTTTGAGTCTTTTCTATTTTTATGATATTTTTAACTTATTTTTTTAATGATAAATTAATCATTTCTAGATTCCATCTATTGATGAGAAAAACAAAAAAAATTTGCTACTTCAAATATCCTCTAAAAACAAATACTTTTGAAGAAACAAAAACAGAAAGTTTTAGTGAACTACCCTTACCAAAAATAAGTATACTTCAAGTATATTTTTTAAAGTATACTTAAGTATAAAAAAGTATATACCAAGTATACTTAAAAAGTATACTGGAGGTTTACTACCAAGTATATTTCTTTGTACTAAATTGACCCACTTTTAGTTTATAAAAAGTACACTTAGAAGTATACTTAAAGTAAACTTTCTGGTATACTTCTAGTTTACTGGCAATAAACTTTAAGTTTACTCCAAGTTTATTATAAGTAAGCTTAAGTTTATGAAAGTATACTTAAAATAACCTTAATGGTATACTTTTAGTTTACTATTTAGTATTTACACCAAATCTGACTTCTTGCTACAACTACAAGATAAATTACTGAACAAATTTCTATGAGACATTAAAAATAATATAGATACTGTCAAACAAGAAAAATACTTGTACACCAATAGCTACACTAAAATATATCTTGACAAAAAGTTTAAGGTATAAAGTATAAACAATATACTTAACATGAACTTGTAGTTTATGTCTTAAGTGCGTAAAAAGTAAACTAAAAGTATACTATGTTAAGTTTAGTTTTTGGAAAAGTTTACTTGAAGTAGCAGAAAATGACACCCAAATGGGACCCAAAGTTGTCTGCAGTTTCCATGCTGGGCGCATCTGTGGACAGCGGAGCTCGCTAGCTCTCTACAGTGTTGCTCGCTAGCTCAATACAGTGGAGCTCGCTAGCTTGATAAAACAGATCTTGCTAGCTTGATAAAACAGATCTTGCTAGCTTGATACAACGGAACTTGCTAGCTTAATACAACAGATCTTGCTAGCTTGAAACAGCGGAGCTTGCTAGCTTGATACAGTGGATCTTGCTAGCTTGATACAGCGGTGCTTGCTAGCTTAATACAGTGGAGCTTGCTAGCTTGATACAACGGAGCATGCTAGCTTGATACAGCGGATCTTGCTATCTTGATACAGCTGAACTTGCTAGCTTAATACAGCGGATCTTGCTAGCTTGATACAGCGGAGCATGCTAGCTTGATACAGTGGATCTTGCTAGCTTGATACAGCAGATCTTGCTAGCTTAATACAGTGGATCTTGCTAGCTTGATACAGTGAAGCTCACTAGTTTCATTCAGCGGATCTTGCTAGCTTACTACAGCAACTCTTGCTAGCTTTATTACTTAACATGAACTTGTAGTTTATGTCTTAAGTACGTAAAAAGTAAACTAAAAGTATACTATGTTAAGTTTAGTTTTGGAAAAGTTTACTTGAAGTGAGCAGAAAATGTGGGACCCCAAAGGGTTTGTCTGCAGTTTCCATGCTGGGCGCATCTGTGGACAGCGGAGCTCGCTAGCTCTCTACAGTGTTGCTCGCTAGCTCAATACAGTGGAGCTTGCTAGCTTGATACAGCGGAGCATGCTAGCTTGATACAGCGGATCTTGCTAGCTTGATACAGCGGTGCTTGCTAGCTTAATACAGTGGAGCTTGCTAGCTTGATACAACGGAGCATGCTAGCTTGATACAGCGGATCTTGCTAGCTTATTACAGCAGAGCATGCTAGCTTGATACAGCAGATCTTGCTAGCTTGATACAGTGAAGCTCACTAGTTTAATTCAGTGGATCTTGCTAGCTTGATATAGCAAAGCTTGCTAGCTTACTACAGCAACTCTTGCTAGCTTTATTACTTAACATGAACTTGTAGTTTATGTCTTAAGTACGTAAAAAGTAAACTAAAAGTATACTATGTTAAGTTTAGTTTTGGAAAAGTTTACTAAACATAAACTTGTAATTTTTTTCCTCTAATAAGTACATAAAAAGTATACTTAAAGTATACTATCTTAAGTTTAGTTTAAAAAAAAGTATACTTAAAATAAACTTGAGTATACTTCTTTTTGGTAAGGGGAGTAGTGGAGAAAAATGGGGGGGGAAAAAAGGATGGATTGACAGCGGCATGAAGCGAGGAGGACCACCGCACTCCTCCAGGAGCGGGTTGTAAATGAGAGGAAGATGAAGAGGAGAGCAGGAGTTGCAGTGTCAGCACGGAGGAGGAAGAGCTCCAGCATTATGCTGCTAATGGTGTCAAATCTTCCAGCTCTGACTCGCACACGACAGGATCCGTCTCTATTTAGCCGCCATTTCAGCTCAGCTGTCAGAGGAGCTGCAGATGGGCCGCGACCTCTCCAACCCGCACGTGTCACCGCCGCGCCGCTTCATTAATGGCGTTTGCGGGACAAAACTTTGCTTTTGCAAATGATTCGTTGACTCTGCCAGGCGACAGCTTCAAATTTAAACTGTGGATAAATATTAATGAAGTTTTAGGAGGAGTTAAGACGAGCAGCTGCTGAAACTTTAATGAGTTTTTTAATAGTTTGTTGAGCTGCTGGAAACTTAGTTTGCTTAAATAATATAAAAAATAAAAAAACTTTTTTTTTTTCAGATGAAAAATTGAAGGATGGAGTTTTCAGCTTTATTGACTACATCATCATGGAAACGAAGATAGAAACTCAGTTTTTGGTGGGAAAATCTAGTTTAGAAATAGATTTTTTTCCAAATATTAAGTTGAAGAAACAGCTGGAGGCTGCAAATATTTAAATGTTTTTAAGAGATTTGATGCATTTTAATCAGGAGATTTAATAAGAAAAAGGTGAAGTCTGGAGAAAGTTTTGGGTTCGCTTGAGGAGTCACACTTTGGGGTTAATGGTGGAGTGGAAAGCCCCAAAGAAAGTAGGAGGAGGAGGTTCAGGAAGGTTTGAAAACCTGCTGACTCACTGTTAGGAGAAAAACAGACGAGTCATGATAAAAAACAGTAGATGATGATGAGGAATCTTACTTTACTTTAGATCAGAGGTCTGCTAAATTTATAACATGCTAAACGTTTTTTGGGATAATTTGTTATCTACTGCGTTTTTTTTTGGCTAATATAGAGTTTAGCTTCTATTTTTGCAACATGCTAACGTTTTTGGATAATTTGTTATCTACTGCGTTTTTTTTTGGCTAATATAGAGTTTAGCTTCTATTTTAGCAACATGCTAACGTTTTTGGATAATTTGTTATCTACTGCGTTTTTTTTTGGCTAATATAGAGTTTAGCTTCTATTTTAGCAACATGCTAACGTTTTTGGATAATTTGTTATCTACTGCGTTTTTTTTTTGGCTAATATAGAGTTTAGCTTCTATTTTAGCAACATGCTAACGTTTTTGGATAATTTGTTATCTGCTGCGTTTTTTTGGCTAATATAGAGTTTAGCTTCTATTTTAGCAACATGCTAACGTTTTTGGATAATTTGTTATCTACTGCGTTTTTTTGGCTAATATAGAGTTTAGCTTCTATGGTAGCAACATGCTAACTTTTTGACTAATTTAGTTTATTGAGGAATTTTAAACAATTTTAGAGTTTAGCTAGTATTTAAGAAATTTGTTAGCTTTTCAGCTAATTTGGCAACTACTGAGGTTTGTTATGCTAATTAGGAGTTTAGCTAATATTTTTGCAACATGCTAACGTTTTTGGATAATTTGTTATCTACTGCGTTTTTTTTTTGGCTAATATAGAGTTTAGCTTCTATGGTAGCAACATGCTAACGTTTTTTGGATAATTTCTTATCTACTGCAGGTTTTTTTTTTTAGGATAATTTAGAGTTTAGCTTCTATGTTAGCAACAGGCTAAAAAATTGATTAATTCAGTTTATTGAGGGATTTTAAGCAATTTTAGAGTTTAGCTAGTATTTAAGAAATTTGTTAGATTTTCAACTATTTTGACTTCTACTGAGATTTTTTTATGCTAATTTGGAGTTTAGCTAATATTTTAGCAACATGCTAACATTGTTGGCTAATTTGTTATTGACTGAGGTTTTTTAGGCTAATTTAGAGTTTAGCCTCTTTTCTACCAACATGATAACGTATTTGAGTAACAAGCTACTAGGCCAAAAAAGCTGATTCTAGTTAGCTTCACTGAATTTGACATCTACTATATGCGAAATTAGTCACTATTAATCACTATTATTCACAACCCAAAAGTGGGATTAATCTGATTAATTTTTTTAATCGATTGACAACACTAATTTAGTCACATAACATTGTGGTAAATCATAATTTTCCAAAAACATGCTTCATAGGTTAATTGGTTACTCTAAATTCCCCCTAGGTATGAATGTGTGAGTGACTGTGTGTGTGAATGTGGCCCTGCGACAGACTGGCGAACTGTCCAGGGTATACCCTGCCTTCGCCCATCAGCAGCCGGGATAGGCTCCGGCATCCCCGCGACCCCGAAAGGGATAAAGCGGCATGGAAAATGAATGAATGAATGAATAATTTATTGTGACAAATCCTGATTAATTGTTATCGACCTCAAATAATCACGATTAATTGTGATTAATTACAACTTATAAATGTGATTAATCAGGTTCATTTTTTAAATCAATTGACAGCACTCATTTATTCACATAACATTGTGATAAATCATGAATAATCGTGACAAATCACGATTAATCTTGATTTATCACGATTAATCGAGATTAATCAAATAATCGTGATTAATTACAGCCTATAAGAGTGACTGATCAGATTAATTTATTTTAATCGATTGACAGCAATACATTTTTCACTTAACATTTTGATAAATCAGGATTAATCGTGATAGATCGCGATTAATCACGATTAATCGTGATTAATTACAACCTATAAATGTGATTAATCAGATTCATTTTTGTTATCGATTGACAGCACTCATTTATCCACATTATCATAATATGATGGAAACAGTGTAATTGTTAAATTGTGTTTTTTTGACATTTTTAGAGTTTCAAAGGAGTTTTGCTCATACGTGTGTGTAACAGAAACACAGCTAATGAGATCTTTTCAAAAGTTCAGTTGTTTTGCATCTCAAGTTATCAGGAAACCAGTAAATACTAAGTCATTTGTGTTGTGATGATAGTTAAAAAAAAAATGGAGTCACCATTTGACAATTCATGGAAAATATTCTAGTGCAATAAATAACCTCCTTTTGTTTTTAGCGTTTAAACAGTTTAGTTAGAATTTGTAAACAGCTACATAAAAACACGCCCATTAAGCTGACTCTGTGCAATCTTCTCATTTAACACTCAGCGAGGTAGCGCACACGCATCTCTCCCAGATGAGCAATTATTGCTGCAAACAGGCAATCAGAGCCGAAGTGAACAAACACATTTGCCAAAAGTGACTGTTGCTTGATGGGGGTGGGGGGGTCGAGCGTCACGGCTATATCTGGTGAAGCCCCGCTGAGGACACGGGAGTCAAAAGAGTCTAAAATAAACACACGGCTGCGCCGAAATGATTCAAACAGGGAGGCTAATCCGTCCGAGCCAGCCTTCATTAAAGCGGTCCACCCAAGCTCTAATTATAGGATTAGACGGCGGCCGGCGGGACACGGCCGAGCCCTCCGATTGGGCCCCGAAACACCCCGATCCCTGCACCTAGTGACACAGGTATCCACCCTGACCTCAAACACTCATTTGCACAGAGCCCCTTTCTGTGCCTCTTTATAGGATCCCGCGCACACACCTCACAAACACACACACCTGCGGAAGTGTAGCGCTGACTCGGCACCTCCCAAACACATAAAAATAGCCCTTTGGTGGCGCTGGCAGCGGGGAAAGTCAGCCTCGCTGTCTGATAGAAGTTTTCTCAATAACATCTCATTATATCTGCAGACTGTCTGGGCTTTTAAGATGGTTTAAGTGATGACCTGGGAGATTCGGCGTCGCCTCTTAAGACAGGAAGCTGCCTCCTTCCTTTCCTTCTGCTGGTTTCTCTGGTCATTCTGTGGTCAGACGATGGTCAAACTCCTTCAGTGCGACGACTAAGTCAAAACTTTGTCCCATGGGTTGACCTTTAAAGGGGCTTCAGGGTTTTTGGTCGTCCTAGAGAAGAGAGGTCCTTAAGGGACGTCATGAAAATGGATCGGACCATTGTTGTGGGTGTGGTTTTGTCATGTTTGAATTTATTTTAGTAAATGTTTACATTTCTGCCAACAAGTCTTGTCTCCTGCGTTTGGGTCCTTCATCGCCACTTCATGGTATAAATACATTGTTTTTCTATTGTCGAGATTTTTGACTCATTTTAATGATAAATTAATCATTTCTAGATTACAGCTTTCAATGAGACGATGAAAAAAAGCTCAAATATGCTGATTTCTTAAAGAAGTTGCTACTTCAAATATGGACAAATATCCTCTAAAAACGTGAAGTTTCACATTTTAACATACAGTTGATGCTGCCGTACCCCGTCAGTCCACGATCTATTCATCAGAAAGATGGGCGCACCGTATTTTCTGGGCTATAAGTCACATTTTTTTTTTTTTTTCTTTTTTTTTTTTTAAGATAGATTGGCTCCGGAGCGACTTATATATGTTTTTTCCTTCTTCATTATGCATTTTTTGGCTCCTGCGACTTATACTCTGGAGAGACTTATAGTCCGAAAAATACGGTATTGGCTCCTTACTGACGGCTGTACATACGTCGTGTACAGGTGATGCTATATTCACCCAGGACATGAATGGCAAGTGAAACGTAGGGGTGTAAGGAAAAATCGATTTGGCGATAAATCGCGATATTTCATTTGGCGATACTTATATTGATTTAAAATGCTGACAAGCCGATATTTAAAGTACACCCTTTGATGAAAATTGTCATCTATTTTAGACAGTTTTTAAAAGCCACGCCCCCTCAGAGGTGATTTTGGAAACAGTGGCTTCAGATCAACATGTGAAATTGCTTTTTAAGACATTCAGGTTTTGGGATTTTGGTTACAAACTTCCTAATCACAATCAAAACACTACTGGGAAAGTTTTTTAAATAGTAAAAATTGTAGTAGGAAGACTTTAATTATTTATTTATGAGCTTCATTCATCGTCTTACTTTTCTCCTAAACCTTCGACCTCTAGTTTGCAGCACCGAGCCTCGTTTAGCAGCTCTAAACCGCGATCAAAACAACAACAACAAGATCTCGCGAGAACCAGTTTGGTTGTTAAATGTTCAGCCAGCCTTGCAGTTTTTGTTTTTATGAGAGATGTACTACTTGAATGCATAAATGATGTCTGCAAAAGGTTCAGAATTGCAGAAGTACAGTCTTTGAATGTATCGTGATACATATCGTATCGTGATACGTATTGTATATCAGATACGTATTGTCATCATGATAAATACTGTATTGTGATACGTATCACGATACATATCGTATCGTGATACGTATTGTATCGTGATACGTATTGTATCGTGATACGCATCATGATAAATACTGTATTGTGATACGTATCACGATACATATCGCAATATGATATGTATCACGATACATATTGTATCGTAATAAATATTGTATTGTGATACGTGTTGTATCGTGATACGCATCACGATACATATCGTATCGTGATACATGTATCGTATCGTGATACATATAGTATTGTGATACGTATCGTCAGACTCTGGATCATAAATCACCAGGAAAAGCGGCGCAAAAAACGATGGACTGAACATCAAAAACGCAGTTTTTTTACGCAAGTTTTAAAAGTTAAATTACGCTCTTGTGTTTTCCCAAGATGGGCGGAGTCTTATCATGTACAAACCATGTGTCCAAAACGCCGTTCTAGCATCTATCAACCGTCTGAAGCACCATTTTTCCGTTTCACATGCAGATGTCTAAAACACTGTTATGTCTGAAACTGAACCATCAATCACCATCAAACCAACTACTAGAAAAATACAACAAATTACTTTATTTAATTGTTCTACTGGTGTAGAAAATTACAAAAGAAAATACCCCTACATTTTCAATGTTTTGTATATTAGTTTAATCTGTTTTTGATGTTTATATACTGCAAGTTATTTTGAGTAGTAATGGGTTGTAGTTGTACCTTTTGCTCTTTTGTCGAATGTTTGGATGCAACAGTGTCTTGTCTTGTATTGTTTCAATGTGTGTGTTTTCTTGTAGAAATTATTTAAAAATAGAATAAACGTACATGGATTTCTTGCCTGGAACGTTGGGCAGGACTCTTTTCGGAGGCCCTGGTCCCTGTGCCGGTCCTGCTGGCCCTGGCCTGGGTGTGGGCAGATGTCCCCCATCTACTACCCCCTGCAGGTGAGTGTGAGTTTGTCACATTAGAGTGTGTGTGTGTGCAGGCCCCGCCCCTTTTACAAACATTCACACCTGGAAGTACTGATAATAATCTTTCAGAATTTAATTTTCTGTCCGATCCAACAAAAAAACATATAATTAATAAATAAATACACATATAATCGATAAAAATGAAGGTTTGCCTAAAGTACAAAAGGGGTTTATACAAATATACTCCTTCAGAAGATCCAGAACTCTATGTTGTAACCGTAAAATAATAAGATTTACTTAAGAAAATCCTCATAACTATTATGCACTAACAATTCCTACTTAAATTTTACAGCGTTTATGAATATAAAAAACTACCAACAACAATCTAACAAAATTTACTTAAGTAAGATTATGATCCAATCTTAAGTAAATACAAAAAACTTACATTTCTCTAATAAAATGTACACAATATTAATGAATTATCCAAAAATGATTAAAAGTAGATCTAACTAATAAACAAAGTACATTTTTGATTACTCATAAAAAATAAGTCAACTTTAAGTTCTTTACTCAGTATTTGCATAATCTTTGAATTATTATGTAGATATTATGAGGGATAATAAAGTATATGTTATTATTTCAGTGTCGGTTCAACACAAGAGGAATTCAGCTCCGATCTGTTTGCTCAGCTGACAGATAATCACGGATCTATTTGTCTGAGTGGATGCGTCAGAAGGGAGAGTTTGTGACCCACCCGGCGCATTTTCTAAAATATTTTTTGTTGGCTTCTGATTCATGATATAAATACTAATAAATGTGTCACAAGAACACGATTTATTTTATTTTGGTTATTTATAGCATGTTTCTTTACTGAAGATATAGTAGGAAAAGTTTCTGGAATTCATTCGTGTTTCGTTTTAAATAACATCTTCTGCTTTGTATTTTCTCGTGTGTACATTTCCAGAGATTAATTCACCTTTTGAGGCTTTTTTAAAATTTTTATGTATTAAGACAGAACAAAGAAAACACGCAGCTTAAGTTTACTGTTGACTTATTCTTGGCTATGAATTAATATGCAGACTAACTAATATCACGCTGCAGAAGAAGAAAAAAAACAACAACGCTGATTCTCTCTGAAGTCCTGAGGCGTCATCTTAAAGAACAATAAATCCTCTTTGAATATTGTCTTTCTCTCAACGAGATTGCAATTATTTTATTCAACAACTTGCATCCCTCTGCGAGGAAGAACAAAGTGACGATCACAAAGCCGGCGCACGCATCTCTCTCGTCTGCTAATAAACAATCAAGCCGAACGTCAACTTGAATTTGTGTTTACATCCGCGGATGATAAACAAAAAGAAGCTCCTTTCATTCAGACGAGAGGGAACGACGGATGAAAACGGACATGAGAACGTTTGAAGGCTTTCTGGGGAAGTTTACACTTGAAAGAGGAGGAGGAGGCGGCCTGGAGGAGGCGGAGGAGGCTTATTGGGGCCAGCGGAGGGCGCGGTTATCTGGAATATCCATTCAAATGCGCCGTATCTGATGCGGCGAGCGCGGCGCTCTTCAGGAATGGAAATGAGCCTGGCTCTCCGCTCGGCCCTGGTCACCGCCGGGGCAGATCCAGATGAATGGATTCAAGCAGACGCTGCATATGGAGCGCTGATGGTCGGCGTGACTGCACGGGAAGCGGTTGCAGTTTGTGTCGGGCTGCCGGGGCTACACCTGACATGAAAATAAACACAGACCGTCTATTTAACACCTGAAACCAATGAGATGACACAGCCTGCAAACGGCGCTTTTAACACAGTCGGCCTCTAATGGAGCGCTGCCCCAATGCAATACGCTTGGCTCTGTAACAGGAAGTTAGCTTAAAGCTTCATTCAGAAGGGTTCATAGGCTAAAGAAAAAAAATCAAACCCACTATAATAATACTGTAATGGTACAAATCACAATAAACCTGACTGCATTCAATGTAAATATAAACTAGTGCTTTCAATCGATTCAAAAAATGAATCAGATTAATCGCACTTCTGGGCCGTGACTAATCACGATTAACTGTGAATTCCAAAAATTTTGTGATTAATTGCGGTCAATCACGATTAATCACAAAAGATCACGATTAATCATGATTTTTACTTGACCACAATTAATCAAGATTAGACGTTAATTTGAATCATCGTCATTAATCGTGAATGATGCGAAAAACTGTGATTAATCACGATTAATAGTGAATTTCAAAAACTTTGTGATTAATTGCGATCAATCACGATTAATCACGAAAGATCACAATTAATCATGATTTTCCACGTGATCACAATTAATCACGATTAGACGTGGTTAATCTAAATCTTTGTCATTAATCTTGATTGATGCGACAAACTGTAATTAATCACGATTAATAGTGAATTTAAAAAATTTTGTGATTAATTGCGATCAATCCCGATTAATCACAAAAGATCACAATTAATCATGATTTTTCACGTGATCACAATTAATCACGATTAGAAGTTAATTTGAATCATTGTCATTCATCGTGATTGACGCGACAAACTGTGATTAATCACGATTAATAGTGAATTTCAAAAATTTTGTGATTAATTGTGATCAATCCCGATTAATCACAAAAGATTACAATTAATCATGATTTTCCATGTGATCACAATTATTCAAGATTAATCTCGATAAGACGTGATTAATTATCATAATTAATTGGGATTGACACGACAAACTGTGATTAATCACGATTAATAGTGAATTTCAAGTTTTGTAATTAATTGCGATCAATCACGATTAATCACAAAAAATCGCGATTAATCATGATTTACACGTGATCACAATTATTCAAGATTAATCACGATTAGACGTGGTTAATTATCTTCATTAATTGTGATTGACACGAAAAACTGTTATTAATCACGATTAATCGTGGTCATCGCGATTAATCGATATAGATCACGATTGCGATTAGGGCTCCCACTATTAGTCGACTATTCTGCGACTAATCGGCTATTATAATAGTCGACAATAAATTAAATAGTCGATTAGTCGTTACTTTGGGTATTTTGAGTTTAGCTTTTATTTTTAGCTACATTTAGCTGTTTCGGCTAATTTAGACTTTTTTTTGGCTAATTTGGAGTTTAGCTAATATTTTAGCAATATGCTAATTTTTTTGAAAAATTAGAGATATTTTTTCTTTGTTTTTGCTAATTTGGACCTTAAGTAATATCTTAGCATTATGCTAGCTGTTTTTGGCAAAATAAGATATTTTCTAGTTTTTTTTTTTAGGATTATTGGGAGTTTGGCAATTATTTTACCATTGTGCTAGCTGTTTTGGCTAATTTAGACATTTTTCCGTTTTTTTAGGCTAATTTGGCATCGTAGTTCAAAAGTAAAAGAAAGTTTTCTTTAAGTTGGTGTTAAACGGGGTTCTTCAGACACTCAAAAATAAGACGACCGACTAAGAACTTTCTGCAGCCACGACCTCCCACAGGCCAATTAACAAAACATTAAACCAAAATTTCGAAATATTCGAAACAGGAAATAAGTGAGAATCAGAGAGACAGAATCCTGACCTGTGATGTCACTTCCTGTTTCCTGTTGCAAATGCTGACATGTGTGATGTTCTGATTTGAAAGCTGGTGAGTACAGTTCTATCTATGACTAACTGCACCCTTGGATTCTTAAAAAGATTGACAATTATGGGATGGTGAAATCATATTTATTTGTGAGATGTGGGAGGTGGGCGTGTCTGCTATCACACTTCGTCTTCATTCATAGCAGCTAGTAGCCAAAGAGGGGAAATAAACAACGCGGGCGCCATTTTTTTGGTCCAAAAGCTCCATTAACTTCAGTGTAAAACGTCCCAACTTTAAATAAACATTCCTAAAAACTGTTTATCAAACCTGAAACTTGAGGTTTTTTTTACTTCTGGTAACATTAAAGCTGATGGTTTTTATGTGTCAATATTTTCACTGGTTACTTGACATCAAAATGGCCCCAAAAAACGGGTCATGGCCTTTAGATTTATGGCTGACCGTAAACCTTCTCGCTCTACAGCGGTTTTACCGACCATATTTCAGGAACTGGCTTGTTTTTGTTTATTTTTTTTAACCTTTCTTGGGCCATTTTTAAAAAAAAATCAAAGTTTGATTTAGTTGCATTCTGCCGAGAAATACAAGAACCACTGAGCTGATAAAACGGCCCCAATAAAACTCAAACTGCTGTCGTCAGTTTGAGTGTTTTTGGAAACAAATACATTTGACAGATCGAACTTTAGAAAAGACGAGAAAAAGACACAAAATTTGGGTTTTAGAACGACCTCGACCCATTTTAAAGTCTGTGACTGAGTCTTAAGGGAGCTGAGTCACCTGAAAACTCCTATGAATGAGAGCAGGGAGGCTGCTCCAGTTTACTGAAGGCCAAAAGAGGAGTTTAGCTGAAGTCAAAGTCATCGGGTTTGTCTACGGTGGCCCTGAAGTCCAAATCACTGGACGCAAAAAAGCATTTTAAAGATCATAATTACAAAACAAATAATAAAAAAACAACATTTTGGAGAGGATAATGAAAAGGAAATCTCCAGAAATTCAAATAAGAATCTGGAGACACTCTGGGACTTTGCTGATTGGATGATTGTTGTGACGACCCCTGATGGGATCTGACGGTTGGTTTGTCCGAAAGTTTCCGCTTCCTGACACAATCCTGTGTATTTTTTGAAATTTTGAAGTCCTACTCCAGTTTTATGTATTTTTTCTTTTGTAAAATCGTTCCTAGTGCTCTTTTAATTGTGAATATGCAATTTTTAGCTAAAATCGAAATTGTTTTTAAGACATATTTTCTGCAGAGCGACAGAAGTCTTTAAAAAATTAGCATTTGTGTCGCGGGTGAGACTCTTGGCTCTAAGTTAGCCTCGCTAATTTCCCAGCATGCCTTTGTTTCCACTCTCTTTTTCTAGCGACAAGCGCCTCATAATCGTTAGCTAACATTAGCGAATGACAAGAGATATCGGATGTCTCCAGCCGCACAGTTTAGAGAAGGGGTGTCAAACATACGGCCCGCGGGCCAGATCCGGCCCGCCTGATGGTTTAATACAATTCAGTCATGAAGAGAAAAAAAATATAAGGTTGTTGGGAAAAAAAAGTTTCTGTTGGCGAGTTATGGTTATTTAAAGAAATGGCCGCAATTCACATTTCCGCCACTAGGGGGATTAAAGAAAAAGAAATACCAGCATTTCTTTGTAATCTGGGTAAGATGCGGTAAGGTGTCCCGCAAGTCTCATCGCTGTTAAGTTGCTATAAAAATGATCATGTTTTACACCAAAAATGTCATCAAAAAGATAATAGCTCTAATAAAAAATAATGATAATTGATTAGGTTACTTGTTTTTTTGAGGCATTTTTTTTACTGAGAGAAAAATAAAACAAAATCAAAGCTACAGATAATATGTTGAATATAGTTTATTTTCTGTTTTGGTACTGGTCCGGCCAACTTGACATAAGACGGGTTGAATGCGGCCCCTGAACCAAAATGAGTTTGACCCCCCGGTTTAGAGTCAGACGGCAGCGCAAACGAGGAAAGACGTTCATGGATCTATTGGTCTGTAAATGGATACTTCAGAATTTTAGTGGAGAAGGGAGACTTTGGCCCCGCCCACAACCACAGCTAGGTCATAAATCCGATCTTTTTCAAACATTCAGTTCCTGATCCAACGTGATTTGAATAAAATAATACTCCAAAATTTTGTTTTAATCTTAAAATGCTTTTTTCCGTAAAAAACATGTTAAACATGTTAAAAAATATGATTTGAATACAAGGAAGCTTGTATTTGGGATTTCTTAATTTTGTGAAAATTTTTGGCTTAAAAACTGGAGGGGGGCAAAGCTTTTTGTTGGAGCCGCCTGTAGCGCCGCCCCTGAATAATTTAAGAATTTATAACTTGAAGTTTCGTAAGGTAAATTCTATTTAAATCAGAGATGTCAAACTCAATCGCACAAGAGGGAAAAACCAAAACACACCTTAGGTCGCGAGCCGAACAGGATAAAAATGTTTTCAACATTCTAAACCTACGTTTTTAAAACTTTAAAATGAGTAACTTTTTGACATAATAAAGAACTAGATATATAGCATTACCTTCAGTAATGCTAGTGTGTAAGCTGAAAAAGACTGAAGCTGATAGCTGAAAACGCGGATGCTAAAAATGAAAAAAAAAAGTTAGCCAAAACAGCTAGCATGTAAATATTAGCCCAAAACATCTTAAAAAACTTTAAAAAGCCTAAATTAGCCAAAATAGCTAGGACGTAACTGAAATAGCTAAACTCCAAAACAGCCTAAAAAAAAAGTTAAAAAGCGTAAATTAGCTAAAATAGGTATCATGTAGCTGAAAAAATTGCTAAACTTTAAAACAGTCAAAAAATTTGAAAAAAAAACCTAGATTAGCCAAAAGAGCTAGCATGTAAATATTAGCCAAAGTCCAAAACAGCTTAAAACACTTTAAAAAGCCTAAATTAGCCAAAATATCTAGTTTGTAACTGAAATAGCCAAACTCCAAAACAGCCTAAAACAATGTCAAAAAGCATAAATTAGCCAAAATAGGTAGCATGTAGCTGAAAAAAGTAGCTAAACTTTAAAATAGTTAAAAAATTTGATAAAAAACGTAGATTAGCCAAAAGAGCTACCATGTACCTGAAATAGCTAAACTCCAAAACACCTTAAAGAAATGTTAAAAAGTAACTTTTTGAACATCATTATGAAAAATAAAAAGGCGGGAATATTATTCTAGAATAAATCAACGTAAACCTTAAATAACTTTCAATATTTTACTCCCCATAAAGATATGTTTTGTTGAAATTAGAAACGAGCGCAAGATAACATCGGACCGTTAATAACAATAAAATAAAATGATCTGGAGGGACGGATCCGGCCCCTGGGCCTTGACTTTAACACAAGTGCTTTTTTTTTTTTGCTAAATAAATGAAAATGTGTTTATTTTCCCCAATAATAACATATAAAAAAGAGTTTAAATGAAAACAAATGGAGTGAAAAAGCTCCACGGGTCGAGTTTGACATTCAATTATCTGTAATAAATGGAGGTAATGTCAGCGTATCAGCAGACGCAATCGAGTTTAATTTTGACTTGAAGCACCTCTCACCGACATCTCTTTAGCAGACTTTGCACCGGCGGCTGAAGCCACCTCTCACTGTCACGCCGCAGATACCAGTTCATCTCCAGCTATCTGGCTATCATCTCTTCTATCTCCCTGTGAAACATGGGGGCCATAAATCTTATGGAGGAGCGACTCATGCTTAAATCAGCTCTTTTAGGACACACTATACCCCCCCACTCCCCTCCCCCCCCGCTCCCCCCCGGCCTCTGTGCAAAGTCCAGGTGCTTTTGTTGCTCTTGCTCAACCCGTCCGCGGCTTGTTGAGTATAGAAAGTACGAGAGCCCAAGACAAAAACCTGAAATTCGACCCTGGAATTCCCAAAGATCTTTTATTTGGGGGGATTTACCGTTTTCCTATGCTAGCATCTTTCATTTTTACTCTGTAATAAAGCAAAAAATGATTAGCAAATTCCCCAGAAATGTTTCATTTTCATAACAGGTGCTTAACCTGATTTGACAGGAGGTGAAACCAATAAATGGAAACGTCTGCTGAAGAAGGGAAGGTTAGAGGAGAAAGGCTCAGCTTCAATTCCACAAGACAGGCCTTGTGAGGAACCACTGACCCATCAGCTCCTGTGATCCATGTCTGATGGACATCAATACACATTCATCTCTTGCTTGTTTCACCTCAGGCCGGTAGGCCACGGGCCGCGGCGGTTGGCATGAAATCCGGACCGACAGCGAGCATCACTTTGTCTTTCGGCCGCGCTCCGTCACTGATATCAAACGCCGGAGGCTCGGATCCAATTCACCTTTTGCTTTAGCTGCCAATTAGTCACAGTTAAAAAGGCCCTGAAATGTCAATGTTTGCTGTCTGGTGTTTGAAGAAAGTCCACCACTGACTCCATTATGAAAAAAACTGAATTTTTTAAGGGATCTAAATGAATAGAAATCATCAGAAAGCTCAGGTTTGATTGTCTCTCCAAAGATTTCAAAGACTCTCTCCTTTGAAAAAACTGTTTTAACAAGTTCTTGTGGCATTTTTCACAATGATGGAGGAAAAATATAAAGAAAACTAGATTGATAGCATTACCTGCGATAATGCAAGCGTGAATGCTGTAAAGGGAATGTGGCGTTTGAAGATGCTAGAGCTGATAGCTGAAAACGCAGAACCTGAAAGGTTGCCAAAATATTAGCTAAATGCTAAATTAGCTAAAAAGAAAAGATAGAGAACTGTCAAATTTTGCCAAAACAGCTAGCTTAATGCTGAAATATTAGCTAAATGCTAAATTAACTAAAAAAAAAACATAGAAAATAGTCACATTTTGTCAAACAGCTAGCATAATGCTGAAATATTAGTTAAACTCATAATTTGTCTTAACAAACTTAAAAAAGTCTAATTTTGACAAAACAGCTAGCTAAATCCTAAAATATTAGCTAAAAGCTAAATTAGCTTAAAAAAACATAGAAAATAGTCAAATTTTGCATAAAAAGCTAAAATAATGCTAAAATATTAGCTAAACTTAAAATTTTCCTAAAGAACTAAAAAAAAAGTCTAATTTTGATAAAACGGCTAGCATAATGATAAAATATTAACTAACTCTAAATTTGCTTAAGAACTTTAGAAAGTCCAATTTTGGCACAAAGGTGTCAAAACAGCTAGCATAATGTTACAATATTAGCCAAACTCTAAATTTGCATAAAAAACTTTTAAAAAGTCAAATTTTTACAAAATGGCTAGCATAATACTAAAATATTAGCTAAACTCGTAATTAGCCTTAACAAACTTAACAATGTCTAATTTTGACAAGACAGCTAGCATAATCCTAAAATATTAACTAACTTAATGCTAAAATATTAGCTAAATACTAATTTAGCTAAAAAAAAAATAGATATTAGTCAAATTTTGCCAAAACAGCTAGCATAATGCTAAATTATTAGCTAAGCTTCAAATTTCCTTAAAGAACTAAAAAAAAAAGTCTAATTTTGACAAAACAGCTAGCATAATGATAAAATATTAACTAACTCTAAATTTGCTTAAGAACTTTAGAAAGTCCAATTTTGGCACAAAGGTGTCAAAACAGCTAGCATAACGCTAAAAAATTAGCTAAACTCTAAATATGCATAAAAACTTTTAAAAAGTCAATTTTTTACAAAACGGCTAGCATAATACTAAATTATTAGCTAAACTCATAATTAGTCTTAACAAACTTAACAAAGTCTAATTTTGACATAACAGCTAGCATAATTCTAAAATATTAACTAACTAAATGCTAAAATATTAGCTAAATGCTAATTTAGCTAAAAAAAAACATAGATAATAGTCAAATTTTGCCAAAACAGCTAGCATAATGCTAAATTATTAGCTAAACTTCAAATTTCCTTAAAGAACTAAAAAAAAAGGCTAATCTTGACAAAACAGCTAGCATAATGCTAAAATTTTAACTAACTAAATTTGCTTAAGAACTTTAAAAAGTCCAATTTTGGCACAAAGGTGTCAAAACAGCTAGCATAGTGCTACAATATTAGCTAAAATTGCCTAAAAAAATCTGGAAAAATGTCTAAATTAGCAAAAAAAAAAAGAGTTAGCCTATTGATAAATTAAAAGCTAAATTCCAAATTACTGTAAAACAAAAAATAGTTGTAGAACGTTTTGATGTTTGAATGGTTTCTCAAGCTGAAAGTTTGCAGAAGTTCACAAATTTCAAAGTGCAACAAGTTTTTGAAGGATTTGAGCAATTTCTCATTAATTTCCTACAAAGTATGCTCAAAATTTGTATATTACATGTAATTGTATGTGTAATATCTAACTGTAATTTATATCATTTATGTATTTACTAGATGTATTATTTATAGTATATGTAAATCAGGAGCAGATGAAAAATACAGTTTGAAAAAGATTGTATTTGTGACGTAGAAAATACGATGGGTGAGCTACAAGATCCCATCATGATTCATCCATTTGTTGAAAACTAGATTGATGTCTTCGTTTTCCTCATCATATAGTGATTCTCCAGCTCCTTTCTGTTTGTCTTTCTGCAAGTAAAAACTCAATCACACTTTCAGAGATTTCGTCAATCTTGTTATTAAAATCAAAATTTAAAATTAGATTGGGTTGTGATGGAGAGAGTGTGAACCAGGGATAGGCAACTCCAGGCCCTCAAGGACCGTATTCCTGAATATTTTCCAAAAAAGTACCTGCTCTGGCATAGTCCAATTACCTCAACACACCTGAACCAGGTAGTCAGTCACGAGTAGATTTTGGATATCTGGAAATAGTGCAGACACTTTGACCCTCGAAGCCTGGAGTTGCCTATCCCTGGTGTAAACAGAGAGCTCTCAATTATAGATGATGGGAAGAGGGGTACTCAAGGAGATCTGGCTGTAGAAAATCCACAGCTGTCCTACCATATCGGTCAAAAAAAGACGTTATTTTGACTGACGATGCTAAAGGTAGAGTAGACAACACCCTCATGTGACGCGTTCAAGAATGTGCCAGGCAACCCTGGACAAACAGGGATTGGATTCTTCTTCTTCTTCTTCTTTTGCTACTAGCTCTGCCGGAGCCTGGGGAACAGAGCTCACTAGCTTGCTAAGCTATCCACCGCACGGCTGGCTAGCGTAGCTGTCGATCCATCTAAATGAGTTCTGTGACGGACTAGCAATATATCCAAGGTGTTTTCAGCCTTCGCCCAACAGTAACCGGGACAGTTCCCAGGAACCCAGCGGCCCCCGTGGGTTAACAAAATGGATGAAAGTTCAGGACAAAAATCCTTGCATCGAGTGGCCATCTTGAATGCTTATTTCAAACCTCTGATCTAGTCACTGAACACGTCACACCCAGAGCTGAGTCCCTGATTAGTTGACGTGCTCACCACGTTTTAAATCGCCCGACCGCCAAATCCCCATGAGTCTTCCCTCGTCTTTACATTGACTTAACATTGAAACTTGAAAGTACCTACCGCGCCTGCTGCCCCTGCCACGCTTGCCAGCCCTGCCACATTCGGTGTGAAGACACCATTACACGGTTTACATCATTCCAGCAGATTTTGAAAAGCATCTTACAGCATCTTTGCATTGACTTAACATTGAAATTTGGAAGTGCCTACTGCGCCTGACCTTCCTACCGCACCTGCTGCCCCTGCCACGCCTGCCGCACCTGTCATATTTGGTGAGAATACACCATTGCATGACTGACGTCATTCCAGCAGATTCTGTAAAGCAAGAGCGTTTTACCGCGTCTTACAGCTTCTTACCGTGTCTTTAGAATTGACTTAAAATTGAATCTTGATGCCACTGCCACCCCTGCCCCATTTAAACATGCTGGGGCCTGCCACGGTCCGTATGAATACACCATTAGATGGTTGACATAATTCCGGCAGATTTTGAAAAGCGTCTTACAGCATCTTTGCATTGACTTAACATTGAAACTTGAAGTGTGTTATGAACCTGACCTTCCTACCGCACCTGCTGCCCCTGCTACACCTGCCAACCCTGCCACATTCAGTGAGAATACACAATGCACGACTGACATCATTCCAGCAGATTCTGTTAAGCAAGAGCGTTTTATCTCGTCTACCAGCGTCTTTAAATTGACTTAAAATTGAAACTCTATGCCCCTGCTGCACCTGGCGCCCCTGCTATATCAAAACTTGTTGCACCTACCACCTTTGGTGTTAATACACCATTAAATGGTGAACATAATACCAGCAGATTTTGAAAAGCGATTTTCAGTGTCTTTACATTGACTTAACATTGAAATTTGGACGTGCCTACTGCGCCTGCCGCCCCTGCCACACCTGCTGCCCCTGCCACATTCAGAGGGAATACACCATTACATGGTTGACATAATTCTGGCAGATTTTGAAACGCGTCTTACAGCATCTTTAGAGCGTCTTACAGCATCTTTGCATTGACTTAACATTGAAACTTGAAGTGTGTTATACGCCTGACCTTCCTACCACACCTGCCGCCCCTGCCACACCTGCCGCCCCTGCCACATTCAGTGAGAATACACAACGAATGACTGACGTCATTCCAGCAGATTCTGTTAAGCAAGAGCATTTTATCTCGTCTACCAGCGTCTTATCGCGTCTTTAAATTGACTTAAAATTGAAACTTTATGCCCCTTCTGCACTTGGCGCCCCTGCCACCCCTGCTACATCAAAACTTGCTGCGCCTTCCACCTCTGGTGTGAATACACCATTACATGGTTAACATAATACCAGCAGATTTTGAAAAGTGATTTGCAGCATCTTTACATTGACTTAACATTGAAATTTGGAAGTGCCTACTGCGCCTGACCTTCCTACCGCACCTGCCGCCCCTGCCACACCTGCCACATTCGGTGGGAATACACCATTGCACGACTGACGTCATTCCAGCAGATTCTGTTAAGCAAGAGCGTCTTACGCGTCTTTAAATTGATTTAAAATGTAAACTTGATGCCCCTGCCACACATTAAAACTTGCTACACCTGCCACCTTTGGTGTAAATACACCATTACATGGTTGACATCATTCTTACAGTGTCTTTATATTGACTTAACATTGAAACTTGATGCCCCTGCCTCACCTGCCACACTATTAGATGTTCGACATCATTCCAGAAGATTCTGAAAAGTAGAGAAAAGTGTCTTTTGCTTCTTTTCTCTAAATTTTAGAATGATGTTGAAACATTTGTCATTTAGCCGTCGCCTGCGACATCTCTGGTGTTAAAGGGTCAAAACCGCCGTTTCCTCTTTTTTTCAATTACAAATTGAATCTGACACACAGTTCAGCACAAGCAGTTTTATGACTCTTTCCTCCTCGTATTTACCGGGAAACCTGACCAATTAGCCTTACATTAGAGAGATGAGCCCGCGGAGTGGATGCTGAAGGCCTCATTTCATGCAGACTTTCAACTTTATTGGAGATGTGATTGCTTCTGATTGGCAGGAGAGCGGAATGGAACCGGCTCCTGAGACAGATGAGCCGACTAATAGGCCTGTCCAATGTATCATCGATGGATTGACTGCCAACTCCGAGGAGACATTTCAGAAGGATTCCAGCAGATGGATTTCAGTAAAAAAAAAAAAAAAAAAAAAGAGAGAAGCCGCCTTTTCTTCTGCGTGACTGGATGATAGCCAGGAGAAAGACGCCCTCTTCTTGCGCAGCCGGGATGTGCAGACAGGAGGAGGCTGCGCGCCTCACATGGTCACTACCCCCCCACCCCCACCCCCCGGCTCCTCTCAGCCAATCTGCGCGCGGTGACGCAGCGCAAAGGCAGGATCTAAGCTCGCCTTCATCATCTTATTTAACACACCCACCCCGATTCCCACATGCTACAAGGGACTCATTCTCCCGATCCAGCTGTAGTCCCGCCGCTGCCGTACCTGCGCGGATCTCTGCCTTTTCGTCGCGCGCCTTTGGATCGGAGAACTTCCGGGGAGTCCCCCCCCCCCCCTTTCTAAAATAGTGAAATGTAACGAGCTCTTCGTTACAGATTTCTCTCCCCCCCTTTCCCTCTTCTTGTCCCGGTTGAAGCGCCCCCCCTCCCCTCCTCTCTCTCTCTCTCTCTCTGGAGAAGGCTACAGACCCGCCGCGCGCTGTCAGATCGGCTGGAAACACGCGCGCGCGCGCGCTGAGGATCTCCACTTTCTTTCTTTCTTTTTTTTTTTTTTTTTTTTTTTTTTCTTTTCACGCTCCAGCGGCGTGAAGAGAATGTTGCTCGCGAACCCACCCGACCTGTTCTACCTGGAGATGTTTTGCTGAGGCGCGCGCGCACGGCCGAACGCTGACTCCTTTACGCAAGACGGCCAGCGAAGATGTCTCCTACTTGCTCAACGTGTACCTCGTCAGGTTGGCGTCCAGTCTGATCCACATCCTCAGCGATGTAGTCAGCCTGTTCCTCTGCGTGCTGATCATCTGCAGTAAGTGCTCCAACCTGCTCAAGCGCGAGACCATGAAGATGATCCTCCTGCGCAAATTCCGCGTCCTGATCCTCATGGTGTTCCTGGTGGCCTGCTCCATGCACATCATGATAGACCTGCTGCCCAAGCTGGAGCGGCAGGGCGGCAGCGGCTGCTCCTGCGCGCCCAGCGAGGAGCCCCAGAGCTGGGGCAAGAAGCAGGGCTGGCCTAACAAGCACACGCTGCGGATCCTGCAGGACTTCAGCAACGAGCCCAGCTCCAACGTGTCCTCCCGCTCCCTGGAGAGGGTCCCGCTGGCCGTGGACAAGGCGCTGGAGAGGCAGGAGCGTCCGCGCGCGGACAGGAAGGGCCAGCTCAAGCAGAAGGCGGCGGTGGCCAAAAGCGCGCCGGTCACGGGGTCAAGGTTGCTGGCTCTGTTCGAGCATCCCTTATACAAGAGATCCCCGCCGCCTCTGATGGAGGAGGACACGCTCTTTAACGTCAACCAGGACATCAGGTTCGACCCCAAAGCGGCAGAGGATCACTCCTGGTAAGAGCCAGCTGTTTTAACCAATTAACTCCAGATGTGTTATGACAGGAGCGTCAAGTCAACAAACACAATAAAACTACATTTTTAAACTTTTAAACCATAACTTTTAAAATTATGAACCATATAAATGGTTAGGCTAGCATGTAGCTGAAAAAATAGCTTAACTTCAAAAAACTGGATTAAGCCTAAATTAGCCAAAACAGCTGAAATATTAGCTAAACTCCAAAACAGCCTGTAAACTAAAAAAAAGAAAAAAAAATGTAGGTTAGCCAAAAACAGCTAGGATGTAGCTAAAATTTGAGCTAAACACAAAAATGGACTTTTAAAAAAAACCCTTAAACAAAGTTGAAATTAGCCAAAACAGCTAGCATGTGAAATATTAGTTAGATTCCAAAATAACCTATAAACTAAAAAAAAAAAACAAAACAAAAAAAAACAACCTGGTTATCCAAAACAGCTATACTCCAAAACAGCATTAGATTTTTTAAAAAAAAAAAGTCTAAATTAGCCAAAACAGCTGAAATATTAGCTAAACTCCAAAACAGTCTATAAACTAAAAGAAAAAACAAAAAACCGTAGGTTAGCCAAAAACAGCTAGGATGTAGCTGAAATTTGAGCTAAACACAAAAATGGACTTAAAAAAAAAAACTTAAACAAAGTTGAAATTAGCCAAAACAGCTAGTATGTGAAATATTAGCTAAATTCCAAAACAGCCTACAAACTAAAAGAAAAAACAAAAAACGTAGGTTAGCCAAAAACAGCTAGGATGTAGCTGAAATTTGAGCTCAACTAAAAAATGAACTAAAAAAACCCGTAAATATAGCATAAATAAGCCAAAATAGCTAGCATGTAGCAGAAATGTTAGCTACACTCCAAAACAGCATTATATATATATTTTTTAAAAAAGTCTAAATTAGCCAAAACAGCTGAAATATTAGCTAAACTCCAAAACAACCTATAAACTAAAAAAAAAGTAGGTTAGCCAAAAACAGCTAGGATGTAGCTGAAATTTGAGCTAAACACAAAAATGGACTTAAAAAAAAAAACCTTAAACAAAGTTGAAATTAGCCAAAACAGCTAGTATGTGAAATATTAGCTAAATTCCAAAACAGCCTACAAACTAAAAGAAAAAACAAAAAACGTAGGTTAGCCAAAAACAGCTAGGATGTAGCTGAAATTTGAGTTAAACACAAAAATGGACTTAAAAAAAAAAACCTTCAAATAAACCAAGTTGAAATTAGCCAAAAGAGCTAGTATGTGAAATATTAGCTATATTCCAAAATAGCCTATAAACTAAAAAAAACGTGGTTATTCAAAACAGCTAGCATATGAAATATTAGCTGAATTACAAAACAGCCTATAAACTAAAAAAAAAAACGTAGGTTAGCCAAAATCAGCTAGATGTAGCTAAAAATTTGAGCTACAACTGAAAAATGAAACTAAAAACAAACAACTTAAATATAGCATAAATAAGCCAAAGCGAAAATTTAGCTACACTCCAAAACAGCATTAGAAATTTTTTTAAAAAAGTCTAAATTAGCGCCAAAACAGCTGAAATATTAGTTAAACTCCAAAACAACCTTTAAACTAAAAAAATAAATAAATAAATAAAAAAAAAAAAAGTTGAAATTAGCCAAAACAGCTAGTATGTGAAATATTAGCTAAACTCCAAAACAGTCTATAAACTTAAAAAAACAAAAAACGTAGGTTAGCCAAAAACAGCTAGGATGTAGCTGAAATTTGAGCTAAACTAAAAAATGAACTAAAAAACCCTTAAATATAGCATAAATAAGCCAAAATAGCTAACATGTAGCAGAAATTTTAGTTACACTCCAAAACAGCATAAAAAGATTTAAAAAAGTCTAAATTAGCCAAAACACCTAGCATGTGAAAAATTAGCTAAACTCCAAAGCAGCCTTTAATAAATAAAAAAATAACGTAGGTTAGCTAAAACAGCGTGAATGTAGCGGAAAAAATTGACCAAACTTCAAATTATCCTAAGAAACCTGAAAAAAGCCTAAAGTAGCCATAACAGCTAAAATGTAGCTGACATATTAGCTAAACTTCAAAATATCCTAAAAATCTGAAAAAAAGCCTAAATTAGCCTAAATAAAACGTTAGCCTTACTCCAAAACAGCTTAAACAAAAAAACTAAATAAACTGGAATATTTAGCATGTAGCTGAAATTTGAGCTAAACTCCAAAATAGACTAAACAACTTTTTAAAAAAGCCTAAATTAGCCAAAATAGCTAGCATGTTGCTGAAATGTTAGCTAAAGTCAGAAAATATATAAAAAAAAATCTTAGTAAATGTTAAAATTGTCCAAAAAGCTAGCAGAATTTCAGTTTTTAAAACTTTAAACCCATAACATTGTGGTGGAAGTTTGTGTCTTCCATTGGAATAATTATTAATCATAATAATTATGAATTGTAAAAAGGTAGGAATACTATCCTAGAATAAATCAACTTAACATTTAAATAACTTTCAATATTTTACTCTCCATAAAAATATGTTTTGTCAAAATTATACAAGCTAGAAATAAGCGCAAAATAACATTGGGCCAATAATTTGAAATGACCTGGAGAGGTTTGATTTCTTTTATTAGAGAAAACTGTTTGGAAAAATGGGTAAAAATGACAATTCTTCCAACAATACAGAAATTCAGAATAACATTCTGCATCTTCATAAAGGTGAATGTATTTATTGTGCATCAGCTATACTAGAAGTCTGAAACCTGCAGCTCCAGATCCACATGTGACTCTTTAATCTCTCCATGGTGGCTCCTCGGACAAACATAAAATAAATCATGGAGTCAGCAGCTCCTCCAAACCAAAACTACCTAAAGTAAACAAATAAACAAAGCCGTAAACTAAGACTAACCAAACTAAAATAACAAAACCCAGTAGTGGAAGACTGCTGAGGACAAAGAAGGAAAAAAAATGATAAATAAAAGAAAAATAAAATTGCAAGTATTTAATTAGCACTTATTTAATTTAGATAATTTAAATGTATAAATTGATGCTGAGGTGAACATAGATGATAAACTCTGTGTTGATCTGAAGACGTCTTGTTGGTTCAACTCTACCTCCAGAATGAACAGATTTTATTTGCAAAGCAAAACTTTGGTAAAAAGTTTAATCTTTTATGAGTTAAAAGCACATATTATCTTACGCTGCACAACATTCATGGTTACCAGCTGCACTGAAATGATCCTGTTTGGAAATGAGCATCTTTTATTTTGAAAAAAATAAACGTTAAATGTTAAAAAGAAAAGAGAAAAACATTTCTTTTGAGAGATGCTAGGTTCTTTTTAAATTTTTGCTTTTATTCGGGCCAAAAAAAGACACAATACATAGTAAGAAGAAGGAAGGTCATGAATGCAAATACAAATTTCTTAAAGGATAAAGTAAGTTTATATACTCCTTTCTGATCAGTAGAAAATGAGTTCTTTTACTGTTAAAGGTTAACACCACAATTATGGGGAAAATAAAGCAAATTATAATTTATTCCCATTTGGCGGTCCAGATTAAATATCTTAAGGGGCCGCATTTGGCCCCCGGGCCATAGTTTGGGCACCCCTGTTCTAGGCTATCAACATGATCTACTTGGATCCACCGGCAACGCTTCAGGTGTTAACTTCCACCTTCAATCCCTAACATTCCTCTTCCTCGTGTTCATCCAGGGCTGGAGAGAGCAACCTGGATGAGTTCAGCCCGGCGGGAGAGTTGACAGCAGAGTCCTACCCTAACTGGCTCCGCTTCCACATTGGGATTAATCGATACGAGCTCTACTCCAGACACAACCCGGTCATCGATGCACTCCTGAAGGACCTGGTGACTCAGAGGATCACCAGCGTGGGTGAGTGGACCGGAAGCTTCCGTCACGGGATAAAAAAGGGAAGTTCACAGGATTTGAACTCGTCCATGTTTACCTGGACTTCTTTCTGGTTGAAGGGTCTTTTAAAACTTGAGGTTAAATACGTTTCAGGCAGTGAAACTCCAATAAAAACTGGTTCTTCATGGGATCACCTTGTTAAAAAAAAAACAAAGAGTTAAGAAGTTCTTCTACACACAGGCTACAATCACACCAGGCATGGTGTTCACACTGGGCAAGCAGGGAGGGGCTTCTTCTTCTTCTTCATCGTCGTCTTTTTTTTTTTTTTTTTAACTGTTTTACACGTTTAAAGTTGTTAAAATTTAGTGAATCTTGCTCAAGAATTTTTCTTTCAAAACTTTATTCCGATATATGAAACACAAATTCTTCCTCTACCCCTACAATTGTAGGGGCATTTCAAGGGGTAGGGGTGTCCAAAATGTTTTTTTTTTTTTTTTTTTTTAACTGTTTTACACGTTTAAAGTTGTTACAAATTTAGTGAATCTTGCTCAAGAAATTTTCTTTCAAAACTTTATTCCGATATATGAAACACAAATTCTTCCTCTACCCCTACAATTGTAGGGGCATTTGAAGGGGTAGGGGTGTCCAAAATGTTTTTTTTTTTTTTTTTTTTTAAAGGGAAAGGATAAACCACGTTGAACTGACGTTTACATTTGTTATGTATTTCTCTAGCGCCTTGCTAGCGTAGCTGACCGGCGACTATTGATGACATCATCAAATGGGAGTAACAAACTAATTTGAAGACCAAATTCCTCTCCTGCTCATTATATAATGCGTTTGCCCTTTTCTAGTGCTGTCTGAATCTATAGTTCCTAAATCGAGTGCTCTAAAAATTTCCCAGAAGTCTTTGTAAAAAAAACTAGTGTGCATTGATGCTAACTACATAGACCACAATGCATTGCAGTTAAATAATTTTAACGAAAATAACATGTTTAATGTAATTAAAAAAAAAAACCATCAACATTTTCATCATCAGAAAACAATTCAGTCATAAATAGACGTATACAGTCCCGTACTATATAGTTTTTTAGTAATTAAAAGTTAGGGGAGAAATTCAAACACAGCCACCATTTTTCTACGTCTCTCTGTTTAAATGTAACGCTAGGGGAAGAATTCATATTTGGCCTTGGTGTTACATGATTCTGGTCGGACACAAACTGTAATTATTAGTTTCTCTTTAATGATCCACCTTTCAACAGTTGGCTCTTCCGTGTATCGAAAGGGATGGAATCTAAACTTTACGACCAAAACGGAGTCCCTGATTGGTCAAAAGTTCGACCTGGTTGAATTTGCGTTCAAAGGATGTTTTGTTCGTAGAGTATGAGAGAAAAGTGTGAAAATACTCATGTCTATCTGAGTAAAGTGTAGAAAATGTTTCGTGAGGATGGGAAACATGTCCCAGCAGCCAATGAGCTCAAAGCTCCGCCCCCTCATTTAAAATTAGGATCAGTTCAGCAGCGAAACAGGGAAGAGCAAAAAAAAAAAGACAGTTGAAAGTACAAGTAAACGTTTTTTTTTTCCAAGTTTCAAATTTTTTTTTTTTCTTAAAATTTTCAGTATTTCTTTCAAGTTTCCAATATGTATTTTTTAGTTTAAATTTATTAATTTTTTTCTTGTTTTTCATCCACTTTAAGATGATCCTGATTTGCCCTCACAGTAGAGCTGAAAAATGGTCGTAAAAACTTGCGTAGCTACGTCAAGAATTTTGAACACGGAAACGCAAAATCCACGTTTACCATTGACTGTATAAGAAAGCTGGACGGAGTGATTATAATGTCACTCAAAAAAAACGACATGCTACTGGTTCCAATCAAATGAAGTCAATTCAGTCGCCATTTTTTTTTTTTTTTTTTTGCTATGTCGCCATATTGGAACCAGAAACAGTCAGTAAGCTGTGATTGGTCCGAATTGGTCTGAGCAGTCATGTCTGTGTCAACCAATTTTGGCAATCAGGAGTGAGTTTGATTCAAAGCCACACCCCTACCACATAAAAGAATCAATCATTTGATGTGAGACCGCCCACTTCTATAGCAAAAATATCACGAAAAAAGAAAGTTCTAGAGAACTTTAATGACTAAGTAATGGCTGTTTATAGAAGTCTATGGGATTCTTGGAGCCAGCGGGTACTTCCTGCTTTGAACACTACAAGGGGGGGAATGGGTGTCACTCAATCCAGTTGTCTTATACAGTCATTGGTGTTTTTTTTGCTATGTCGCCATATTGGAACCAGAAACAGTCAGTAAGCTGTGATTGGTCCAAATTGGTCTGAGTAGTCATGTCTATGTCAACCAATTTTGGAAATTAGGAGTGAGTTTGATTCAAAGCCACACCCCTACCACTTGAAAGAATCAATCATTTGATGTGAGACCGCCCACTTTATAGCAAAAATATCACTAAAAAAGAAAGTTCTAGAGAACTTTAATGACTAAGTAATGGCTGTTTATAGAAGTTTATGGGATTCTTGGAGCCAGCGGGTACTTCCTGTTTTGACCACTACGCAGGGGGGGGATGGGTGTCACTCAATCCAGTTGTCTTATACAGTCATTGGTGTTTTTTTTGCTATGTCGCCATATTGGAACCAGAAACAGTCAGTAACCTGTGATTGGTCCAAATTGGTCTTAGTAGTCATGTCTATGTCAACCAATTTTGGCAATTAGGAGTGAGTTTGATTCAAAGCCACACCCCTACCACTTGAAAGAATCAATCATTTGATGTGAGACCGCCCACTTTTATAGCAAAAAGAACTTTAATGACTAAGTAATGGCTGTTTATAGAAGTCTATGGGATTCTTGGAGCCAGCGGGTACTTCCTGTTTTGACCACTACGGGGGGGGATGGGTGTCACTCAGTCCAGTTCTCTTATACAGTCATTGGTGTTTTTTTTTGCTATGTCGCCATATTGGAACCAGAAACAGTCAGTAACCTGTGATTGGTCCAAATTAGTCTTAGTAGTCATGTCTATGTCAACCAATTTTGGCAATTAGGAGTGAGTTTGATTCAAAGCCACACCCCTATCACTTAAAAGAATCAATCATTTGATGTGAGACCGCCCACTTTTATAGCAAAAAGAACTTTAATGACTAAGTAATGGCTGTTTATAGAAGTCTATGGGATTCTTGGAGCCAGCGGGTACTTCCTGTTTTGAACACTACAGGGGGGGGGGAATGGGTGTCACTCAATCCAGTTCTCTGATACAGTCATTGGTGTTTACTGGACGTTTTCTTGGAAGTGTTCGCTCGAGCGTGTGTCACAGAGGGCGGTATGAACGCCGCCTCAGTCAGAATAATGAAACACCTCTCCACGAAGCGCCACGCGGAGATCCGACACCTGGTCTCCGTGAGAATTGAACAAGATTGAAGTTCCCGGCTTCTTATTAGTTCCGCGAGTGCTTTTAATCTGGATTTCCAGACCAGATTGAGTTGATAATCCGCGCTGGGTGGGGCAGACACATTGAATCCATACCTTTTTGTTCTTTTTTAAGGGGATTGTCTTCCCCTCTTGGCTGCGTCCACTTTCGCCAGCCCGTCTCACTCCTGCTGTGAGAGCAAATGTTCGAATGCAGGTTCACGTCCCCGTGACAAAAATGTAACCGGCCCAGAGCAGAGATTAAACGCTTATCTCTCATTCATGCTCGGTTACGAGCGGAGAAATACATTTCCTTTTTGTTTTTGTCTCCCTCGTCAAAGCGTTCCTCGTACCCTCCGAGATCGCCGCCTCGGTGGATAGAGGAAGCAGTTTTCAGCGTCACTCGCCAGCTAAAATACATGGTGGCTCTCTAATTACAGAGTCTTAACACAGGGCACAATTGGAGCCAACGGCAAATGTGGATTATCTGAAGTTAAGGATAGGAATGTCTGGACGTATCAGAGTCTAGAACCTCTCCAGGAAGCTTTATGAATGAAAGTAGACGGTGAAAAATGAAGAAATTGGCGTTTATCCATGAATCTGATGCAGCGTTTTATACAACATTCATTGATTGAGCTCAGCGGTTATAGAGTAATCTGACAGATTACATAGTTAAACCCGACTTTTTCTGCTTTGCACTGATAATATTACATCTAAAGCCTTTCCAGAAACAATCGTGTTTTATCCAGACTGGGGAACCAGCATAAGGACACTCCGGGTTTAGATCCTCTTGTTATCATAAAGGGATTTCTTGTTGGATGAAACTCACTGCACACTCTGGGATTTGAACCCTGATCTCACGTGTGGCAGTCCGTTACTTTACCAAATGAGCTATACACAAAAAACTATGTAGTTAATGAATAATTCTTATATTTAATCTATAATCTATAGAGTTTTATGGTTAGTTATATAGTTTATTTTCTCAATTTGTTTAGATTTTCTTTTCTCTTATGTTTATTTTTTAAGATCTTATCTTCATTCCAAACTGGTTTGTTCCATTTCACTCACTATTTTTTAAAGCTCTAACTTAATTTCAAGATACTTATTTTTTACTAATTTAGCTACACTTGCGTAGACAATTTCTGCTATTATTTTGACTGTTTATTTTGCTGACTTTTGTTTTTTTAGGCAGTTTTATCCTTTTTTTATAACCGATTTCAGTCTAAACACATTACAGATTAATTCAACGTGTGTAAATTCAAAGCGGCATTTTGTAGTAATAAAACAATCAAGATATTTGTGCATTTTAGCATTTAGCATTTTAGCATTAAACTTAATTTTTTTTTTGTTTTTTACCTTACATCTACCATATCCTCCTCCTTCCTTCTCACAACCTCTTTTTAAACTGAGAACTTAAACTTTAACAGTTTTTTGGAGAATTGTGAAGCAGGTTTTGTATTAATGTTTCTGAACAATCATGTGATCGTGGTGACTCTGCCCCTCCCACAGGAAGTTGAATCAGGCTTGCACCATGTTTACTTTTCAGTAAAATTGGCTGATATGTTTTAAATAGATTTAACCATTCCCATAAACCATCGACTGTATATGAGAGCTGGACTGGGAGTGAACACCCCCACCTTTCCATACCAGAAAGTTGTATTCAATTCATAAACTGACCAATCAGATGCCGCAATAAAAGTTTGACTGATTTTGTGTAGCTGGTCAAAATTAAGTCATTTCTAGGGATGAGGTCATACTCACTTGCTCCAGTTCTCATATACAGTCAACCTATGAACCTGCAGCTGGTGACTCTGCCCCTCCCACAGGCCGTCAAATCAGCCTCACACATCAATCTGTTTCTGCACTTTTCAGGGCTAACATGTTTTAAATATATTTAAGCTATTCTTATAAACTATTAACTGTACATGAGAACTGGACTGAGGGACCCTCTCCCCCCCCGGCGTTCACAACAGGAAGTCCCTGCTGGCTCCAAGAAGCCAAAATCTTATAGACTTCTATTAAATTATTTTTCAGAATTATCACACTTATTGTTGCTTTGCTACGTATTTTATCAAAATCATGCTGGGTTTTTTTAAATATTTTTATTTGTAGTGTTGTATTCAAGTCATAAACTGACCAATCAGATGCCTCAAATAAAGTGGGTGGCGCCTGCTGGCCCCCAACTTTAAAAACATTTGACAGATTTTGTCTAATACGCCAAAAGAATTGACTTATATATAGTCAATGGTTGAACCTTTAAATATTTATTCAGGTAACCCACATTTTTCAAACGTGCAGTAAAATTAATATTTTAAAACGATCTGAAACCCTCATTGGTCTGCTTTAATACATAACATTAAATGAATCCACACATCAATCCAACATTTGGAGGTTTTTATTTATTATTTTAAGGTTCGTTGGACGTTTTATTAAATGGAAATGGGATTCTATTTTCAAGCAACATCAATTATGAACTTTTAGTGTAGATACTTAAAACTTGATTTTGTGGAGTAAAATCAGTTTTCTGATTGTCCTGAACCAGAAGTTTCCTCTTAGAAACTAAATTAAACTGCGTTTTTTTTTTTTTTTTTTTCAGCTGCCTTCACGTCTTTGTAATCCTGAAACTCGCCTGTAAGAAAACAGACGATAAAATTAGGCTTCAACCTTTGATTTAACGTCCGGTCTTGTGCGAAAGATAAATATTGCATGCTTGATTGAAGCCGTGAATGAAGCGTTATGGAAGCATGAATCACTTTTATGCTTCCGATAACCGAATGCTCTGATGACGCCCTCACTGTAATGTTTACTATGTCAGGAAGGCGCTCCCGGTGGCCTTAAAGCGCCGTGCGCTCCGGCTGTGAGTTCATTACAGTTAGTTAGCGTAATTTGAAAGGTTTTCTCATCTGTGCGAGTATATTTCACATGGACGGCAGCACGCGAGAGAAGACAGGGAATCGATCTTTTCACTTTTAATTTGAGAGAGTTGGCTTGTGTTCCTGGTTCTCATATGTAAAAGTAAATGAAAACATTGATCGAGAGCGTTGCTCTGTGGCAAAACGCCACCGAAACATCACTCCGGATCAATCAGGGTCCAAATAACAGGTGGAGCGGCCGCTTTGGTCTGTCTCTGTAATTGAGGTGCTCCTCACTCCTCTTCAGTCGGCGTTACCGTGTTCAGAATGAGGAAAAACATGAAAAAAACGGTAGAGAAGAAAGACGGACAGGTGAGGCCTGTTTGTCCTTCGCCTCCCATCAAGCTAGCGTTGACAGCAGATCTGTCTTTAGAGCAAAATCTGCTTTAAGTGAATCCATTTAGAGGATCATCTCACCTATCTGTGATTCACTTTCACTTTTGAGAGCACAGAGAATGATCTTTACGAAAACACATTTACCTTTGACCTCAGGACGAGGTTGCCATCTTGTATTCCTTCCCCTTCTACAAGTTTAAACTCCTCCCAGATATTTAAATCTGTCTCCTTCTAACTCCTCGAGCGTCATTGCAACGCAAAAATGTGCATAATTCTTACCGGAATATTGTGAAAATGTAACAAATGAATCCCTGGCTCAAACTGGATAAAGCGATATAACATACGAGATGAAGATATTAGGATTGTGGGCGTGGTTAACAGAAAACCCCTGTTGCTATGGAAATCTAAAAGTTTACTTTGGCGGATTTCTCTAAAAATGGCATAGATCTGTTCGTCAGCCCCAGGCAATCAAAAATTAAAATGGTTGCTATGGAAAAAAGCCAACAGAAAATGTTTTTTTTTTTTACATGATTTTGTCACCTGCAATTTAAAGGAAGTTGTTTTTTATGTAGAAAATGCTTGTTTGAGTGCACCAGAGTTCAGATGAGCTCCAGTTAACAGTTCTTCTGTCTCAAACAAAAACCACTTACTCCCCAGAAACTTACGTTGACTTTTTTGAGTTCTAAAGAATAAGATGGCAAATCTGTACTTTTATCATAGGAATTACAATTCTAGATTTTTCTTTCTAAACGAACTCTTTGTGTTCTGTACAGATAGAGCACATTGTTTTAAAGATCTTTTCATTCATAATCTTTTGTGTCGTATTAGATTATTTTGACAGACAGTAAAGACCTAAATAGATAAAATGTTCTCGGCAGCAGTATCGGGACAGGCGGACATCTGACCAGCGTGGTACAGTATCTGGAGCGTTAGCAGGAAACCGTCAGCTGTTTGTTGACTGTGTCAAATCGAAGGCTCATGTTGTGAGTATCTTTCACCTCGGTGTGAGAGCGCGGTTCTGCTGCCTCACGTTTGTGTCCTTCTCCTGCTGCTCTCACTCCGCGGCTCCGCTGCTACGTCAGATCTGCTCGGCTTTGTTTGTCACGTGTTGTTTGTTGTGACATACGTGGCATGTGTCTCCTGGAAAAGACCCACCAAAACAGAGAATTGACCGCAACAGGCGAAGAAAGACAGGAAGCTGTAATACAGAGCGGAACTCCCTTATCAATTTAGAGCAACATTTTAAAAAAATAATATTTAAAAAATGTATTTATAAAAGTTCATATATAAATGTATGTTTTATATATAAAAACAAACATACATTTATACTTTATATATAAAATATGTATGTATAAATATATATATATATATATATATGTATGTTTTTATACATATATATGTATGCATATGTATATGTGTATATATGTATATGTATATATATATGTATTATATACATGTATTACATATGTATTATATATATGTATATATGTATATGTGTATATGTATTATATATATGTATATATATGTATATGTGTATATATATATACATATACATACGCATACATGTATGTATGTGTACACACATACATACATGTATTTATGTGTGTAGCTTATATATATATATATGTATATGTATATATATGTATATATGTATATACTTATACAGTATTCCTCCTTTATTTGTGGCGAACACCCTGTCTCCGTCACACCCACCTCCCGCGGCTCAAGTTTGTCCGTTACTGATCCATACTAATAAAAACACTTCTGATCTTGCTTTTGTAAAACACTTGTTCAAGAACATTGGATACAATGTACCATTGTCATCGTAAAGTTTTGTTTTTTTCTTTTGACATTTTGGAGTTTTGCTAGTATTTAAACAACAAGCTAGCTTTTTTAGCTAATTTGGCGAACTTTTCCCGAGGACTCTTATTCCTTCATCCATAATAAATACCTGGTCTGGGTAATAATTAATTATCCTCCGCGTTAATCAGTATATTTTCAGCTGATTCCATATATATATATATATATATATATATATATATGGCATATACTGATTAACGCGGAGAATAATTCATTCATGAATTAATGTTTAATGTGTATGTACGTAAATATACATATACATACATATATGTGTGTTTGTTTGTATGTATGTGTATAAATTATATATATATATACATTAGATGCTAGACATATTTATCCCTGCACAGTTGGCTTAGAATGTCAACAAATATAAAGGGGCATGTCTGTGAAAGAAAAAGTACGTCTCAACATCATACAAGTCAAAAATACAAATATTGTGATCGTTTTTGACATTTTTTTAAATTAATGATACAGAGACGAACAAAAAATATAAATTAACTACTTCTGCATTGCATTTTTTAAAGTAACAGGTAGGAAAATAAAACAAGTAAAACAAAAAGTCAGAGATAAAAAATGAGCAGTCGAAATTAATTTAATGTAGAAACAAAGAATAAAATCAAAACTAATTATGAACAATACATTTATAAATGTTTAGCCAGACATAAGAATGATTTTTTTTGTTTGAAAAAAAAAATACTATATGTCAAACTTGATTGTTTTGAGCAAAATATATCGAACTAAAATGCAAAATACAGCAAAAAAAATTTGATCTTTTCAGTAAATATTTGACAAATACCTATTGTAGATTTACATTTTTTGCAATTTAAGAAAAATAAAGATTTTTTTTATTAGACTGGGCTACAAGCTAAAATATTTGGAAAGTCTTTGATTTTTCGGGGATACTTTTTACAACATAAATGCAACATATACCTCCAATTATTCTATTATTTGCTCCATTAAAAAAATAAAATTGAGTTACATGCCAGTATGTGTGTATTTTCTGATTTTATGTGACATTTTTGTCTGTTTGGTTCCAACAGCAATGAAGTCTGGAGGCACTCAGCTGAAGCTCATCATGACCTTCCAAAACTATGGCCAGGCTCTGTTCAAACCCATGAAGTAAGTAACACTCTTTCATAAAGCTTTCACAGCCTTTCGCTGATAAAAAAAAAAAAAAAAAAAGTTGCCACTATCCTCTTTTTCTTCCATTTAAATGTCCTCATGCGCCGCCATGCAGGAAGTTTAATGTCAAGCCTATTTTCTGTTTAAAAAAAAAAAGAAAAAACGAGTGCCATTTCAACATAAAACACCAACTGTGCAGCTTTCTGCCTTCACTGACTTCCTTTGTTGCATTCAACCACCCACTCGTTTCTCCTCAGAGCATCAATCTCACTCACTCACTTCTTCGGCCATATCAAATGGCTTTCATTGCGGCTCAACCTTGATATTTGATTGAAGGCAGACACCATTCTGCTGTATCAAAGCCAAATGTTCTAGTCCTTTTAAATAGCTCCATGAGCTTGTGTTGATGGTGTTCCTCTGTGGTGATGCTCCTCTTCCTGTTGGCTTTGATGAATAAAGCTGCTCTGGTCTACTGAGTCTGATACTGTACTTTGCTTTGTGGTTTGGCCACCAGAGCATCCACTTAGTAGAAGGTTCTTTGTCTTTTGAGTTGTTGTCATAATTTAACTTAATTCATCTGTCTCCATGGGTAATTCAGTTGAATCATCCGCGTCGTTCATCCTCTTTGGATTGTTGAGGTACGAGAACTCACCTGAATTCAGGTACGTTACAAAAAAAAAAAAAAACTCCCGTCCACCTGAAAACAAGGCTTTATGTTCACTTGCAAGTAAACTCTGGTGTGGTTCACTACAGTGTGATTACACAATCAATTACACAATTCAAAATGAAGATCGAACTCATGAACAAACCTACCAAAATAATTCTATGGAAAAACATTGTTTTTATTTAGTTTTAATGTAAGAAATTATAACATTGTTTAATTAAATGTCTCTCATTCTTCAATTTATATAGCTAATTATGTGAAAATTGTTTTTATTAACAATTTTTGTTTGGTTTTGAATGGAAATTTGACAAATCCAATTAAATAGTAAATTAAAATTTGGTGTTTAGGCAGCACTAAATAACATGGACTGAAGGGCGGATGTAAACCAAATTACATTTCAACCATTGACGGGATATGAAAGCTGGACTGTGTGAGTCCTCCCCCCTGGTTATCTGCTGGTTCCAAGAATTCAAAAATTCCATTGACTTCTAGAGAAATATACATCTGTCTATTGGTCACAATAACCTGATAAACATGTTCCTAATGCGATGATCCTAATTTTTTTCTCTACTGCAAGTTTTTTAAGTTTTAAGCCGGCCAATGAGATGCCTCATTAAAAGTAGGCGATCTCGCTTCCGAGGTTCGAAATGTTTGACAGATTTCGTGTAGCGCTCTTTCGAGTAGTAGGGGCGTGGACTTCTGACACGCTCACTCCTGATTGGAGAGAGTGGTTGCCATAGAAACGTTTACTTTGTCTGGCTTCAAAGTGGCTGTGTGAAAAATGCAGATCGAATAGACTTCATCTCTTTTTTTTTTATTTAAATTTTATTTTTTTTATTTTTTTTATTATTTATATTTATTTAGTTTTTATTTATTTATTTAATGAACTTCCTTTCAATGGATCCGGAAGTTAGCCATTTTCTATGGGTGACGTCACACTGACTCGCTCCAGTTTTCAGATACAGTCAATGATTTAACCTATAAGAAAAAGCGAATCCACCAAAACAGGATAAGAAGAAGCGTGAATAAAAAAATAATGGGTCAACCAAAGTTAGAAATGGTCTTCTTTGTTGTACCAGAGATGTGCTTTAAGATAAAAAGCGTGACTTTTTTTTTTCTTCCTGGTCTTTTTTATATATCTTTAGCAAAAGACGTTCTAACCTATATATAATTGAAGGTCTTAATATTTACACTGAGGGGTTGGTTCAAAGATAATCTTAAAGGATATTAGTAATGCGTACCGTATACGATGAATCATTTTAATAGTTGAAGGAATACTAAGACTCTTCATATAGAGCCAACAGCATGTTCAGATTTCTATCCATTCACTGAAGTATCTCTTATAATAAATGAATTGGAACTTATTCTGTACCCAGAGGAGAAATCCTGAAGATTGAATAAAAACTCCCACTCAAGTGAAGCATTAAAGGTGAAGGAAATATTTCCTTAAATAATGGGAACGTATTCGACCTCTATAACCTATATTGTGAAGTTTGATCTTGTAACATGTACACCTGAATATCAGACGTTTGTTGATGTGCTGCCACAGGAGCTCACTGAGTGAAAAAGCGTCTCTAATAGCGGAGGACATAATTGCTGGGAGCTTTAGGGTTTAACTGCACAGCCGACGATCTCCTCCTGACTCCTCCCTGCTGTGAATCATACAGCAGCATGATGTCATATACAGTGAAGGAGGAAAACTTTACTTTTCATCCTAATATGACCTCCGTAACACATCTTAAAGACTCACTCCAATGAAAATCCCTTTTTGGTGTTGTTAACACATTCTTGTGGCCTTTTTTTTAATGATGATTGACGGCATACATAAAAAATAGCTTGAACTCACATTTCTGAGTACTGTATTTTTGGAGTATAAGTTGTGTCTTTATATTTTGCATAGTTTGACCGTAGGTGTGACTTATATGTGATTAAAAAAAATAGCAATCCGTCTCGTTTCCCAATGTTGTTAAATGAATTTCTCCTGAAAATGCGACTAAAAAATGAAAGAGACAGTTTTCAAATTTCTAAATTTTAAAAAGATTAGCAACACGCATTTAAATATATTCAGGGGCTATATTTTATTTTTTTATTCTTTTACCTAATATTTTAGCAACAGGCTAAATTTTTTGGCTAATTTGTTATCTTGTAAGGTTTTATTGGCTAATTTAGAATTTAGCTTCTATTTTAGCAACAAGCTAACTCTTTTGAGTAATTTAGTTTACTAAGAAAATAGAGGCTATTTTGGAGTTTGCTTGTATTTAAGCAACAAGCTAGCTTTTTAGCTAATTTGGTATCTACTGAAGTTTCTGTATGCTAATTTGGAGTTTAGCTAATATTCTAGCAACATGCTAACGTTTTTGGCTAATTTTTTATCTACTGAAGTTTTTGTTGGCTAATTTAGAGTGTAGCTTATATTTTAGCAACATGCTAAGATTTTTAACAAATTTATTTTATTGAGGAATTTTAGGCTATTGTTGAGTTATTGTAATATTAAAGCAATGAGCTAGCTTTTTTGGAAAATTTGTCATCTACTGAGGTTTCTTTATGCTAATTTGGAGTTAGCTAAATGCTAACATTTAAGGCTAATGTTATCTACTGGGGTTTAGGCTAATTTAGAATGTAGCCTTTTATTTTAGCCACATGCTAACGTTTTGTGACTAATTTAGTTTACTTAGGAATTTTAGGCTATTTCGTAGTTAAGCTATTATTCAGCAATAAGCTAGCGTTTTTGGCTAATTTTTATCTACTGAAGTTTTTGTTGCTAATTTAGAGTGTAGCTCTATTTTAGCAACATGCTAAAAATTTAACTAATTTATTTTATTGAGGAATTTTAGGCTATTTTGGAAGTTATTGGTATTTAAAGCAATGAGCTAGGCTTTTTTGGAAAATTGTCATCTCGATTCTAGCAATGGGAGTTAGCTAAATGCTAACATTAGGCAATGTTTACTATGGGTTGTTAGCTAATTAAGAGTTTTAGCTTTTATTTTCAGCACTATGCACTACGTTTTTGACTAATTTATGTACTGAGATGAGGAATTTAGGCTATTTTGGAGTTAAGCTAGTATTTCAGCAATAAGCTAGCTTTTTTGGCTAATTTGTCATCTGCTGAAGTTTCTGTATGCTAATTTGGAGTTTAGCTCATATTTTAGCAACATGCTAACGTTTTTGGCTAATTTATTATCTACTGAAGTTTTTGTTTATTAATTTAGAGTGTAGCTTTTATTTTAGCAACATGCTAAGATTTTTAACTAATGTATTTTATTGAGGAATTTTAGGCTATTGTGGAGTTATTGTAATATTAAAGCAATGAGCTAGCTTTTTTGGAAAATTTGTCATCTACTGAGGTTTCTTTATGCTAATTTGGAGTTTAGCTAAATGCTAACATTTAAGGCTAATTTGTTATCTACTGGGGTTTTTAGGCTAATTTAGAATGTAGCTTTTTATTTGAGCAACATGCTAACGTTTTGTGATTAATTTAGTTTACTGAGGAATTTTAGGCTATTTTGTAGTTAAGCTATTATTCCAGCAATAAGCTAGCGTTTTTGGCTAATTTTTTATCTACTGAAGTTTTTGTTTGCTAATTTAGAGTGTAGCTTCTATTTTAGCAACATGCTAAAAATTTTAACTAATTTATTTTATTGAGGAATTTTAGGCTATTTTGGAGTTATTTTAATATTAAAGTAATGAGCTAGCTTTTTTGGAAAATTTGTCATCTACTGAGGTTTCTTTATGCTAATTTGGTGTATGCTAATTTGGAGTTTAGCTAATATTCTAGCAACCTGCTAATGTTTTTGGCTAATTTTTTATCTACTGAAGTTTTTGTTTGCTAATTTAGAATGTAGTTTCTATTTTAGCAACATGCTAACATTTTTAACTAATTTATTTTATTAAGGAATTTTAGGCTATTATGGAGTCAATCTAATACTGAAGCAATGAGCTAGCTTTTTTGGCTAATTTGTTATCTACTGACGTTTCTTTATGCTAATTCGGAGTTTAGCTAAATGCTAATGTTTATAATGGAGGAACATGCTAACGTTTTTGGCTAATTTGTTATCTACTGAGGTCTTTATAGGTTAATTTAGCTTCTATTTTAGCAACATGCATACTTTTTGACTAATTTAGTTTATTAGGACAAATTAGACTGTTCTGCTAGCTTTTTTTCTGTTAAATTTGAATCTACACAGGTTTTTTGGAATAATTTGGAGTTGATGTCATATTTAAGCAATACACAAATATGCTAAATGTGCTGCCTAAATATGTTCAATTGCCATGTATTAGATATTTTTAAGCAGTTTTACTACAGAAATTTAGGTCAGCTTCAGTGGTCTTTTATAGTTCTTTAACAAAATTTCCAGTCTTTTTGCGAATTTAATATTTAGCAAATAGCTTTTGCATTTTCAGCAAATCCCTTCAGCATTTAAAGTGAATTGCATCACTTTTTCAGTGACAACTTTCTGCAAAAAGCTTTCACACGAGCATTATTGCATGCAAGTAATGAAACTTTTGTAGCTACTTTTGTTTTTGATCATATTCTCTTTGCTCCTAATCCCACTCTGATTGGTTTAATTGGTCTTAAATCTCACCCTTCCTGTGTAATGAAGATCATAATTGAATTGTGGGCTAATGGATCCTAACGCCGCCTGTTGTCTTGCCCCCTGCATGTCAGCAGTGAGAGTGGGGTTAAGCCTGTGGATGATAGGTAGGAAGGAGGGCGGGGAAGCTATTCAGAGACTTTGTAATTACGGTTTCCGTCGTACCGCGCTTAAGTCGGGCCAGACGCAACAAGCCTGAAATCATCCTGACAGGCTGGGAGGAGCTGAGACGAGAGCGGAGTGAGGAGGAGAGGCGCTTAGTGCCCGAGAAGAATGAGGGGGAAGGACCGGGGGAAGGCGAGGCGGCGAGGAGCCCAGACAGACGTGGGCAGCCGATGCACGCTCAGTCACAATCCGTAGATTATCTCAGCGCTTTGCCTCAGATGTTGTAGCAAGGCGGATATGCGAAATGACATTTTCCAAGAAAAGCGCGGGGCAGTGGTGTTGGATGTAAATCTGCTGTTTGACAGTCGCAGCTGTCGGAGCTGCTCTAATGTTCGATAATCCTCCAAAACAGCCAGGGCTTGAATGCGCTCTTTCATAAAACGGGGCCAGCCGCGTTGCAGCAAAGGTCTTACAGACTTACTTATTAGTCCATCGTTCTCTCAGCCCACACGTGTCGGCCCAACATCATCTGCTTGTTCCTGAAACTGCTGATGGAGCATCAAAGAGGCAGGGAGATCAAAGACTTCCCCGCCCGCGCTCGTCCGCTCGGCTTCTTTCAACTCTTATCTTGCAAACGTGAGCCCGGCAGAAGCCAGGGAAAGTGTGCCATCTCTGTTGAGGTTTGACCCCGCAACCCTCTTTACCTGAGGACACCTGCGCTCTCTTTGTTTGCTTGTGGATTTTTTTTTTTTTTTTCCTGCTCGCCCTCACAAAATGTAATCCGATTGTGTCATCTTGACGCAGCAGAACCGGTACTGTACCGACCTGCTGGCTCTGCCGATGTGACGCAACAGAGATGAGTCGGATCCAGACATGGAGACATGGAGACATGGAATAAACCCAGACTTCACTTGTTTTCCCTAAGCCTGCCGGGCGGTGTTTGCTTAGACTGCAGGACTCTGAGGATGGGCCGTCCAGACTGACGCCCAAAGTTGCTTCAATTTACACAGTTTCATCACAGACTGTAAACTGAAGTGATGACTAAGCTCATTTGTCTTTGTCATTCTGGTGATTCTGTTGTGTCTGTGGACAAACCTCAGGCCCAAACAAAAAACGTTAGTTTTTGCAAAAGAACAAATGTTTTCTTTTTTTGCAAATTCAAATTTATTTTAGAAAAATAAGCAATGAGTCAGTGGCGGACTGAGCAGTTTGGGAGCTCCGGGTGAACAATAAGATGGAACCCTCTGCAGTCGTTGTAATAATCATCAGGGATGGGCAACATATCAGTGCCAGTATCAGTATTGACTGATATTTGCATAATTTGAGATTATTGGTCCAATATGAAAATACCACTGATAATTTTACTTTGAGCGGGAGTTACAGCAGGAGAAAGGTTGTTTCTCATACGTTTGCTGCCCCTCCGTCATGTACGTTCTGTGTCAGAGGGGTCCTCCTAGCCATCGACCCTAAAAAAAAAAGCATAGGTTATTCAAGCAACGCAATTTCACTCAAAACTCGACATTTATGGAAATAAATCCATTTTTAATGTTTTAGGTAACTCCAACTTGGCATTTTTCGACCACATCCGCCTGTCTTGTTGCGTTGCGTGACATAAAGGAGCTGCTTAGACTGCTAGCTATATTAAAAACAGCTACCACAATTAGCTAATAGTTAGCTATATTTAAAACAGTTACCACAAAGCTTATAGTTCGCTATGATTAAAACAGCCACCCCAGAGCTAACAGCTAGCTAAGTCAAAAAAGTAGCCCAAAGCTAAAAGCTAGCCTTGTTAAAAACAAAGCTTGGGGACCTCTAGCTATGTTAAAAACAGCTAACCCAAAGCTAATAGCTAGCTATGTTAAAAAAAGCTTACCCAAAGCTTAAGGCTAACTATGTTAAAAACAGCTAGCCCAAAGCTAAAAGCTAGCCTTGTTAAAAGCAAAGTTTGGGAACCACTGGCTACGTCAAAAACAGCTAACCCAAAGCTCAAAGCTTGCTATGTTAAAGCAGCTAGCCCAAAGCTAAAAGCTAGTTATGTTAAAAGCAGCTAGCCCAAAGCTAAAAGCTAGCTATGTTAAAAACACCTAGCCCAAAGCTAAAAGGTAGCTACGTTAAAAGCAGCTAGCCCAAAGCTAAAAGCTAGCTATGTTAAAAAAAATAGCTTAGGGACCATTAGCTATGTTAAAAACAGCTGGCACAAAGGCAATAGCTAGCTATGTTAAAAACAGCTAGACCAAAACTAAAAGCTAGCTATGTTTAAAAAAAGCTAGCCCGAAAATAAAAGCTAGCTATGTTAAAAAATAGCCGAAAGATAATAGTTAGCTATGTTTGAAAAAAGGTAGCCCAAAGCTAAAAGCTAGCTATGTTAAAAGCAGCTAGCCCAAAGCTAAAAGCTAGCTATGTTAAAAGCAGCTAGCCCAAAGCTAAAAGGTAGCTACGTTAAAAGCAGCTAGCCCAAAGCTAAAAGCTAGCCATGTTAAAAGCAGCTAGTCCAAAGCTAAAAGCTAGCTATGTTAAAAACAGCTAGTCCAAAGCTAAAAGCTAGCTATGTTAAAAACATCGTTTGTGGTCCGAGCTTTAAGCCCAAATTTAGAGGCATAAAAAGCCAAACAGAAAGACAGATTTTAAGTGTCATCGGGGTAAAAAGAACCATTGAGGGAACCGAGGAAGAACATTTGACTTCAGTGACAACATAACATAAAGCTGCTGGATTCAGACAAAACCAGGAGTCTTCCTGAAAATAGAGATTTATGGAAAAACTTACTAACTTTGAAAACCAAAATCTATACAGAGTAAATATTTAGAGGTAAATTCAAATGTATGTGCTACAAAAAATAGAAAACTATAACTGATTAACCCCAAAAGCAGTTATGGAGAAGAAGAAATCATAATTCATTATTTAGGTTGGAAAAAAAACATTATTTTATTTATTCTCTTTTCCTCCACTAGCAAAAATAAAAATTTGTATGTCTATAAATACAAGAATAGTATGGATATGGATTTATTATGCAGAATGTTTTAAATAATCAACAAAGAAATTGACATTTGGAAAGAATTTGCCTGAAATAATTACAGAATTTATGCAATTCTAAAGAAAATGTTGAATAATGTATTAAGGGAAAATGTAAACGAATTTGAGGTTTCTGCTGCTCTTCTGGTGGAAATATAACGAGGATTGATTATTCTCCCACATGTTTGAAGTTTTCACAGCAGAGCAGATGTTTCAGCCTTCTCACCCATTACCAGCACGTGTTTTCCAGCACCGCCGCCGACCATCTATCTGGACGCGCTAAGCGCTCGCACAAGGACACCTGAGCGATTATCTGCTTTTTGATGACCGCTGGCTCCCGCTCTGTCACTCGCAGACAGGGTCAAAAACAATTTTCCAACGGCGTCCAGACTGAGATGGGTAATGTCATGCTAGTTGATGAAGGTGTCTGTCTCAGAGCTGGTGGAGGCTCGGCGGCGGTGGGAGGAGTTTAGTTAGAGGCTGTGGGTGGCGGAGCTGCAGATTGAAGTCCTGATCCTAAGTCCGAAATTCCAGGTCTTTCTAGTAAAACAATCCTCTAAACCAGGGTTCTCTAACTCAATTTCCCATGGGGCCACTGGGGACAGAGTCTGGGCTGTATTTGTGCCACATAGTTGTTGTTTTTTTTTTTTTAAATATATATATATATATATATATATATTAATTTTTTCTATTTTTTGGCACAGACAAAAGCAAAAATATAAAAAGGTCCTAGCATCTTTCAAACGTTAATTTTTTTAAAAAGTTTTTACCTTTTACCTCAGTAGATGCCAAATTAGCCAAAAAACTAGCTTGTTGCTTGACTAGCTAAACTCCAAAATAGCATTAAATTCCTCAGTAAAATAAATTGGTAAAACTATTTTAACATGTTGCTAAAATAAAAGCTAAGCTCTAAATAAACCTTAAAAGCCCCAATAAATAACAAATTACCCAAAAACTGTAGCATATTAGTAAAATATTAGCTTAACTATAATTTAGCATAAACAAACTCAATAGAGATATAATTAGCCAAAAAAAAAAAGCTAGCTTGTTGCTTAATTACTAGCTAAACTCCAAAATAGCATTAAATTCCTCAGTAAAATAAATTAGTAAAACTATTTTAACATGTTGCTAAAATAAAAGCTAAGCTCTAAATAAACCTTAAAAGCCCCAATAAATAACAAATTAGCCAAAAACTGTAGCATATTGCTAAAATATTAGCTTAACTCCAAATTAGCATAAACAAACTCAATAGAGATATAATTAGCCAAAAAAAAGCTAGCTTGTTGCTTAATAACTAGCTAAACTCCAAAATAGCATTAAATTCCTCAGTAAAATAAATTAGTAAAACTATTTTAACATGTTGCTAAAATAAAAGCTTAGCTCTAAATAAACCTTAAAAGCCCCAATAAATAACAAATTAGCCAAAAACTGTAGCGTATTGGTAAAATATTAGCTTAACTCCAAATTAGCAGAAACAAACTCAATAGAGATATAATTAGCCAAAAAAAAAAAAAAAAACTAGCTTGTTGCTTAATAACTAGCTAAACTCCAAAATAGCATTAAATTCCTCAGTAAAATAAATTGGTAAAACTATTTTAACATGTTGCTAAAATAAAAGCTAAGCTCTAAATAAACCTTAAAAGCCCCAATAAATAACAAATTAGCCAAAAATTTTAGCATAATGCTAAAATATTAGCTTAACTCCAAATTAGCATAAACAAACTCAATAGAGATATAATTAGCCCAAAAAAAAAAAATTAGCTTGTTGCTTAATTACTAGCTAAACTCCAAAATAGCATTAAATTCCTCAGTAAAATAAATTGGTAAAACTATTTTAACATGTTGCTAAAATAAAAGCTTAGCTCTAAATAAACCTTAAAAGCCCCAGTAAATAACAAATTAGCCAAAAACTGTAGCGTATTGCTAAAATATTAGCTTAACTCCAAATTAGCATAAACAAACTCAATAGAAGTATTACAGCCAAAAAAATAAAACTAGCTTGTTGCTTAATTATTAGCTAAACTCCAAAATAGCATTAAATTCCTCAGTAAAATAAATTAGTAAAACTATTTTAACACATTGCTAAAATAAAAGCTTAGCTCTAAATAAACTTTAAAAGCCCCAATAAATAACAAATTAGCCAAAAACTGTAGCGTATTGCTAAAGTATTAGCTTAACTCCAAATTAGCATAAACAAACTCAATAGAGGTATAATTAGCCAAAAAAATAAAACCTAGCTTGTTGCATTATTATAAGCTGAACTCCAAAATAGCCTAAAATTACTCACTAAACTAAATTAGCCGAAAAATTTTGCATGTTGCTAAAATTATTATTTAAAAAAATTATTTAAAGTAATCAAAAACAATTGTATTGCATGTGGAATACAATCAACAGAGGATTTACATCCACACAAATATATGTTGGACATGAGATAACTAGGCATTAAATGATAGCTTGTTTGAAAGGTAGTTGGAGGAAAAACGAACTTATATAATTCTGTTTACATGAATTATCATTATCTCACTCATTAAATTCGAAGAGTAAACTCAAAAATTGCGCTTGTGGTTATTTCTTTATTCAAATTGTTTTGATGCAGACATATCGATCCATGAACGTCTTTGTTTTCCTCGTCTGAGCTGGACAGCTGGCTGACCATGTAAACAGATGGATGATGGGAAATGGGGGCAGGCGACACAAGTTTCATTATAATCACAATTAAAAGACCATTGAGATCTAAAGATGATCGAGTGGGACTTTAATGACATTTCTTTCCATACATAAACAGATTTTTGGGTTTCTGATGACCATCATGCACCTCCTGACTTATTCCATAATCCTCCAAGTGATGCTGCAACTCTTTTTATTGTACACCTCCTTTACCATGACCAACAGAATCAATTGATTCAACATTTTACATTTGTCATATATTATTCTATGGAGCTATTTTGGGGCCATAAATATTTAAAACCCAAATAAAATATTTTAAAAAAAATTGTGTTGGGCAAAAAAACATTAAAATGTCAAAAACTTTTTGCTATGTTTAAATAAACTTAATTATTTTCAGCTTTAAATGTTCTGTTTTTAAGTTTTCAAAACTCAAAATTTCAGTTTCAAAACTTTTTTTTCTGTTTCAAATCTATTTTTATCTTTCAACTCTTTTTTTTTCGTTTTCGACTCTAAAAATTTCAGTTTCAAAAGTTTTGGCCCCGTTGTGGCGCGTTGGGGCGGGGCTAACACCAAGAACCAATCAAAATTGATGAGGGTGGTAACCTCAGTCCCGCTTTATTCACCGACTCTGTGATAATTACGGTTCTGAAAATGGCTGCTTAGTCTGTACTACCCGGGACTGAGGTTACCACCCTCATCAATTTTGATTGGTTCTTAGTGTTAGCCCCGCCCCAACGCACCACAATGGGGCCAAAACTTTTGAAACTGAAATTTTCAGAAAAAAAAAGAGTTGAAAGTTAAAAGTAGATTTGAAACAGAAAAAAAAGTTTTGAAATTGAAATTTTGAGTTTCGAAACCTTAAAAACAGAACATTTAAAGCTGAAAATAATTACGTTTATCTAAGAATAGCAAAAAAAAAATTTTTTTTTGCAAAACACACATTTTTAAATGTTTTTTTTTGGGTTTCAAATATTTATGGCCCCAAAACAGCTCCATATTAATCTGGACACAAAGCTGCAGAATTTCTTGAAATATTTCAAAAACTTTTGTACAAAAAATCCCCAAAAAGTGCAGCATTTATAACCGGCATAGTGTTTCAGTGTTTTTGAAAGCGCTGCTCTCTCTGTCTTTGTCAGCGCCTCTTTCTACTGTCGTCATTATGCTTTTGTGCCGCTGTGAACTGAATTGTAATATTTACTGAAAATTTCAAGTGGGAGCGCACAAAGCCTGTTAGATGATGAGCAGCGAAGGGAGGCGTGGGAAGGACTGATGAGCGATATAATGACAGTCTTCCGTTCCTTCAGCTTAATTTTATCTCTTGTCAATCAGTCGGCTGTCAGCTCAGTGGCACGCAAATCAATTTAAGACAGATATCTCCTCTAGATATCTGCTCTTTCCGCCGCTCCTCCTCTCTGCCAGAACTATATCTGCACCGAGTCCGATCCATGAGTAATTTTGATTGACGTGGCGGAGAGAGGAGGAACTCGAGCCGCATAATGTCACCTTGTTTGAGTCAATACGGTATCGACGGTGCCACAAGCCGCAGCCTGGAGGAAATGTCTGTGTTAAATGTGAAAAATTAGAGCGAAATTGGCTGCATACGAGGCCTGATGCTGGATCATCGAGCTGCATAAACAGTGGGAGGTGGATGAACAAGATTGATGGAGCCTCTTCTGAAGATGGTGAGGGCACGTTTGAAATTAAAAACCTTTGTTATTCTAGCATGAAGCTGCCCGGATTTGTCATGCGGCAAAGCCACAGACAGACGGAGAGGGAAGAACAGGGGGTGTTAGACAAAGCTGTCAAACAAATGCAGAATAAGTTCCATCCTTGAAATAAAACATATCTGCGTTTGGCTGGTTTGTTTGGCGTGCGATCTTCACGAGAAAGCCCCCCCCGCCCTGCGCCCCGGCTCTGACTTTGTGTCGGGAAATAAAAGGATGAAGTGCCTCAGGACAAGTCATTCAGAGCAGCCGCGATGAGCGCCGCTCTCTTTGGAAATAGAGGGAAATGGTAGCGACGCAGCAGCAGAGCTGGAGGCCAGAAAATATCACGTTAACCCTCAAACTTCTCGGCTATTTATCTAAAACTGGTGCAAAAGAGACTCGGGCTGCAATGAACCATGAAGGAAAGCAGTTAAAGACCATCGGCATTTTTTCAGGAGTATGAGTCGGACTGGAATGTAAGTCACACTGGGCTACAAAAAAAAAAAAAGCATAATAAAGAAGAAGGAAAAAAAAATAGTTCCAAAGTATAAGTTGCACTGTAGTATAAGTCCCTGTAGCCAAAACATGAATTAAAGCGAAGAAAAACAAAATACATAAGTCGTTATGGCGTATAAATTGCAGTAGACAAAAATGTATTATATAGAAGAAAAAACTTATATAAATGCCATTGGAGTATAAGTCGCAGTATCAAAAAAAGAAAAGCATAAAAAGAAGAAGAAAAAAAGTAGTTCCGAAGTATAAGTTGCACTGTAGTATAAGTCGCAGTAGCAAAAAAAATAAGCATGATAGAGAAGAAAAAACCATATCCAATTTTTTACAGAATATCAGATGCACTGTAGTATAAATCGCACTGGATTGATTATAAGTTGCACTGTAGTATAAGTCACTGTAGCCAAAACATGAATTAAAACGAATGAAAAAAAATACACAAGTCGTTATGGCGTATAAAAAATTGCAGTAGCCAAAAATGTATTATGTAGGATAAAAAAACTTCACATTGGAGTTCACATTGGAGTATAAGTCGCAGTATCAAAAAAAAAAAAAAAAAAAAAAAAAGCATAGCAAAAGAAGTCATTCTGGAGTATAAGTCGCACTGGAGTATAAGTCGTAATGGAGCTACACTTGAGTATAGGTTGCACATGAGTATGAATCATACTGGAGTATATGTTGCACAGGAATATAAGTTGTTACAAAGTAGAAGTTGCACAGGAATATAAGTTGCAGTTGTCAAAAATGCATGATAGAGATGAAAAAAAACATGTATAAGTTGTTAGGGAGTATAAGTTAACTAGAGTATAAATCCCATTGGACTATAAGTCACAGGAGGAAAAAAATGCATTTAAAAAAGAATTATATTATTTGGAGTATAAGTTGTACTCAAGTTTAAGTCGCAATAGCCAAAAAATGCATAATAACAAAGAAGAAAAATAATATTTTTATATATTAAAGTTTTTACAGAGTATAAGTCGCACCACAGTATAACTTGTACTTGAGTATAAATTACACTGGAGTATTGGCATCAGTATAATAAAGAAGAAAAAAACATATATAAATTGTTATGGATTACAAGTCGCACTGGAGTAGAAATCACACAGGAGTTCAAGTCGCACTGGAGTATTGAAATATAAGCAGCAGTAGCCATAACAAAGAATGATGAAGAAGAAGTTTAAATCAGACTTTTGGGATAAAAATGCTTCTGAACAACTCTGCCATGCCTAGTTTATTGTTGAGTTCAAACCGAACGGTTTTCAATCCTCAAATTTACATCCACTGCCTCTTCTGACTTCAATGCTTGTCCAAAAATGTGTTTATAAACTTGATTCTCACATGTGGGAGGAGCTACCGTCACGTTTTAGCCTCATTGATACATGGAAGCATTGACTGTATATCTCAGTTACAATGCATGGAAGACGCGGATGATGTTGAGAGATCGGTTTCGCTTATTTAGAAGAGTTCTACAAAATCACGTCTTCATGTCTGAGTTCACGAGATCTTTGATTTTGAACTCTACTGCAGGATCCACGTCTGAATGAGGGCGCTTTCAGCGGTACTTCTGTCTCTGTGTGACCCAGCTGGATGATCCGCATTAGTCTAAGGAAGTTTGCAAAATTACAACATCTTGATACTAATAAGAAAAAAAGCAATCAGATTCTCCTCCATGTTTATTTTAGACGGAGCTTCTTCTTAGTAGCGAATACTGATGCACACAGATACAGCGACCTCTAGTGGGCACTGTTGGTCCAGGTGTAGTAGGAATAAAAAACCACTTTTAGTGGAAAAATAACAAATATATGAGCCAAAATTATTTATTTAAAAAGGATTTTCAGCAATATATCTATATGTTTTGGATTATAAGTCCCTCCTGGCCAAACTGTGCGAAAAAAATGTGTGACGTATACATATTAATTAAAAGAGTAAATGAAAAAAATGGAAATAAAGCAGTTCTTTCCAATGTGTATATTTCTAACTCAAGTATTTTTCATGGTATAAGTCGCGTTTTATTGCATAGTTTGGCCAGGGTGCGACTTATACTTCAAAAATAACTGGAGTTGGATATAGAAACAACTGAAAAAACGACTTTATTTGCATTTTTTTAATTCTAGTAAACATGTATTTTATTACAGTTGTATGAAATATTTAGTTATTTTAATAATCTTTGAGAAATTCCCTGTTTTCTTTTCGGAACGATTGGGATTTGCCTGAATCCTCCAGCATTTAACCGCGGCGTAGATCTCACGTGGGACAGAAAATCACAACTGTGAACATACTTTACCTGCTCATTTCTGTTGTTCATTAACTTTCATTTACTTGCTGAAATTGGAGCCACGTTTAGTCGTTTAGCTCTTTTAGCTTTTCTTTCCAGCGCTCTGGTTTAATTGTTTCATTGGGATTTTACTGCACGCTCAGTAGATTTATTTATTTATATTGTTTTGCCATTACAGAAATTAAAGTTTGCTTTGCAAATATGCACAGAAGGAAAAAAAAACACATCTTAAACCAGCATTTGAAGTGGTTTACAAACCGTCGGCCATGTGGGCTGCAGCGGATGAACCGGTTTTCCTGAGAGCTCGGATGATCAAATGGAGCCTCCGGGGTTTAGGAAACTGACCCCTTTACTGACGGTCCGACAGGGACGGAGACATGCTCGGCCGCCGCCGCCTTCAGATTAAGCCGAGTGAAGCTTCACTGCATAGTTACGGGAGCTGGTCAACTCTCTGCTGGTCAGGTAGAGGCGGAGAGCAGGTAAAGGTGAGACCAGCAGACTGGACAGCGAGAGAAACGGTTTGTTTATTTATCAATTATTTTTTAGCATTTTGCTATTATTATTTATCAATATTATTTACATATTATTTTATGTAATTTGTATTTATTTATTTTTTTAGCGCTTTTATTTTATTTTTATATTATTATTTTATTTTTTACATTCTTTTATTAAATTATTATTATGTATTCATGCTTTTTTTTACAATTTTATTTTTATATTAATATTTTTTTTAATTATTCTATTGAATTATTGAATGAATGAATGAACTTTATTTCTATAGCACTTTACAACTGCTTATAGCAGGCCAAAGTGCTTCACAATAAAAGAAGGAAGAGAGTTAAAAAAATTAGACAAATTGAAAACAAAAGTAAATAAAAACAGCATAAAATTACAAAAGCAGTCTGCAGTAAAATACATAAAAGATCAATACGAATACAATAAAACAAATAAAAATAAAATAAAATGCCAATTTTATTATTATTTATAATTATTTCTTTATGTATTATTCAATTATAATTTTTATTTCTTGATTTGTTTATTTATTTTGAATTGACTTAAATAAAAGTAAACATGAAGAGATTTAGGTAAGTTTTTTATAGATTTCTATAGAATTACAAGAAAAACAAAAAGAACGATCAATTGTGATAAAAGTGTCTTGATAAAAGTACACATCAGTGAATCTCATATCTCTTTTAGTTGTTTATGGTTTCACGTTTAATGATTGAGAGTTTTTATAATGTCCTCCCTTCAGTTATTCCATATCTTGTAGAGAAAATGAATGAAAATATCTGATCCTCTCAGACCAGATTTGTTATCTCCTAAATATTGTAAATATTGGACAGAGAGGATGTATTCACACTGGAAACATCTGTGGGTCCACTTAACTTGGTCCAGATCGAGTTCTGAACTTTGCGTTTGGTTTTTATCCAGACTTTCAACCACATGGACTAAAACTTGTAAGCAAAACCATGTGACTAAACATTCCCTCTGTGATTGGCCAGGAATCACGAGGGCGGGGCAATCAGTGAATAGTTCACTGATTCAAATGTTGAGTTTTCTGACCGATTTCGAACGTCTTCAACACTTTTTACGGTAGAGACGTGTTGCAAGGCTACGATGAACGTTTTGGTCCAGTCGTTCCACTCCGAGAGTGGAGCCTATTCAGACCGAGGACAACTCAGTGCAAACCGGAGTCCAATCTGATTAGAAACCAACTGAGACCACCTTAAAAGATGGGTCAGAGAGCGGTTCCTGGTCCTGGACAAAGGTCATCTTGGGCGGATTCAGATGGATTTATTTAAAAAAATTATATATCTGAAGACAAAAAAAACCCAAATCTGATAAAACTTTCACGGAACAATAAATCTCAGAGTTGAGTAAAAAATTTGATTTTTCTGATGAACATATTGAATTCGCACCAAAAAAAGCAGAATTTTATTCACAAAAAAGCACCAACACGTCGTCTGGAAAAGATATTTTTCCTTCTTGGCATCAGCTAATGTTGGTGTATCTGCTTATATAAAACCATAAGCATTAAAAATATTAAATAAAAAAGTAAATTTTGACATAAAATGGTTTTATGATATGGGGATAGGCTCCAGCAACCCCCAAAAGGGAAAAAAACAAAAAAAACACGTCTTTGCTTTATTGATCTTACTGTGTTCTGCTGCAGAATTTGATTGAAGTTTATGATGTTTTATGCATGTAGAGGAGCTTTGTTTTCATCATTTCATCATTTCCTATCCGACCGTGGAAAAATTCAGACTTTTAAGTAGTAAATCCTTGTTTTTTCCTTTTTTCGGCATCTGTTTTAGTCTTAATGCAAACATATTTTAAATGACAGAATCTCCTGCAGATTACAGCATTAAAAATAACTCTTTTAACTTTTGTTTTTCTGCTTTTTCTTCAATTTAGAGGATAAAAAAAGTGGCGATTGCCTTTTAAAAGTTGGACCGTAAAGCTGCAGACGATCCAGATGTATGGTCTGCGGCGCTATAGAGAAGCACGCCACCGGCTCTCAGCGACAGAAGCTTACGCAACTAATCTATGGTCTGGTGGGGATGAGGGAAGCTGCCCACATCCCACTGTAATAATCTCTTAATGTAGCGCTGGCGTCCTGCCACCTACTGTAATCAGCCGTCCTGATTTATGTTGAATGTGGACATTAAAAAGCCAGCGATGTTTACATCTGTGGGATATTTAAGCGCCCAGCGCCACTTATAATTAGCGCGGCTGATTGGCGTAATCGTTTAGACGTTTGCTTCTTTTCTTAAGAGACTTCCCACCACCTCTGATAACTTTGGGCATGTAGCGTCCTGTCTGTGACAGCAGTCACACTCCAGTTGCCAAGGCGACCGGGATGGGAAGACAGCGGGGGTGTTTGATTGGCTTCCTGCGCCCGTCCCAGGGAGCTCCACGCGGCCGTAGTTCGCGCCTGGCGGGAGCGGGACTGTTCGGACGATACGATCAGTCATCTGCCCCCTTCAGGTAAATGTTATCGGCTCGGATGTTGCGCCGGGAGAATGATAACGCGGCGCCGCGTCCGGATGAGATGACGGGGGGCCAAGCGGCCCATCTGCATATCAAAGCCCGGGCCAAATTCCTCCGCCATCTGCGTGCGCGTGTGTTCACGGAGCAACCTGAGCGCCGGAATGCTCCGCGGTCTGAGGAGACTTCCGCATGCCTGTCACGTTCACCGTTCATCCCTGAAGAACCGGTCTGACTTCAGTCACCCAGAAACATTTGACTAAACCTGATTCAGTTTTGTTTTTGTCATCAATTAAATGCAGACCTGGGCTGGAATTCTGAACAGGAAGTACCTGGAAGCTGAAATCTCATAGAGAAATAAGCAGCTATTAGTGTTCTGGTCTATCTGTCACAATACTCTAATACACGGGTGCTTAAAGATATATATATAGGCTTTTTAAGATTTTTTAATGATTTTTGAAGTTTAGCTAACCTAAGTTTTTTTTTTTTTTTTTAGTTTTTTATGCAATTTTGGCATGTAGCTAATATTTTAGCTGGCTATCAGCTTCCGCATTTTCATCTATCAAGTTCAGCATTTTCCGCTATTAGTTTCAGCATTTCAGCTATTAGTTTCAGCATTTCTAGCTTTCAGCTTCCGCATTTTCATCTATCAAGTTCAGCATTTTCCGCTATTAGTTTCAGCATTTCAGCTATTAGTTTCAGCATTTTCAGCTATCAGCTTCCGCATTTTCATCTATCAAGTTCAGCATTTTCCGCTATTAGTTTCAGCATTTCAGCTATTAGTTTCAGCATTTTCAGCTATCAGCTTCCGCATTTTCATCTATCAAGTTCAGCATTTTCCGCTGTTAGTTTCAGCATTTCAGCTATTAGTTTCAGCATTTCCAGCTTTCAGCTTCAGCATTTCAGCTATTAGTTTCAGCATTTTCAGCTATTAGTTTCAGCATTTTCAGCTTCAGCATTTCAGCTATTAGTTTCAGCATTTTCAGCTATCAGCTTCAGCATTTTCATCTATCAAGTTCAGCATTTTTCGCTATTAGTTTCAGCATTTTCAGCTATTAGTTTCAGCCTTTCAGCTATTAGTTTCAGCATTTTCAGCTATCAGCTTCAGCATTTTCATCTATCAAGTTCAGCATTTTCCACTATTAGTTTCAGCATTTTCAGCTATTAGTTTCAGCCTTTCAGCTATTAGTTTCAGCATTTTCAGCTATCAGCTTCAGCATTTTCATCTATCAAGTTCAGCATTTTCCACTATTAGTTTCAGCATTTTCAGCTATTAGTTTCAGCCTTTCAGCTATTAGTTTCAGCATTTTCAGCTATCAGCTTCACCATTTTCATCTATCAAGTTCAGCATTTTCCACTATTAGTTTCAGCATTTTCAGCTATCAGCTTCAGCATTTCAGCTATTAGTTACAGCATTTTCAGCTATCAGCTTAAGCATTTTTTGCTATTAGTTTCAGCATTTTCAGCTATCAACTTCAGCATTTTCCGCTGTTAGTTTCAGCATTTTCAGCTATCATTTCAGCATTTTCAGCTGTTAGTTTCAGCATTTCCAGCTTTCAGCTTCAGCATTTCAGGTATTAGTTTCAGCATTTTCATCTATCAACTTCAGCATTTTCAGCTATCAACTTCAGCGTTTTCAGCTATGAATTTCAGGATCTTCAGCTATCAGCGCTAGCATCTTCAGCGGCCAAATTCAGCTTACAGCATTTACACTAGCATTATCACAGATACATATATCTAGCTCTTAACTATGTTAAAAAGTTACAGTTATAATGTTTTAAAAATGTAGTAAATTTTGACTTAAAGTAAATTAAATAATATTCTTTAGTTTCTCCTTTTATTTCATGACATACAAAAAAATATTGTATTCGGCCCACAGACCGCGATCCTGTTTAGATTTTGGCCCTTTGAGCAAAAAAAGTTTGGGCACTTTTGCTCTAATATGTTTTTTTAACATCTTCTTGATAATCTTGTCTTTTTTAAATTATATTTTGTGTTTATTTAAGTAGTTAAAATTATAAACAGTCCAATTCAATCCCTTAATAAAAGTAGGCGGAGCCTGCTGGCCGTCACGTCCAACGGTCAAAACGTTTGACAGGTTTTGTGTAGTTAGCTTTCTGTGACATCTGGTTCCACCTGCAGCTAAATCAAGGTCAGACAGGCAGAGGTCAATCATGGTTATGGGATCATCCAAGAAGAGAGTAGAGATGTCAGATTCCAGGTGAGGGTCAGGGCAGGCGGCAGGTAATCAGAGATAAAGCAGGGTCAGAAACAGAAGATCAGGTCAGATAGAAATGCGAAATGAGTGGCACAAACAAGACTTCGCACACTCTGTGTCAGGTGAGTTAGAAGTCTGGAGACTGCTCCCGCTGGTGACCAGAGGGGGAGTCGGAGCGCCTGACACTTTCAAGTGTTCTCTTTCCTGATTGGCCGGAGTAGTTACCTTAGACACTTGGACCAATCCCTGCCTACTGATGTCGTCTGGTTCCAAAATGGCGACGACTGTATTGCAAAAAAAAAAAAAAAAGAATCGTCTTTGTTTAGTTGGAGACAGAAGTTGAGATTGCTGCTGGTCTCTACGTCCAACCAAATGATTTTTTTCTTGCCATTGTCGTTGGTAAGGTGGGAGTGTTGGTTGAAATCCGTTTTCCATGACGTTTCAGAGGAGGGAGGTTCTGATCTTAATGAACACCAGCGCTCCTCCGTCTTCAGGAATTCAACTAAAAATAAAACCCAAAGCAGTCGGATCTCTCCGTTTAGTGTCAGTCGTCAGCCGGGTTCTTTTTTCACTGCCAACTTAAATCAAAGCAGAACTTGTAAACTTAAGCTTCAGTGGCTCAACAAATATTTGTTTACTAGTTTTGGAAATCTTCCATCTCTGATGGTGAAATGGATCCAAATGGGACGGAATTAAGCAAGAACCGCTTCCCTGTCTGGACTGTATTTACTGAGAGCATCTGAAGACTTTACTGACCATCTGCCCGACTTGAGCTTGTTTTGCTTTCTGCTGAAATCCGTCTTCCGCAGCTGCTGTTCAAAAGTTAACATATGGGTTTCTGTCGGTTTCTAGGAAAAAGACTCGATTTCCTCACAAAGTAAAATTACGTTTTAAAAAAGGCTAAAAAAATAAGCTAAATTGTCAAAATATGATATAAAAATTACAATTCGTTCAGGCAACTTTTACCAACATAATTTAACCTTTTAACTTCAGGCTATTAGATTAAAATATAACATAATACAGCAGTCATATGTCTGTATTTGTTAAAAAAGTTAATATTTGATCTTTTTAGCATTATATTCTGGTTCTAAGTTTAAATTTTTAATGTATAAAATTGTATTTTTTGGTTGTTATCTCGAGGTAATTGATTCAAAACTGATTAATTGTTGTGGAAATATTGTGAAGGAAAAGACATTAAAGTATATTTTAATTTATAATGCACATTTCCCTGAATAAAACCACAAAAATAAAAGACTTTCTAAGAGTATTAGTATTTTGCTTTGGTTGCTTGAAATCAATCGACTCAAATTTGTGTTTTAATGACTAATTTTTTTAAATGTACAGAGCTTTTCTTAATAGGTTTCACTTTTTACAGGATAAGTTTGATATATTCATAGATGTATATTTCTTTTGTTCGTCTATCTTTGGTATTTTAGTTTGATTGCTTGAAATAAATCAACTCCAATTTTAATAAAATTCATATTTTTAAAAGTACAGAGCTTTTGTTAATTTATCTAATGTTTCCCCACTTTTAACAGTCTGATTTGATATATCTATAGATATATATTACTTTTTTGTTTGATTGCTTAAAATAAATCAACTCAAAATGTAATTTTAATAACTTTTATTTTTAAATGTACAGAACTAACTGATTTAGCTTTTACATTTTTGCAGTCCAAGTTTTTTAAAACTATTTATATACATTTATGTTGATCTTCTTTTAGTATTTTTTGATTACTTAAAATAAATCAACTCAAAATTTTATTTTAAGAAAAAGTAAGAAATGTATCAATATATATATATATTGATGTATATATATATCTAGTATCTTATATTATGTATCTATATATATATTTTGTTAATTTTATTTTAATAAAAGCTAATATTTTTTTTAATTGCCGAGCCTTGGTTAATTGTTCCACATTAAAGTCACATTAATATTATTATTTAATTTTTAAATTTTGCTAATATTTTTTTTAAAATAAAAACTAATTTTCATTGAGAGATTTTGATAATTGATTTAATGTTTCCCTTTTTACATTGTAAGTTTGATCCATCTATAGATATATTTGACTTTTTTGTAGCATTTTAGTTTGATTGCTTGAAATCAATCAACTCATTTTTTTTAAAACAAATACTAATATTTTTCATTGACAGAGATTTTGATAATTGATTTAATGTTTCACTTTTTACAGTGTAAGTTTGATTTATCTAAGTTTATTTTGTTCTTTTCTTTAACATTTTTGTTTGATTGCTTGAAATAAATCAACTCAAATTTGTATTTCAATTAAAACTAATATTAACTTTTGTTAATTGATCCAATGTTTCACTACTTCCACCAGTTTAATTTGATATATCTCTCTCTATATATATATATATATATTTGTTTGATTGCTTAAAATAAATCAACTCAATATGTAATTTTAATAAGTTTGATCAATTTATAAATATGTTTGACTTTTTTTTAGAATTTTTGTTTGATTCTTTGAAATCAATCAACTATTTTTTTTAAAATAAAAACTAATATTTTTAATTTACAGAGATTTTTGATTTAATGTTTCACTTTTTACAGTGTAAGTCTGACATATCGATCTATTTATATTTATTTAATTATTTATTTTACTATTTTTGTTTGATTGCTTGAAATCAATTAACTCAATTTTTTAAAACAAAAACTAATATTTTTATTTTACAGAGATTTTTGATTTCATGTTTCACTTTTTACAGTGTAAGTTTGATATATCGATCTATTTATATTTATTTAATTCTTTATTTTAGTGTTTTTGTTTGATTGCTTGAAATAAATCAACCCCAAATTTAAAACTTTAGTAGAATTTTTTTTTTTTTTTCAAATATCACTTCAATGTTTTTTTTTTTTGTTTTTTGTTTTAAATCATAGTTGGATCCGCAGAACGAGAAGTTCTGACGCTGATGTCATTGTTTCCATCCCACAAAGCGAGCCGGCCTCTCGGCGACTGGATCCCGGCGTGGTTTGCTCCGGGTCTTCCGTCTGATCTTCCCTCAGAATTCACCTTCATTAATCATCAAAGCCCCTCGTCGCGTCGCGTCGTCCTGATGGCAGAAAGCGATCTCTTTTACAACTTGTGGCGAGCGTTTGGAAAAACAGCTGAAGGGGATCATTAGAGTGTAATGAAGCAGGAGGTAGAATCCCTCGTTCAGCCGTCGCTCTCCAGCATTCCTGATTGTCAGCTTTAATTACAGCGTTGCCGCGTCTCTCTCTGCCGCTCTTTTATTTCTGTTCGCCACCTAAAAGCTTTTTGCTCCAGTTGCTGTAAATAATTTCTTTTTTTTTTTTAATCAGCAGAACTCACTAAAGGTCAAAGGGTGAGAGGTGGTGTGAACCGCATCTGTTATCCCGGTGATGCAGATCAAACATCTGCTGCACGCGGTCGCGGGATCAGCCCTGTTCCGCGCCCCTTCAAGCCTTCATGTGTTCTTTAAAGCGAAAGTGAGTCAAAACAAGCGAGGCGTCCGACCTCCGATGGCAAGATTAAAACAAAAAAAGGCCCGCAGCCTCCCAACGCCCAAGTCTGAACACGACTCCGTCTCAGATGAACCGCGCCGCGTGTTCTGCCGCGCACTTCTTCATTTAACAGTCCTGACAGCGTGTCATCTGTTTCAGGCTGGATGTGTTGATGAAGTGGCGGGAAAAAGAAAAAAACAAAAAAAAAACGTCCCCAGACGGATTCTTCTTTTATTTTAATTGCTTTGCTTTTAAGTTTAACACTTATATTTATTACAGTTTACTGATGCTGCTCCCAGCAAAAACACAAACATGAGATCAAATCTTTATGTACTACGTCCAGTACAGGATGAATATAGAAAAATGATTATGAAACGGCAAAAAAAAATGAGATGAAGTTCAATTAAAGCTGTTCTCAATTGAAGTATGTTCAATATTTATTTTAAACATCACAGAATTAAAGACTTTTGGCAGACAAGACGATATAAAGAATATGAATTCTGTCATGAAGAGAGTCTCTCTGCACATAATTTACTTTTAAGGTGAAATCTAACCTCAGTAGTAGTGTTACGGGAAGAAAAGTACTAAAGTTTTACTTGGAAAAGAGATAAAATCATATGGGTTCAGAATAGTGAACTCAGCATATTTCTCACTCAAATTATACTTTGAATACTAGAGTTATACTACAATTATACTATAACAATATACTATACTGTGCTATACTATGATTTGGTACCGTACTATAGTTATTCATTACTATAGTTATACTATAATTAGTTATTATTATATAGTACTGTACAAAGGTTATTAAATACTGTTCTTATGTTCTGTACTAGTTATTCAAAACTATAATTATATATTATACTATACTACAGTATAGTACTATACTATACTACACTACACTACACTACACTATACTATACTTCACTATACTATTCTATTCAATACTATTCTTATACTACATACTACACTTATACTATAAATATATACAATGCTGTACTGTACTATACTAAAATACAGTACTATGCTATAGTACCATTATATATCTATTCAATACTATTTCTTACTTATATATATATTTAAACTTGTATATGTTTATACTTTAATTGTATAACTGTTATACTATTGCAATTGTATAACTTTAATACTATACTGTACTATACTATTCTAAAATATTGTATGTATTGTGGTCATTTAATACTCTTCTTATATACTATACTATACTATGCTATGCTATGCTATGCTATGCTATGCTATGCTATACTATACTTACTCAACACTATTCCTATAACATCCACTATACTTATGCAGTAAATGTACACTATACTATACTATACTATACTCTAGGACTATACTTATCCAACACTATTCGTATATTATGTACAATACTTATACTGTAATTATATACAATACTATATTATAGTACTACACTGTACCTATTCAATACTGTTCTTATACTATATATTATACTTATACTATAATTTTATTCTATAACTTTATTTATACTTTTTATATTTTCTCAAAAGACTGAGAAGCAACAAACTGAAACTATAAGTGAAACTGAAACTCAGTTGGAAAACATAAACTTGAAATTCACAAAACAAAGAAAAATAAACTGAAAAGTTTAGATTCAGACATTAAGATTGATTTGGTTTTATATTAAATCAAGTTTAATATTTCACGTCCCACTCCGACCATCTTTTGAATATTTTTCAATAAAAATAAAAAGCGGTAACCTCTGGCTGAACTTCAAGCGGATGCATCAGATACATATTTTCTAAGAACCCAAAAATGTTTTTTTCTCCATCCTCTTCTTCTTCTTCTCTTCTGTCCTGATTCACAAGAATCAAGACAGACTCAGAAATAGACTTTTAATCTGGATTTTCTTTATTCAAATCATCAGAAAAATGCCCTTAAGAATATGTTAAAACACCAAAAGTACCTTTTTCTTATTGTTGTTCTGTAATTCCTGCGCTGGGTTATAATTATATTTTAGACATTTTTATGTCTTTTTTTCTTCATGATCTCCAGAAGAGTTTATTCTACATGATTTGTTTCATCAGCATCCTCTCTTAAACGTTCTTATTTGATGCCTTGAAGCCACATCAAACATTCTGATGTTACGGAGCGAGTTCAGTCAAATCCTTCAGCTTAACCAGCGCTCCTGGTTTCCAGATCATCGTTGGAACGTCAGCAGAAAAAGGACGGAGTGACAGAATGTTTTGGGCCGCCCAGTCCTGTAGATTATTAATGTCAGTCGAGTGTGGATAAAGAAGAGACCATATGCTTGAGTTCACCAGAGGATTATGATTTGTTGTTTGTTTTCAAAAAAAAAAGTGAGCTGAAGTATTGTCAGGCCCTGCGAGGAGAAAGCAGCTTGGCAAACCGGCGTGGATTAGTGTGAAACGGTGCTCCGTCCTACCAACTGTGATGCTGTGGGCTCAGGGAACTGAGCGGAGGGGTATAATCAAGAGAGGGAGGGGGGCATTTATCATGTTTGCACAGCTCTTACTCAAATATGAGCTTTGGAGTCTGGGTTCACGTCCAAGCACGAGCAGATCGGTGCCGTGGGTCGTCCAGGAGAGGACGTTCACCTGTTATCCCCCCGTGGGCCGGCCTCGCCGCCGCCCTGTCTTCAGAGAACGCCGGTCTTGCTGCGAGCTCCAACAAACAGAGGTCACAGTGGATGGAGTTTTACTGGTGTAGACATGAAGAAACATTTTTCTATTTCACATATATAATATTTGTCTCTTTGGGCAGAAGGTCGGTTATAAAATATACACAGTAGCTAAAAACTAAACAGACTAAATCAAATTGCTCATCCCCGTCCTTACACTCTCCTTCCGGTAAGGAAAAACTCCTAAAAAAACAGAAGAAACCTCAGGGATGTCCACATGAAGAAGAGAACAGGACTGTTAAAGATGAATTATCTTATCAACTCTACAACTATGTAATTGAATAGAGTTCAGCCAGATAGGACTGGGGGACAGGTGGGGGCCAGGTCAACAACCAAGACGAGCCGGAGGTGTGGTCCACAGCCAAGAGTAGGAGTTAGGACGATCCACCGGGAATCTTTCCCACTCTCAGATGACGAGCCGGAGGCGAGGTCCACGGCTGAGAAGAGGAGCATAGACGGTCCACCAGGAATCTTGCCCACCCTCAGATACGAAATGAGGAGCCAGAGGCGTGGTCCACGGCCAAGCAGAGAAGCACTGATAATCTGGCAGGGATCTTCCCAATCTCAGATGACGAGCCGGAGGTGTGGTCCACGACCAAGAGTAGGAGTTAGGACGATCCACCAGGAATCTTTTCCACTCTCAAATGCAAAATAACGAGCTGGAGGCGTGGTCCACGGCCAAGAACTGGAGTGCATTCGATCCACCGGGAATCTTTCCCGATCTGAGATGACGACCCAGAGGCGTGTTCCATGGCCAAGATCAGAAGTTAGGACGATCCACCAGGGATCTTTCCCAATCTCAGATGACGAGCCGGAGGCGAGGTCCACGACCAAGAGTAGGAGTTAGGACGATCCACCAGGAATCCTTCCAACTCTCAGATACAACATGACGAGCCGGAGGCGTGGTCCACGGCCAAGAACTGGAGCACATTCGATCCACCGGGAATCTTTCCCACTCTCAGATGACGAGCCGGAGGCGTGGTCCACGGCCAAGAACTGGAGCACATTCGATCCACCGGGAATCTTTCCCACTCTCAGATGACGAGCCGGAGGCGTGGTCTACGGCCAAGAGTAGGAGTTAGGACAATCCACCAGGAATCCTTCCCACTCTCAGATAAGAAATGACGAGTCGGAGGCGTGGTCCACGGCCAAGAAGAGGAGCACTGACAATCTGCTAGGAATCTTTCCCACTCTCACATGTGAGATGACGAGCCAGAGACGTGGTCCACGGCCGAGAAGAGGAGCACAGACGATCCACCTGGAACCTTTCCCACTCTCAGATGCTAAATGACGAGCCGGAGACGTGGTCCACGGCCAGCAAGAAAACAGACGATCCACCAGGAATCCCTCCTACTCCCCCCAAGGAGGATCAACTCCAAACAGAAGCACGGAGAACTAAATATAATAAATACTAACTCCATCACTACAAGACTCTATCATAAATTTGATCTTCGTTTTGCTTTTGCGGCCATTTTTCTGTCCAATTAGGTCTCAACCTTTGACCCCGGGCATGTCCTGAACTGGTCTGGATAGCCTCTCTTTGTATTTCCTGGTCAAGTGACAGTGCCTCAAGTGAGCAGTCCTTAGAACTGCATCAACACTCCTTTTCCTGTCTCTTTTACTGACTTTTCCTTCCTCAAATCCTTTCTGTTGACAGCAACACTTCATAAAAGAATGCAGCAAACCACCATTGGGTTTATTTGAGTTTCCACTCCTTCATTCAGCAGCACAACCTCAATAAAAGAGCAGTTAGATCCATGACTTCAGAACTGTTCATTACAGATGCAAATGTATGCAGACCTTCTTTTTTTTCCACGAGTTTTTCTTTAATTCTCTGAATTAATTGTGCGTGTGTCTGTCATGGCTCGCATACCATTAGTTACTGTTGCATTAGAAGACGTTTTTTATGCGGCAGAACAGAAGTTGGCTTGTTTCACCAACACATACTGCCGGCCGGGTTTTCCTGTTGGAAACTGAGTGACGGCACAGATGGAGCAAAGTGGCAGTTTGCGTCTCTATTTTTGCCAGTTGGCCGCGGCGTTTTCCCCCCTCCTTTACGAGCAAACGGATGACTGATATTTGGTGTTTTTTTAAACATCCGTGCTCTGATGATTTCATGACCTTTTTCTCATGTCCGTTAAGAAACGCAACTCTTGAAACTCGTCCTGTACTGATACCAGGTTTGATCCTCAGTGCTGGTATTCTGTGATCTGTAATCCTCAGGAGTTAATCCTCCACTACGACCTTTAAGAATTGACTCAAAACAACCGGAAGTTCTTTATCTATAGGTTTATTCTTTAAAAACTTGGTTTGTTTTTACCAAACCGCCAATTCAGCATCATTTTATCCATCTGCTTCAGACTGTTGTGGCTGGAAACTAGAGATTTTAATGTCAGAAGTGAGTCAAATCTGAGAATTAGGTGGTATTGATGATTTATCACTGAATTCAGTTGTTTTGTGTTGACAACAAATCTCTGAAATAACCTAATTTGTTGTTCTGTGAATTTAGAGTAAAATCCTATTAACTAATTGATATAATTGTCTGTAATTGACTAAGCTGTTTATCTCAGGAATTTGATTGACTAATAAAGCTTTAACAACATATTTTAGTGATGACTTCATGAGGAAACCTGAACCATGATGACGCTTCTGTTCAGAAATCTATTGAATCTCCACTTAAGATTCAATTCTTGAGAAATGATCCGGCTTTGATTCTGAACCGATTTAAGGAGAAAAGGCTGCATGAGAGAAACTTTTTAATCTGCAACGTTTGGACTCGTATGTAGAGTTTTTAAAGCTGATGGAGAACCTGAAACTGTGAATGAAGTTAAAACCTAGTGAGTGTGAAGGGAAACCTGAAAACAAAGAACCCAAATTAGCACAAAACCAAGAAAAGATTAAATGAAGTTTGAAGCCAAAATCCGAAAACCAGTGTCTCTGAAACTGTTTCGGACAGTTTCTGCAGAGCAGCAGGAGTTCATTAGAAATTCACCTGTGAGTTGTGGGCGGGACCTTTAACCATAGAGCAACCCCACCCCCTTTCCCTCCCTGTTGCTGAGAGCCTGGGGCATATTTTTGACGTCACAAATACAGTATTTTTCCCACTTTATTGTTTTTTCTGCTTCTGATTCAGAAATTCAACTTTAAGCGTCGTTGTGTAAACGTATGTCCACTATCATCAGAAAAAGGCCACACAAGCATATTAAAAACACCAGAAACACCATTTACATTGGCGTTGGTTCAATTCATGATAATCACATAGTTGTTACTACTGCTGCCTCAAACGATTATTTTAATAATCACCGATTATTTTTTCAGATTAGTTGACTAATCGGGTCATGCGCAAACTGGACGTAAAGCAGACGTCTTAACCATCATTAGCTTTAAACTAACTAAAAACTAGATATATAGCATTACCTGTGATAGTGCTAGTATGAATTGTGTAAGCTGAATTTGGCTGCTGAAAATGCTAGTGCTGATAGCTGAAGATGCTGAAATTGATAGCTGAAGATGCTGAAGTTAAAAGCTGAAATTGCTGAAGCTAATAGCTGAAAACACTGAATCTGATAGCCAGCTAAAATATTAGCTAAATGCCAAATGAGCCTAAAAAAATGAAAAAAAGCTTAAGTTTGCCAAAACAGCTAGAAAGCAGCTGAAATATTATCCTAACTCCAAAACAGCCGATAAAAACTGAAGAAAAAAAAATCGTGAATTAGTCAAAATAGCTACCATGCAGCTGAAATATTAGCTAAACTCCAAAATAGTCCTAAAAAACTGAAAAAATCCTAAATTAGCCAAAACAGCTAGCATGTAACTAAAATATTGGCTAAACTCCAAAATAACTTAAAAAATAAAAAAGCCTAAATTAGTCAAAACAGCTAGCATGCATCTGAAATATTAGCTAAACTCCAAAATAGCCTAAAAAATTGAAAAAATCCTAAATTAGCCAAAACAGCTAGCATGTAGCTAAAATAGTAGCTAAACCCCAAATTAGCCTAAAATACTGAAAAACATCCTAAATTAACCAAAATAGCTAGCATGTTGCTAAAATATTAGCTAAACTCCAAAATAGCCTAAAGAACTGAATTAGCCAAAACAGCTAGCATGAATCTGAAATATTATCGTAACTTCAAAGCAGCTTAAAAAACTTTTAAAAAATCCTAAATTAGCTAAAATAGCTAGCATGTAGCTGAAATGTTAGCTAAGCTTAAAAAAAGCCTTAATAAATACCAAAATGGTCCACAATGCTAGCAAAATGCTATAACTTTCACTCCATAAATAATCGACTATCAAATTAGTTGTCGACTATTTGAATAATCAATTAGTCGTTGATTAATCGACGACTAATCGATTAATATCTTTGGATTTTGCGTTTCCATCTAGCTGCCGTCCAAAAATCTCTACAGGTAAATAAAAAAGCAAACCAAGAATATTCATTTCCTGTCTTTTGTGACCCTCTCAGGACTATTTCCTGTTTCTCTTTCCACTCTCCCCGTAAATTCCTCGAGCCGTCATTCATTGACGTCCGACCACACCCCTCAATCTCTGGTCTTTGGAGAGCCGAGAGCGAGAGCGGAGCTCCGGTCTTTGTCCTTTCAACAAAAACTCGTCCTCCAATCATTTTCCTCGATATGATGGGACTCATTCATCCGTTGGAAGACGCTCACATCTGCAGAGGAAAATCACATTTTGATTGTTTGGCTTCTCACAAAAACACTTTGTATAAATGTGTAATGAGGTTAGTTTGATATTATTTCCATATTCTTTTAGTGTTGGTAGAATAATCATAATAAAAAGTTCATTTTTAGGATTGAACTGATTAAAAAGTTGGGATTTTCCACTTTGTCTTAATTTATCTTCTGCCCTCCTCTGATCAGCGGGCGCCGCATGCTCCACCCACCGTTTTCGCAGAGACAGCCCTCAGATGTCGCATCACCACAGGCCTTGATCTCCGCGTTCCCGCGTCTCTCATTTAAGCCTATTTACAAAAGGCTTCCCTCCGCGGGCGCTCCCATGATTTATATTTTGTCTCACCACCCAGCTTTTGGTTCCGACCAGCCACTTATTAGCGTCCTCTCCCATTCATTCTTCTGTCTTCTTATTAGACGCCACTTTTAGGGCTCGTCTTCGACTTTCACATGTTGTGATCTGCCTTTTTTTTTTTTTTGGTATTGTAAGTTGCCAGGTGGCACTTATATCCGAGTGCTTTTTAATCAAAATCGGAGAAACTAACAAACCCGCACACAGCGGATCCTGACTGAGCGGCGTGCCAGCACACTCCCAGGCAGCCAGCAAACAGTGTAATTAGACTAATTGTCTCTCCAACATATTTTCAATCCAGACATGAAAGAGTTTAAAAGGGTGCGGGGAGGGGGTGCAATACTAATTGCTCGCGCAGTTTGCCGCCCGTATTCGGAACGACGGGGCAGAGACGTCGGTTTTAATGTTAGGGAGTGGCGCAGTGGTGGATGGTGGGTAATTTTAAGCTAAAATTGATTAAAGAAACTCCACAAGTTGAGGCTCGGCGAAATGGAATTGTTCTCAGCGGGCGGGAGGTAAAAAAAAAGAGGAGAAGAAGCTCCAGAAAAGGAGGCAGACACTCAGGTGAGACGCTGCAGGTAAGTATAGGGTCCCGCCAGACCTACAGTCAAGTAAAAAAACTTGATAAACGGCCCATTGTACCACCAAAACTACAACCTGTTGAAAGAAATGACTAGAAAGTGAAAGAAGAAAACAGCTCGTCATAAATTGTGGGTTGGCTGTCAGCTTTATTGTGCAGCTGCTGCTGTATTTCCACAAATATAAACCAGCGGTCGACTAACACCCAGAACTCGAGGGGTGTGGTTGGAACACGAGCAACAACAACAGAACGGGTTCCAGTTTTAGCTGCTCTCATGTGTGACTGTGAACCAAAAATGAAAGAATGGAACTGCCTTTAGACTGGAATCTGATAAAACCTGTTTAACCCTCTCACTATTTTTGGATTATTATTATTGTTTGTTTATATTTCATGTCTTTTTATTTCTAAGTTTTGTTTTTATCTGAAAATTTCTCTGAGTTCTGGTCTGGAAAACACTGCATGTCTTCGTCTTTGTCTTCAATTTGGTTTTCGTTTTTATCATCATCTCAGTCTTCTTCATTATCAGTGTCTTGGACTTCGCCTTTATAATCGTCTTTGTCTTCATCTTAGTCTTTAGCATCGTCTTGGTTTTGGTCTTTGTCTTTATGAGGGGTGCCCAAATCCCGTCCTCGATCCAGTCCTAGGCCGTTGTCCTATTTGTTTTCTAACCAATCTAATCCAAATAATCAGCAGCAGATCAAGCAGGATTTCTAGAAGACCAGCAGGAGGCCGGCCCTCAAGGCCTGGATTTGGGCACCCCTGGTTTTGGTTTTTATCATTTTGGTCTTTGTCCTGGTCTTCTTCTTGGTCTTAGTCTTTGCGTTTATCTTCGTCTTTGTCTTTAGCATCGTCTTGGTCTTCGTCTTAGTCTTTGCTTTTATCATCGTCTTGGTCTTCACCTTTGGCATTGTCTCTGTCTTCGTCTTTAGCATCGTCTTGGTTTTGGTCTTTGTCTTTATAAGGGGTGCCCAAATCCCATCCTCGATCCAGTCCTAGGCCATTGTCCTACTTGTTTTCTAACCAATCTAATCCAAATAATCAGGAGCAGATCAAGCAGGATTTCTGGAAGACCAGCAGGAGGCCGGCCCTCAAGGCCTGGATTTGGGTACCCCTGGTTTTGGTTTTTATCATTTTGGTCTTTGTCCTGGTCTTCTTCTTGGTCTTAGTCTTAGTCTTTATCATTGTCTTGGTGTTCGTCTTAGTCTTTGTTTTCGCCTTTAGCATCGTCTCTGTCTTTGTCTTTAGCATCATCTTGGTCTTCACCTTTGTCCTCGTCTTAGTCTTAATCTTTATCATCATCTTGGTTTTGGTCTTTATCATTGTCTTGGTCTATTGGTCTTCATCTTAGTCTTCATCTTTAGCATTGTCTTGGTCTTCGCCTTAAGCATCGTCTTGGTCTTCGTCTTGGTCTTTGCTTTTATCATCGTCTTGGTCTTCGTCTTGGTCTTTGCTTTTATCATCGTCTTGGTCTTCGCCTTTGTCCTCATCTTAGTATTCATCTTTATCTTGGTCTTGGTCTTCGTCTTAGTCTTCGCCTTTATCATTGTCTTGGTCTTCGTTTTGGTCTTCGTCTTAGTCTTCATCGTTGTCCTGGTCTTTGCTTTAGTCTTCTTCTTGGTCTTTGTCTGTTCACTCGTTCCACCCTGTACAGTTTGAAGAGACTTGGTGTTTAAAGTTGAAGCGGCGTGAATCTGTCAAATTTTGCTGCATTCCGATACATCAAAGACTTTGTGAATTCTGGCCGCGCCTAAATAATGAATACCTGTTTCATGATACATTTCCAAACAATTGAGACTTATGTAAATTGAAAAGGACGTGACCTATACTTAACTACCAACTTCGAGTCCCTGATTGGTCAAGATTAGACTTGGTTTAACTTTCAACGTTCATTCTCTGGCTGCGTGTTTTATACATAAAGGTGAGAGTTTTGAATTCAGAATCCTGAAATGTGCGTTTACGTACGTCTACATAGACTTTTCATTGGAAGTGGCCTAGGGCAGTGTGAACGTAGTCTTTAGGGGGTTTGTTCTGGAATAAACAAACTTACAGCTCGATTTCAAAGCTTCTTAGAAATCGTTGCTATTCCACGCAGTTTTACGTAATTCACGTCAAAAAATATTCCTTCTGTTCATTTAAATCTTATCTTTTTTGGTCTTTAAATGGACTCATCTTTTCAAACCTCCGTTCTGTAACTTGAAGTCTCATTCAACCACTGACTGTATCTGAGAACTGGACTGAGTAAGTGTGACATCACCCATTGAAAATGGTTAACTCCCACCAGTCGCCATTTTTACACGATGTAGAAGCTGCCATGTTGGAGCCAGACATCATCAGTAAGCATTGTTGGAATTGGTGTGACTCAATGTTTTTATGGTAACCAGTCTGTCCAATCAGGAGTGAGCTTGTTGGTAGTCCACACCCTTACCACCTCTTGAAGAATCTTGCCGTCAAATATTAAGAAACCTACTTTTATTGAGACAACTTAAATAATGTGCAATGAATACATAAAATCATAAAAAAGAGGATTAGCAAGAATTGGACCATGAATTATTTCTCTATAGAAGTCTATGGGTTGTTGGCTTCTTTGCGCCAGAAGGCACTTCCTGTTTGGTAGATTTGTATATTCTTTTGGCATATTTTACTAAAAATGCTGGGGCCTTTTGTTAGTACCTCAGACAACCTCACTTGTTATTGATTAGCAGCTTCATACATACAAAATGTGAAAATGAAAATTTTGCTAGACTTCTTGGAATGAATTAAAATTCTTCCGTCCTCCTCCTCTCCTAATCTCATCCTTCTGTTTCCTTTGGGCTCTTGTGTGCTCGTTCGTCCTTTCTCTAATATTTCATTTTTCCACACCTGAGCTCGTTCTTGCTGCTCCAAGACACGCGTTACACAACCAGACCGGATGCTATCAACCATTTTCTGGCTGTTTTTGGAGGGAAATGGCTTGGGGGTGTGGCATCCATCAGGTGCGTTCCCGAGGCCACACTCGGCGTTCTGACCGGGCGACAGAATCATTTTTACCTTTTTATTGTTGTAACTTCAGCCCTTCACTTCATCTTTTATCACAGGTGTAACCCAAACCTGTGTCGGGATGTGATTCCAGCACGAAACCAGGTTTCTTTGGTCACTTTTAATGAATCTCTACTCTTCCCACCACTTTTCTTTTTCTTTCAAGTCCAAAGCCACAGGAAATGAGGAAAATCCATTAGCTGGGTGGTTTTAGCCCCCTCCCTCCACCTCCTTTTTAGAGCACTGGAGGAGCAGTTCTGCCCCGTGGGCCTACATGACAAGGGCAGAGGAAATGGCCGAGCATTAATGGCAGCTTTGATTACCCTCCTGTCACTAATGTAGCCAACATGAAAGACAAGAAGAGGAGAAGGATGACTTCAGCTGCAATCAGAAGCAATCTGGTGGCATCTACATGCAGCCAGGTCATACTTGTGGTGCCATTTGGAGGGAAGACTCTGAGAGGGGGGCACGGACACGACATCAGATCACCAAATACCTCCTCGCACGCGGATTCGTGATCTTTCTCGTCCTTCAGTGTCTGTTAGCTTGTGTTGAGACTCGCTGTTTGCTGCGCAGACACATGTTGTAATGTTGACACTCTGGGTGTGCCAGACTTGGATCTAAGACGTGGCGTGTGTCAGGGGTAAATAATGCGGTTGTGAAAGAGTTTCCACGAGCTTTCAACTCTTTCACCTGTTTGGACTTCTTGAGATCAAAGTCACTTATCACTTTGATGAATGCAGAACTTTAATTTAGAGGCCAATTAAGTTATCTTCCCATTAACTCTAGCTCCTTGAAAAATGTGGCTAACCTAATTTCCAATTTGCCATATGCACATTCCTGAGGAAACTCAATCACCTCCACAAAGTAAAAAAAAAAAAAGCTTTTCGTCATCTGGTACAATTTTTATTTCAATATGTTCACTTTTAATTTAATATTATTTTGGAAACATTATGTTTTGGGTGTATTTAAGAGCGTTAAAGTATTAACAAATTCATACCTTAAGTGAGGCAATGCTCATGTATAGAAATTAGGGGTGTGTATTGGCGAGAGTCTGCCAATACGATACGTATCATGATATATATATCATGATACAATATGCAACCCAATACATCCCAACGGAGTACTGGACAATATCTCACAATTTTTTTTAAATTATGACTTAAGAATTATCTAAGGGGTGTGTATTAGCAACAATCTAGCAATACAATATGTATCGCGATACACGTCATGATACAATATGCAACCCAACACATCCCAACGGAGTACAAGACAATATCTCTTAATTTTTTTATTATGACTTAAGAATTGTCTTAAGGGTGTTTTGGCAATAGTATAGCAATACGATATGTATCGCAATACACATCATGATACAATATGTATTGCAATATATGCTAAGACAGTGCTGGACAATATCTCTTAATTTTTTTAAATTATGACTCAAGAATCATCTTAAGGGTGTTTTTGGCAATAGTATAGTAAAACGATATGTGTCATGATACACATCATGATACGATATGTATCTTGATATATCCCAACACAGTACCAGACAATATTTCCTCTTTTGTTTAATTATGACTAAAGAATTATTTTAAGGGTGTTTATTGGCAAGAACCTGGCAATACAATATGTTTTGCGATACATGTCATGATACAATATGTATCTCGATATATCCTAAGACAGTTCTGGACAATAGCTCACATTTTTTTAAAATTATGAATAAAGAATAATCTAAAGGGTGTGTATTGGCAACAGTCTAGCAATACAATATGTATTGTGATACATATCATGATACAATATGTATTGCGATATATGCTAAGAAAGTGCCGGACAATATCTCTTAATTTTTTAAAATTATGACTCAAGAATCATCTTAAGGGTGTGTTTTGGCAATAGTATAGTAATACGATATGTATCATGATACACATCATGATACGATATGTATCTTGGTATATCCCAAGACAATACCGGACAATATCTCACAATTTTAAAAAAAATTGTGACTTAAGAATTATCTAAGGGGTTGGTATTGGCAAGAATCTGACAATACGATACGTATCACGATACACATGTCATGATACAATACATATCTTGATATATCCCAACACAGTACCAGACAATATTTCCTCTTTTGTTTAATTATGACTAAAGAATGATCTTAAGGGTGTTTATTGGCAAGAATCTGGCAATACAATATGTTTTGCGATACATGTCATGATACAATATGTTTCTCGATATATTCTAAAACAGTACTGGACAATATCTCACATTTTTTAAAATTATGAATAAAGAATAATCTAAAGGGTGTGTGTTGGCAATAATCTGGCAATACAATATGTCTTTCGATACACGCCGTGATAGGAAATATATCTCGATGTATTCTAAGACAGTATCAGACAATATCTCACAATTTTTTAAATTATGAATTAAGAATAATCTAAAGGGCGTGTGTTGGCAGTAATCTGGCAATACGATATGTATCGCGATACACATATCAATATATCACAAGACAGTATCAGAAAATATTGCACAATTTTTTACTTACGACTTGGTAATTATCTGAATATTAACACATTTTTCACAAAAGTTAAAGTAAAATTGTTAAATACATGTCATGTAATGATTAGAACAATAAACACTGTATCTCATAAACATTTACCAGTAGCGTTTCTTTTGATAATTTAGGAAATATTTAAGTGGAAAACAAAAATCAGACCAAAATACTTGTTTACGTTTAAATAATTATTAAATATCGCCTTTGCATTGTTTTAGATAAACATTTGAGCTGATTAAGCCCAAATTAAGCAGAATTAACTACTGTGGTAATCAGGGGTGTCAAATTATTTCGTTAATTGCAATTAACAAATTTTTTTTTTTTTTTTATAAATCTCATTTTTAATCTAGAGCTATTGTTTTGTTCTCAAATTTAACTCACTTGTCTCTGTGTGCAGATCTTGATGTCCCTGTACACAAATTAGATTCATTAAGTACTGGTCATGATACTAAAAATGTAATTTATAATGTAATGTAATGTTATGCACTAGTGGTGATACAACTTAAAATGTGATGTCCTTTTACCACATTTTATGCTGAAAAAAGGAACCGATATCTCAGTGGTGACTGTGTGAGGTCCTTATCTTCATTCCTTTTAAGATGAGCTTCAATCAGGAAGTGACAGGGTTGCCACGCACTAGAACTCCACATTTTCCTCCTGTTTCTAGGAAGAAATACTGCTTTATTTCTGTTTTGCGCTCGTGGCTTTCTGTCCCCTGTGATTGCGACAGTAATTCGCCTCAATTATTGACGCTTGGCAGATGTTAAAAATAAGCAAAACTCACGAGGAAATCTCAATTTGTGAAAGTACAAACGACTTGGCAAAGAATATAAGAAACTTCGTTCATCGTTCTCGTTTTCCTGCCAAAAAGTGGGGGGACATATTTAGATGATTCCCCTTTTGCAAAGAAAAAATTCAAAATCCTTTATTAAGTTAAAACCTGCATAATTTGACAGACATGGAGCGGCTTAAAACAAATTTAGAGCAAAACGCTTGATGACTAGATGGGTTTTAAATGACTGCATGGAGTTTATAGCAAAGTTAATAACATAAGACGGGACTTTAGATGCATTAGGACCGGTTAGAGCTCATTGGGTCGGACTGCCGATCGGATTCGCTTCACTGGGAGGCTCTCTGCTGTGTTGCTGATACTTCCTCTTCCGTGTGTGTGGACGACGGCAGGTGAGAAAGATGAAATTCCACTTTTCCACCTGCCTGCCTGGAAATAGCACTGCCTGCAGTTCCCGCCTTCCTTCCTTCCTTCCTCTCTGCTGCCGGCTGCTCAATTAGAGCTGTGGTTGTAACTCCTCTGGGTGCTTTAACTCCCAGCCTCAGAGTTTCTTCAGTGTCAGCCTTGTCCTTGTTGACTGGAGCCTGAACAATGACTACAACACATGTCCACCAGAGCGTTTTTGCTTTCGGCCAAAGATCTACTCCCCGCTGAATTTCTTTTTTTAATTCTCCTCCTCATAATTCCATTAGTGCGTCCTATTCAGGAGCAGCCCGATAAGTCTGCCGGACAATGGAAAGCGCCACGGAGAGGTTTCTCCGGGGGTTTGGATGACCCGTGCGATGTCCCCGCTTTGTTCTGGGTAGTGTGGCCCTCAGCAGCAGAGGTTCTGCTGGTACTGAAAGATGCTCTTCAGTTCAAAAGCATACATATGCTTGAACGCTCTGTCAACATATGGTGTTCACACAGGACTGTTGCTACCCAGAGCTAGCGCTGTACCTCCTGTTGGTGCGAAATGTCAAAGAAGTGCAAATCTCACCAATCTGTATCTTCCTTCACCAACACATTCTCACTCCCAACTTGTCGTAGGTGGGCGCATGGTTGGGGCCCCGCCGGGTCACCTTTTGACGTTTTGGTCGTCCCCAGCTTGACTGGCAGTTCCCATTAAATAACCCTCGAACTCTGTGGTAACGGACGCAGAACTGATACCAAGTTAGGGTTAGCGTACCCATACCCGTACCGAGTGAGGGTACCCGAAAAAAAAAAATCACCTTTAGTAACTTCTATAAACTTAAACTCTTTCTTAGAGATTTTAATCGAGCATCATTCAAAAGCTACTTTGTTGATTTTTAACTGTATTAGCGTAGCAGCTAGCATAAGTGGCGTTCCCCTGTTACTCGCACATTTTTTTAACCGTAATGTAATACGTGAATCCCTGGCGCGAGCTGAACGGAACAATATGACATACGATATGAAAATATGAGCAATGTCGGCGTAGTTAACGAAAAACCTCCGTTGCTAAGGAAATCCAAAAAATTACTTTCATAGATTCTTCTAAAAATTACATAGATGTGTTCGCCCTCTCCAGGCGACCAAAAATGAAAATGGTTGCTATGGACCTAAAACCAACAGAAATAATTTTTTTTTAATTTTTAAAGTGGAACATCACTTTTTAATCCACACCCACCAGCCAATTAGAATCGAGTATTCACCTGAATGGTACAATATGCATTTATTGTAGGTGTCTACTGGACATCAACTCCAGTTAGTTACTCTATTGGAGGTTTACCATTACTGTTCTAATAGATGTATGTCTATAGAGATCTCTTACTACTTTTAGCCATTTAATTTATTAGATTACTTTATAAACATAAACTTTGCAATTAGTTTTATTTGTGATTTTGTTCACAGAAAGCTAGACATTACAAACTTCTATATTCCAAGAAGTAGAAAACAGTTCTACTGAATCTACCTCAAAATGTTCACTTCCTGTACATGTTCACACTCAGACTTTTGAATTGATATTGGTCTCTTGGCGCTCCCATTGACACAGTCTGAGTGTTTGCCTCGTTAAGCAATACTGGCTCTCAGTATTAACGTGTTTAAAGAGGCGACGCCAGCAAACGCATGATGGGAGTGTTTGTGTTTGCTTTGCTGGTAGAAGTCAGGCAGAGTCAACAGTGGGAGACAGAAACAGGTGGGCTTTAATGGAGGCCTTACAGGGAAAATAGGTGAAAGAGTCACAAAGCTGTGAAAGCAGGGCTCCAGTTAAAGCTTCTCTGAAGCCGCGTTAGCATCATAATATGCTAACGGAGATAATCAGACCCGTTTACTGTTTGGTCTTGGAGCCAACTTTAGCCCTAAAGACTCCCCCAAATATTTATGAGTTGGAACAGTCCACTTCTTTCTTTCTGCACCTTTGAACAACAAATTTTGACCAAAATCGCCACATCCTTAAATATTGAATGCTCTTCCTCAAAACCTGATGGCATCACAGCGGGAGAAACCATCAGAAAAGGAATGACCCAAGATCTCTTAGGGTGCTCTAAAACAAAATTAAATGTAAAAATCCACTAATGAAACCAAAAACACGCATATCGGATGTATCCCGAGCAACTATTATGGGATGGTCACAAGACTTATGGCTTTAGCGGCCATTTTGCTGCAAAAATTTGGGAAAAGAAAACTTTCACTTGAACGATCGTCACAAAATTTCCCACGCCAGGTTAAGTTTACAATAATAACAGAAGTTTAATTGACCTTTGACCTTTAGGGATCAGGTCGCCATTTAGAATTTCCCCAAAACAATCACCTTTGGTATATTTTATAAATTTAAACTCCTTCAAGAAATTTCTATCTATTCTCGAGCAACATTTGGGGAAAAATGTTGGTTTTACAGTTTGTAGATTTTTTGAAGACATTAGCTTCGCAAGCTAGCAAAAGCGGCATTTCAGGAAGTTTTGTTGACCTTTCGGGATTATTCCACCATCTTGAATTTCCCGAAAAAAATCACTATTAGTATCTTCTACAAATTTAAACTCCTCCTAGAAATTTCAAATGATCCTCGAGCAACATTTGGGTGAAAATTGTAGATTTTTTCACGTCATTAGCGTCGCAAGCTAGCAAAAGTGGCATTCCAGGAAGTTTCTTGGAATTTTCGGGATTAGTCCACCATCTTGAATTTCCCAAAAAAAATCACTATTAGTATCTTCTACAAATTTAAACTCCTCGTAGAAATTTCAAATGATCCTCGAGCAACATTTGGGTGAAAATTGTAGATTTTTTCCCGTCGTTAGGGTCGCAAGCTAGCAAAAGTGGCATTCCATAAAGTTTCTTGGACTTTTCGGGAATAGTCCGGCATCTTGAATATCCCCAAAACAATCACCTGTAGTTTCTTCAAAATTTAACAAATTTAAACTCCTCCAAGTAATTTCAGTCGATCCTCGAGCAACATTTGGGAGAAATGTTGGTTTTAAAGTTTGTAGATTTTTAACGGCATTGGCGTCGCAAGCTAGCAAAAAGTGGCGTTCCCTTTTACTCGAACATTTTTTACTGGAATATTGTAAAAATTGTTTACATGATTCCCGGGCTTGAAATGAACTAAACAAAAATAAATACATGAGCAAATGTGGGCCTGGTTAACAAAAAACCTCAGTTGCTAAGGAAATTCAAAAAATTACTTTTACCGATTCTTCTAAAAACTACATAGATTTGTTCGTCACCTCCAGGTGACCAAAAATTATAATGGTTGCCATGGAGATAAAATCAACAGAAAAGCCGCCATTTTGAGGAAGGTATTTGTTCCCCTCTACGGTCATACAACGCCACTTAAAAATATCATCTCGTTTTTCCTCTTCTCCTCTATGTTGTGAGTAACCACGATGTCACCGACCCCACCCGGCAATAACCTCTAATATAGCCAATGCATGCTGGGAAAGCAAAAGGGAGACTGAGGGAAATAAAGGGGGGAAAATGCAGAACCGCTGTGAGAAAGAGGGCAGACATGAATAATGAAAGGCACTGATGCACACGCTGCTCCATCCAGCATGGCGGCACCCCGGCTTCCCCCCCATGCTGCGCTGGTCACGGGCAAAGTGAGACAGAATGGGAGATAAATGGCCCGAGAAGCGAAGGGATGGATTTTCATGGATTTTTAAGCTGGTAGTTAGCAAGTTTTTCTTGCTTTTAGGAGGAGGAAGCATGATTGGTTTCATCTGAGGACACAAACTTCAACAAAACATGAGCACAAACGGTATTTAGATCTAAAAAATGAGAAGAGAATATCCTGGAAATCTTTATTTTCGGTTTGGTAGCACCTTATAGACGTCCTCCAGCTGTCTGGACCTTTCAGCTTGTTTCTGTACCAAGCTCGATATCTTCACATGTAATTAAACAGAAGTTTCCTCTTTCCAAGGACAAAGCTTTCATTCAGAAATCCCGCAAACCACAAAGGTTTCTTGCAAATGTTGGTGTTTTTGCAAACTTGAGGGCCTTTCCCCTGGAGTCCGACTGTATCCAGATGGACAGTGCGTTTGTTTCATCCAGACTTCTTTCATTTCCTCCTCAGGAGTCCGAGCTGGAAGAGTTTCTGGATTGTAAAACTTCTTCACAAACTGGTGCAAAGTTGAGCTTTTAATGGCTGCTTTGTATTCTACTGTAGAATTTTTTTTTATTTTTTTATTTTTACTACCTCAAAAAAGAACATTTGCATAATTTCTGTTGCTCCCTGACAGCTTATTTTACATCATCGCTTTGAAAAGGAAATTTTGCTGTATTTTATTCAGGTGTGAATTAAAACAAAATAAGTCCCTTTGCTTTGTTTGAGGAGTTGAATCAACGCTATTGTTTTATATTTTTTATAAATAAAGGATATACTCACCAAAAATGCAAAGGCCAGACAGTTTTAATTGGTTCCATTGACTGTATATGAACTGGACTGAGTGAGTGGGACGTCAGAGTCCGAGTAAATGAAGTGAATTCAGGTGCAAAACGAATGTTGGAGCCAAACATCATCATTAAACATTGATTGGTCCAAAAATCTGTCAATCAAATTAATGTTGGACATGGGGCACCGCCTACTGTTTTTGAGGCATCTGATTGGTCAGTTTAAAAACAGTAGAAGAACAAGAATGGTTATTCTGACAAACAGATTATTTCTCCATTGAACTCTATGGGATTTTGGCTTCCTGGAATCAGCAGGTGCGTCCTGTTTGGAACACTTGTCCAGTTCTCATATACAGCCAATGGTCCTTCACTACTTAGTGCTCTATAGAGTATGTCCACCAATTTTTTTGGGGTATCCGGATTTAATAATCCATAATCCAGTGCCGTGGAAATCTCTGCAAAGAACTAAGGTGCATCGATGCTCACTAGATTGGCAAATAATATAGACCACAATGCATTTAGTTTCTAGTAAATCATCCAAGTTTTCAACATCTGAACTCATTCATCAATAGTCTTTATAAAACGTTCTTATTTACTAAGTTTTTACTTCAGCTAAAATAAAAAAGGGAGTGAGTTTGGGTTGAATTGCATTAAGGTTAGACTGTAGTGAAGGAATTCTGACAAACCTGTTGTGATGACAACAGAACATGACAAGAACCAAGAAAATATCACTAAACATCCAAACTAGAATTCACAATCATCCCATTCTGTGTAATAAAACCATTGCCTTAAGGTTTCATCACCTTCCGTACCTTTATATATGAGAGATAATAAGTAGTGTAACTTTTTTTAACGGTTGAAAAAGAAATACATCATAAGTTTGCACTGAACATTTGATTAAATTGTTTATTAATGTTCAGAATTTGTTAATGAATTACCTCAAAATGTTGTGATACGTCTAATATCTTGGGTTTCTAGTGATGTCATGTCTAGTGAGAAGGTGATTTTGTTGTTAGATCATTGATGTTTAGAAATAGATGGTATTTAATGCTAACATAAGGTCATGATAACTGGAAAATGATGTTTGGAGAAGTTGTCTTTTAGTTTAGGCCAGTACCATGTTAGCCAAAAAAGCTAGCTCATTACTAAAATACTAGCTAAACTCCAAAATAGCCTAAAATTCCTCAGTAAAAATAAAATAAATTAGCTTGTGCTGAAATTGAAGCTAAACTCTAAATTAGTCAAAAAAACTAGCTTGTTGCTTAATTACTTGCTAAACTAGGAAATAACCTAACATTTCTCAATAAACTAAATTAGTCAAAAATGTTAGCATGTTGCTTAAATATGAGCTAAACTCCAAATTAGCCCAAGAAAACCATAGTAAATTCCAAATTAGCCAAAAAAGCTAGCTCGTTGCTAAAATACTAGCTAAATTCCAAAATAGCCTAAAATTCCTCAGTAAAAGTAAACAAAAATGAGCTTGTTGCTAAAATTGAAGCAAAACTCTAAATTAGCCCATAAAAACCTCAGTAGATAACAAAATTGCCAAAAACGTTTGCATGTTGCTAGAATATTAGCTAAATTCCAAATTAGCATCAAAAACCCAGTAGATAACAAATTAACCAAAAAAGCTAGCTTGTTGCTAAATGTCGAGCTAAATTTCAAAACACCCTAAAATACCTCAATAAACTAAATTAGTCAAAAACGTTAGCATGTTGCTTAAATATGAACTAAACTCCAAATTAGCCCAAAAAACCTTTTTTGATTCCAAATTAGCCAAAAAAGCTAATTCGTTGCTTAAATGCTAGCTAAACCCCAAAAGAGCCTAACATTTTTCAGTAAAAGTAAAAATATTTAGTTTGTAGCTAGAATATTAGCTAAATTCCAAATTAGCATCAAAAACCTCAGTAGATAACAAATTAGCCAAAAAAAGAGCTAGCTTGTTGCTAAATTTCAAAACAGCCTAAAATTAATCAATAAACTAAATCAGTCAAAAACATTAGCATGTTTCCTAAATATGAACTAAACTCAAAATTAGCCCAAAAAACCTTAGTAAATTCCAAATTAGCCAAAAAAGCAAAAAAGCAAGTTCGTTGCTAAAATACTAGCTAAACTCCAAATTAGCCTCCTCCGTTAAAGTGAAAAATGTTAGCTTGTAACTAAACTCTAAATTAGCCAATATAAACCTCAGGAGATAATAAATTAGCCAAAAACATTAGCATGTTGTTAAAACATTAGCTAAATTCCAAATTAACATAAATCTCAATAGATAACAAAATAGCCTAAAAAGCTAGCTAGCTGCTTAATTACTAGCTAAACTCCAAATTAGCACCAAAAAATCTTAGTAAATTCCAAATAAGCCAAGAAAGTGCGCTCATTCTAAAATGCTAGCTAAACTCCAACGTAGCCTAAAATTCCTCAGTAAAAGTAAACAAGAATTAGCACGTTGCTAGAATATTAGCTAAATTCCAAATTGGCATAAAAAACCTCAGTAGATAACGAATTAGCCTAAAAAGCTAGCTTGTTGTTAAATTTCAAAGTAGCCTAAAATTCCTCAATAAACTAAATTAGTCAAAAACATTAGCATGTAGCTGAAATATGAGCTAACCTCAAAATTAGCCCAAAAAACCTGAGTAAATTCCAAATTAGCCAAAAAAGCTAGCTCGTTGCTAAAATACTAGCTAAACTCCAAAATAGCCTAAAATTCCTCAGTAAAAGTAAAATAAATTGGCTTGTGCTGAAATTGAAGCTGAACTCTAAATTAGTAAAAAAAAAAAAAAAACTAGCTTGTTGCTTAATTACTTGCTAAACTCTAAAATAGCCGACATTTCTCAATAAACTAAATTAGTCACAAATGTTAGCATGTTGCTTAAATATGAGCTAAAGTCCAAATTAGCCCAAAAAAACCATAGTAAATTCCAATATAAACCTCAGGAGATAATAAATTAGCCAAAAACATTAGCATGTTGTTAAAAGATTAGCTAAATTCCAAATTAACATAAAAAATCTCTGTAGATAACAAAATAGCCAAAAAAGCTAGCTAGCTGCTTAATTACTAGCTAAACTCCAAAATAGCCTAAATTTCACCAATAAACTTAGTCTAAAATGTTAGCATGTTGCTAAAATACTAGCTAAACTCTAATTATTTTCTAAATGACTCTAACAGATGAAAACAGACCATGAATATATGTAAAGGCTTGTTTCTAATCTACTTAAAAGATTTTTTTATTCGTTTTGCTTAATATTTCAAAAACTATAAAATCTATAAATACTAAATAAATTGCTGAAGTGAGATTGAGTTTTTACACATCGAAAAACGTACGTAAAGGAGCAGGAGAATCACTTTAGTGTGAATGCTGACCAAGCAATCACACAACAAAACATGACACGGCGGGATGGCCGAGAGGACTCGATAAAAGCCCTCAAACATGACGGCAGCAAGTCTGTTTTCATGGTCGCCATAAATGCATTCAGAGACGAAAATGATGCTGGAACAAACTGGCTTTCCGCTGCACACTTGACCGACTTGCTGAAATCTGGACGCGGAGTCAAAGGGAGCGCCTCCGTGATGTAGTCACATCGAGGTCAGCGCCGTGAGCGTAGGTGAGTGAGCTTAAAGAAAATAGCAGCTGAGCTTTGAGTGCAGGAACACTTGAAACTAAAGCAAGGCGCTCCTCTTCTTTGGGGATCAGACTCTCCTCAGATATTCATGACTGTATTTGTCAGCTGCGAGCAGCTGTGTGAATACTCAGACTTCCTGAATAACTATCTTTTAACCTCAAGGCATCAGCCTGCATCTCATTACGGCGGTGAGGATTTTAGTTTTTTTTTTCTACCCCTCACCTGAGCTGCAGTCGAGCTGCTCAATTCCAATTACGGCGCCGGTGATTGCATCGCCGTCACAAAGGCCTGCAAGTCCGGCGCCGGCTATTGTTGATGCAAGGATAATTCAGAGGGGGCCGCATCCGTCTTGTCATCAAGAATAAACATGCTTGTTAGGTTGTGTGCGCGCGCTCCCGGCGCGTGCGATTCACCTTTTGGGCCGCGCAGGGTTTTACTGGACCGGGGGGTCGATAGATCAATTCTGAGGGGAAGGCACACTCAGCAAAGCCAGAATAGCTCTTGAAAGGCCACGGCAATCAGTCTCAGCCAGGCCTGTCCCCTAATCATCCAGTAGAGATTTTTATTGTGAATGGAAGCTTTTTTTTTTCTTTTCTTTTTTTTTTTTTTAGCAAACTTGCACTTGAGCTCCTCCATTGAAGTCAAATGTGCAGCCAGCACAGATATGGATAATTGAAATTGATCCACAATCAGTCCTAAATGGGTACTGCTCTTTTTTTTTTTTTTTAGGCTGTTTAACATTTGCCACTTTATAAAACTAGAAATATAGCAGCTGGCAGCAAAGCTTTGAGTTAATCTAACAATACGCAGGAGCAGGAAAACTGGAGTCTTGGTGCTTGAAATGCAGCTCCTTGTTCTCCTCCTCCATTGAGGTTTAACTCAATTAATTAAATTGTTTCTGCCTCAGAGAAAAAGCTTTTTTTAACCAACAAATCTGTGGAAAATTGTGAAAATCTCTTTTCTGTTCCTCATATGCAGAAAAAACAAGTTTTCTACATTGAAGTGATTTTAATTTATTAAACTTTACGTGAAATTAAATGTTAAGTGTTCCTTATTCCCTATAAAGTGCGGATATATCTACACTAATCGATTATTTTTTTCCGATTATTCAACTAATCATATCATGTGCAAAGTGGATGTAAAGCAAACATCTTAAACATAATTAGCTTTAAGCTAACTAAAAACTAGATATACAGCATTACCTGCAATAATGCTAGTGTGAATGCTGTTAGCTGAATTTTGCTGCTAGAGATGCTAGTGCTGAAAGCTGAAGATGCTGAAATTGATGGCTAAAACGCTGAAGCTGATAGCCAGCTAAAATATTAGCTAAATGCCTAAAAAATAAATGCGAATAACAATAAAAGGTTAGCCAAAACAGCTAGCATGTAGCTGAAATATTAGCTAAATTCCAAATTAGCCTAAAGAACAAAAAAAAAGCCTAAATTAGCCAAAATAGCTAGCATGTAATTGAAATATTAGCTAAACTCTAAAACAGCGTAAAAAACAATAAAAAGCCCAAATTTGCCAAAATAGCTAGCCCATAACTGAAATATTAGCTAAACTCCAAATTATCCTAAAAGCTAGCCAAAATTCTAAGTTAGCCAAAACAGCTAGCATAGTGCTAAAATATTAGCTAAACTCCAAATTATCCTAAGGAACTGGAAAACATTTCTAAATTTGGCCAAAACAATTAGCATTAGTGCAATGTTAGCTAAACTCCAAATTATCCTAAAAGCTGGCCAAGAGTCTAGGTTAGCCAAAACGCTAGCATAATGCTAAAATATTAGCTAAACTCCCAATTATCCTAAAGAACTGGAAAATATTTCTAAACTTGGCCAAAACAACTGGCATTAGCGCATATTAGCTAAACTCCAAATTATCCTAAAAGCTAGCCAAAATTCTAAGTTAGCCAAAACAGCTAGCATAATGCTAAAATATTAGCTAAACTCCAAATTATCCTAAGGAACTGGAAAACATTTCTAAATTTGGCCAAAACAATTAGCATTAGCGCAATGTTTGCTAAACTCCAAATTATCCTAAAAGCTGGCCAAGAGTCTAGGTTAGCCAAAACGCTAGCATAATGCTAAAATATTAGCTAAACTCCCAATTATCCTAAAGAACTGGAAAACATTTCTAAATTTGGCCAAAACAATTAGCATTAGCGCATATTAGCTAAACTCCAAATTATCCTAAAAGCTAGCCAAAATTCTAAGTTAGCCAAAACAGCTAGCATAATGCTAAAATATTAGCTAAACTCCAAATTATCCTAAGGAACTGGAAAACATTTCTAAATTTGGCCAAAACAATTAGCATTAGCGCAATGTTTGCTAAACTCCAAATTATCCTAAAAGCTGGTCAAGAGTCTAGGTTAGCCAAAACGCTAGCATAATGCTAAAATATTAGCTAAACTCCCAATTATCCTAAAGAACTGGAAAACATTTCTAAATTTGGCCAAAACAACTGGAATTAGCGCATATTAGCTAAACTCCAAATTATCCTAAAAGCTAGCCAAAATTCTAAGTTAGCCAAAACTGCTAGCATAATGCTAAAATATTAGCTAAACTCCAAATTATCCTAAAGAACTGGAAAACATTTCTAAATTTGGCCAAAACAATTAGCATTAGCGCAGTATTAGCTAAACTCCAAATTATCAGAAAAGCTAGCCAAGAGTCTAAGTTAGCCAAAACAGCTAGCATAATTCTAAAATATTAGCTAAACTCCAAACATTTTAACGGGTCGGAACAGTTTGATAAGTTTATTTTCCAATAAAAATCTGGACCACGCCGGAGGCTTTAGCGACCCGAGACTGGAATAGTGAAAGAATTCGGATCAGCTTTACCTTCAGTGTTGATGTTCTAAATCGACAAAAGCAACGCTTTGTTTTTAACTTCAGAATTCACTAGAATCGTGTTGGGTGCATCAATGGCTAATAAGCTTTGTCAAATAAAAAAAAAAAAAAATACATAGATTAACACAATTTAGAATGGCTTTTAACGTTTAATTGTTGGTGGCACTTTATATTTGTTTTATTGAATTCTTATTTATTTTACTGCGAACTCCTGTTCATTTTATGGTAATTTTTTTAAGTCTTTCTTTTATTAAGAAGCACTTTGGTACCCCAAAAGACGTAAATAAACTTTTATTCTTTCATTCACAATTTCAAAGTTAAATCATTTAAGTTTCATATTAAGTTTGCACAATATTTCTTTGTATTAAACAAATTTAATTTGTTTTTATGTGAATTAAGAGCTTCTGTAAATGTATTTAAGAACTAATATTGCCTTATTTCATATTTTTTTACACTTTTTGGAAATACATTTTCTCAAAAAATAATCTTTTTTGGGTGAATTAATTTATTATTATTATGATTTATTCATTTTTTTAATGCGTCCAGTAAAAGCAAAGGACGTTGTTCCGTGGAAAACTCCATATCCTGTCTGAAACTCCTTAAAATCCTGTTTACCTAAAGTGGGCACACGGCGTTCACGCTGCTGTTTCCTTCCAGCCCCTCTGCTGTATAACAATATTACTTTAAAAGAGAACTAATCAGTTTTGTGTGCATTTATAGTCGGTGCGACCGAGCGGCGTAATGTGATTATTTGATCAAAATGCAGCTCCCGGAGCCAGCCGATGTTTGTTTGAACGCCGACTGAAGGGTGCAAATTAAGGATCATCTTTCCCGCCGTACGGAGACATTCATCATCCCAGAGACGCGCGTTCACGGCCGCTTTAGTGACAGAGATTACTCGCCTTTCGGACGCCTCCTCTGGGAATTCTTGAAATATTCCGGACTTCTCGACGGTCATCGTCTCCCTGAGTGGAGTTGTTGGGGTGGGGGGTAGGAGGGTGGGAATGGCATCAGGCATTTTAGCAACACATAATTGCATTTCCAAGCTCCATTTTTTAATCAAAGGAAATTTAATTAAACTTGGAGCCTTTCCTGATTTCCTGTTGGCTTTGATGCATTTGAAATGAAATGGGAAACCGCCCGACGTTTTCCCGGGAATATTACTGCGCTGCGGGGGCGACTCCTGTGGTGTCTCTGGCTGTTTTTCCTCCTCAAAACCTGCGACCACTCATTCCACATACAGTAACTGCCTTTCTGAGCGCTTCATGCTCCACCTGACAGACAGAGGTAGCAGTGTTGGCGGGTTTTTGTTTTTTTTTCTCCCCCCCCGGCAAACTCTATCTCAGAAGAAAGGAGATAAGAGGAGGTGCTGTGTTGGGATATGTGCTGTTGGAAGGAGGCGTCCCGCACAGATAAGGTCTTAAGGCTGGCTGTCGGAGGCAAAGGTATATCTGTCTGAGATTATGTCCAGATGATGGCTTCATCTTTAGAGTCGGTTTTCAGGATGGCGAGACGAGAGTTTGCAGACTTTCTGAGTCAGAGGAGGTCTGGACGCTTGTTCCACGTGTGTCTACCTGCTCCTTGTTACATCCTGGTGTTTTTCTGGGAGGTGTGGCCAATGTGCCTTAATTGACACTAGGGCTGCCACAAACGATTATTTTAATAGTCGACTAATCACCGATTATTTTTTCCGATTAGTCGACTAATCGGTTCATGGGCAAAGTGGATGTAAAGATGCTGAAGTTGATAATCAGCTAAAATATTAGTTAAATGCCAAATTAGCTAATAAATAAAAAGAGCCAAAGTTAACCAAAATAGCTAGCATGCTGCTGAAATATTAGCTAAACTCCAAATTAGCCTTAAAAAAAACGGAAAAATCCTATATTAGCCAAAACAGCTAGCATATAGCTGAAATATAAGCTAAACTCAAAAATTGCCTAAAAAAACTTAAAAAAGCTTAAGTTAACCAAAATAGCTAGCATGTTGCTGAAATATTAGCTAAACTCCAAATTAGCCTTAAAAAAACGGAAAAATCCTATATTAGCCAAAACAGCTAGCATATAGCTGAAATATAAGTTAAACTCAAAAGTTGCCTAAAAAACTTAAAAAAGCTTAAGTTAACCAAAATAGCTAGCATGCTGCTGAAATATTAGCTAAACTCCAAAATAGCCTTAAAAAAAATGGAGATGGTACTTGACTCTAAACTGTAGCTCTGATATTGCTCGCAATTTTTTTTATTTTTTTGCAATGCTAATGCTAGCTTGGGGTTTGGTTTTAATAGGCTAGCTAGTGGGAGAGTGTAAACAAAGGAATGCTGGGGCAAATAGATCCAATAGCGTCTTTGTTTTCTTCGTCTGAGCTGGAATTTGGCTCCAAACTGTAGCTGCGATATTTCTCACGATTTTTTTTTTTCGATACACAAATTTTAGCTTGGGGCTGTAATGGGTTAGCTAGCACGAGAGATTGTAAACACAGAAGTGCTGGGGCAAATAGATCCATTAGCGTCTTTGTTTTCCTTGTCTGAGTTGGAATTTGGCTCCAAACTGTAGCTGCGATATTTCTCACGATTTCTTTTTTTTCGATACACAAATTTTAGCTTGGGGCTGTAATGGGTTAGCTAGCACGAGAGATTGTAAACACAGAAGTGCTGGGGCAAATAAATCCATTAGCGTCTTTGTTTTCCTTGTCTGAGTTGGAATTTGGCTCCAAACTGTAGCTGCGATTTTTCTCACGATTTTTTTTTTTCGATACACTAATGTTAGCTTGGGGCTGTAATGGGTTAGCTAGCGCAAGAGATTGTAAACACAGAAGTGCTGGGGCAAATTAGATCCATTAGCGTCTTTGTTTTCTCCGTCTGAGTTGGTTTGGCTCCAATTGTTTTTGCTGATATTTCTCACGATGTTCTTTTTTCGATACACAAATTTTAGCTTGGGGCTGTAATGGGTTAGCTAGCGCGAGAGATTGTAAACACAGAAGTGCTGGGGCAAATAGATCCATTAGCGTCTTTGTTTTCCTTGTCTGAGTTGGAATTTGGCTCCAAACTGTAGCTGCGATATTTCTCACGATTTTTTTTTCGATCTACACTAATGTTAGCTTGGGGCTGTAATGGGTTAGCTAGCGCGAGAGATTGTAAACACAGAAGTGCTGGGGCAAATAGATCCATTAGCGTCTTTGTTTTCCTTGTCTGAGTTGGAATTTGACTCCAAACTGTAGCTGCGATATTTCTCACAAATATTTTTTTGGCTACGCTAACGTTAGCTTGGGGCTGTAATGGGCTAGCTAGCACGAGAGATTGTAAACAAAGAAATGCTGGGATATCAACTTCCGTGCCAACAGTCTGGTCCACAACCCAGAAGCAAGTTTCCTTTGAACCACATGCGCTCTGCAGAAACTATGTCCTAAAAAACAAATTTTTTTTTTTTTTTTTTTTAGGCTTAAAAAAAAAGACAAAATCATAAGTAAAAGACTATTTGGAACGATTTTACAATAAATAAAAATATATGTGGAGTACGACTTTAAATAGATGTTTTTACCAAGTAATTTTCCAGCATCTTGATGGTTAAAAAAAACAAAAAACGGTGCCTTTCATGTTAGTGAGAAACTGCCTACTTATTCTGGATGTATTAATACAATAATGTAGCACAAAGGCTGCAGGAGCTCAACACAAAACAAGACGTCAAGTAGAAGCAATTATATCTGATGCACTTTCTATGATCCATGCAAAGTGTTGGCGATGAGTCACAGTTTGTCCCAATTAGACCTGCTACTTATGGTTATTTTGATGCTGACTAATCCAATCATATTAACCAATAATCATATTCTTTTAGTTAGTCACGATTGATTTCATATCATTTCTTTATAATTTTGTTTTTATTCTAATAGAAAAATTATTAAATAAAAAAATATGATCACAAAAGAAAGGATTTTTGCCACTTTTGGTGCTGTTTTTTGAAAAACACCTTTTTTAAAAATAAACCTGAAAACAGTATTATTAAACTCTCGTGAGGTGCCACACACCTGATGCTGTGCGGACTTTTTGAAAATAGCAATAGTGTAGGTGTTCAGGAACCAGTATAATGGGAAAATAAACTTCTCTTATTTCTTGTTTGCAAAGTATATGAATAAAAATCCTTCAGTACAGATCAGAAACACAATAATCTCTGGGCTGGAGTGTTAAAAATAAAGATGTTTTTGGGCATAACTAAAGCTTTTTCTTTTAGATAGACGTCATAGATTAAAAAAAATGACCTTATGAAACACAAACTGTTGTTGAATATTTATAGCTACTTTATAAATGTTTTTAAAGATTTATGTCATTTTAAAATACAATTTATTTGCATGAAGGTAGATAAAATGTCTGTTTTTGGTGTTTTATATTTGTTTTTAAACTTTTAAAATAATAAAAAAAAATTCCTGAGATATAAAAATGTAAAAAAAAATTCAAAATTTCATTCATGAGTACTTCTTCATTTAGATCGTTGTGAATCCGGAACAGACAAAAAAAAAATCATACACTGGGGGCCACAAACTTGCAATTCTGAGCTGTCAGCAACAGAGACGGGAATGGGGGCGGGGTTGCTTCGGTCCAGCCAACGATTCAAGGCAGTTTCCTAACAAACCCCTTCTACTCTGCTGAAACGATGTCTAGAAAACAATATGGGTTTTTTAATTTTTTGCTAAAAAAAAGCTCTTTTAAAAGAACACACGGAATGCTTTTAAGAAATTTTCTGCATTATAATTTTTTTTTCAGGTGTTTACAGATGTTGAAGTGATTTTGAGACACGGCAAAACTTTAGACTGGGTGTCATTATGAATATGCTAAAGCGGCTAACGTGTAACCGTGTAGGACTGTGTTTTTTCTTAGTTTTTATTTTATCTTTTTATTTTAATAAAAAGTTAGTGTAGCATTTTTATCAGTCTGTTTCTTCCAGGTTTCAAAGTTGGGAATTACACTTATTAAGAATGCGCTAACACAGCTAACGGTTCTAACACGGCTAACGTTTAGCATGTTCCAAACAAGTTCCTGTTAAAGAGTCTGACTGACTAACGGACTTATCTTTGGTTCTTTTGTCTTGCTTTAGCGGTATCAGCCTGTTTTTTATGTTTCAAACGAGGTTGGGAGTTACAGACTGAGATAAAGCTAACGTAGCTAACGTTTAGCATAAGTTCTGGAGTTCCTGTGGACGCAGTTTATATATACTTCTGATTCTTGTCTCGCTTTATTTAGTTTGGTGTGCTTTATGTTTGACACAAGTTTGAAATTAGAAAATTTGTTTTATAATCTGATACGTGAAAAATTGGTGTATTTGACCTTCAGATGTTTTTTAGGTATTATTAAAAAGGAAAGCCCCAAAGCTTCACGAAGCTTTATTTGCTAATTTGGTTTTTCCTGACTTGTCTTTTTTTTAAAGAAAATTCTAGAGTTGTCTTTGTTCTGTTCTCTTTGTATTTCAGCTTTGCCTGTTCTATGTAAAATTTCCATAAAACCTGTCCTGCCTAATTAGCACAAGCTAACGATGCTAGCGCTAATAAGATTTGCTAACGTCAAGACCCATATCTGCTTTAAACAATGCAAACTTGTTTTCTCATCTTTAATTGTCACCCAAACTCCATGGCCTGGTGGTGGAGTGTCCGCCTTGAGAATAGAAGGTCATGAGTTCAAATCCAAGGTCGTTCTAAAGACTTTAAAAGGAGGGCCTAATTATGGGGGTTGGATTGTGGGTTAAACCACCAAATGGTTCCCTGGTGCGTCGCTGTCTGCAACTCGCCCCTCCCTCAGGATATGGGTCAAACGCAGAGAACAAATGTCACAAATCCAGGTGTTCTGATGAAGCCTTTCCGCTGACTAATCACTGCTGTCTCAGTGAAAGGTGTTTGCCACACACAGACCTTTTTGAGGCTCCGCCCCTTCCGTGCACATCTGTCTTGATTTGTGCGTCGGAGTTTGAATCGGAGTTTGTGCATCGAAGTGTCAGGGAGCCAAGCAGAGCTGGGAGGAAACAGCTGTCTCTGCGTGTGTCAGGCTCAGGATCTGACGGCCTAAGGCTACGCCACGGCGCTCGGCGAGCGATGACAGCCGTCGAAACTGACAAAAACAGAGACACGTGCGCACACCTGGATCAGGGCGTGAAGGTTATTCAGGGAGCCTTTGGGTGTTTGCTCGTTAAAACCCCCCATTAGTGATTTTTATGTCCTGAAGCATTTCTGGTCTGCAAGGACTTGATTGTTTTTGCAATTCTTCTTTCTTACGGAGTGAAATTGAAATTTCCATGTAAGTACCCGAAAATTAATTTGGAGCTAAGTGAACCCCCCCAAAAAAAGGATGACATCACAGTGGAACAAACCATAAAAAAATGGGGGTAAAAAACCCCTCAAACACTCGTGTCAGGATTATCCAAAAATTATTATGGGATGGCCACAGGAAGGTGTGAAAACTGGTGACTTTCACAGTTTAAACGACCTTTACAAAAATTCACACGTGCCACCATGTTATTTCTACAACCATAACCGAGAATTTGTTGACCTTTTACCTCCGGAAGAGGCGGCCATCTTGAAAAAAATCCACCTTTAGAACCAGCTACAAATTTAACCTTCACTCTACTGACCGATAACTCCAAATTCATCATTAAGAAGCTACAAATGTTGGTATGAAAGTTTGTAGATTTTGATTGGTGTTAGCGTGGCGAGCTAGCCAAAGTGGTGTTTCCCTTTTGTTACATATTTATCGATGGAATATTGTTAACATTCAATACACGAGATGTTGACTCAAGATGAACAAAACAATATAACATACAATATAAATATATTAGTAATATGGGCGTGGCGAGCAAAAAACCCACGTTGCTAAGGAAATCAAAAAATTTACTTTTGCAGATTCTTCTAAAAATGACATAAATCTGTTTGTCACATCTAGGCAAGCAAAAAATAAAATGGTTGCTATGGAGATAAAACCTAAATTGAACCACCATTTTGAAAATAAGTGTTTTTTTCATGAATTTGCCACGTGCTGATCCGACCAGGGTGGAAGAGGCAGAGGGGGAGAATGAGGGCGAGTCCTCAGCCAGAGAGGGCGGGTCCAAAGGACGTAGTGAGGGCGAGGATGGGAAATTTCCCATAGGAAATGAATAAGACCAAGCGATTACCCATGATTCCTAGGAACCTTCTGTTAAGAGCATGTTTCCTCTAAATGGAACCTTCTAGAACATTTGAAAGCTGTTGATGCTATTAAAGCTCCCAAGGCCATGAAAAACTTGTAAAAGCTCTTTAAACCCTTTAAGGCTGCCAAAATCTAAGTTATTAAAATCTACAAAAATCAATAAAAAGTTTTAAAAATACCTCTAAATGTTTCAAAAATCAACACATTCTCACTCACATATTGACGTTCGGTTAAGGACTCCTCCGCGTCACTTTTTGACGTCATGAGTGTCCCCTACTCGTCGGTTTTTGATGTGCTGGCTATTCATAAAATTAAGAGTCTGCAACCTTCGGGACGCGGTACCGGACCGGAACTGATCCTCGGTTCGCGTCCAGTACCAGTACAGTACCCTAACCCAGTACCAGACACGGTACTGTACCTGAAATGGTTCCGGACGCAGTACCAGGGGGCGAACTGGGACCAGATTGAGGTATTGATACTGGGTTAGACTTCTAGTGTGCTTCGCGTCCAGGTACTGGCCCTGTTCTGGTTCTGGGGACCCGTGATTTGGACACGTTTGACTGTCCCATACTCATCGCTTTTTTTGTAAAATCAAGGCTCCGCAACTCTCGGGACATGGTAACGAATCCGGTACAGGGCGTTGACTGGTCGTCGGGACGTGTCCAGTACTGGTGCCCTAAGCCGGCACTGGACGTGTTTACTAGATGTGGTGCAGATGCAGTACCTGGTGCAAACCGGTACAGAGTTAGGCTTAGGGTTGCGTCCCGGCACTGGACTGGTTCCTGTTAGGGACCCGTGATTTAATGGGAACAGCAAGCACATCATAAAAACGATGAGTTGGGGACACCCAAAAGGTCCATTGTGTGGAGAATTGGAATGAGAATGTGTTGAAAAAACAGCTCTAAAAATATTTCAAAAATAGCTTTATGAAGCCATTTAAGTCATTTAAAATAACTTTTAGAAGCAATGAAAAGCTATGCATAAATCAAAATGAATAAGACCAAGCTATTACCCATGATTCCTCAAAACCACGAGTAAAGTGCTACTCATGACTGTTAATGATTGTATCAGAAAAGTGGTTTTCTTTACTGTTTAAAAAGAATTATTGCATTTATCTTCACATCTCTACAACTTTTTCAGCAGTATTAGACTTTGGCTTTTTAGTTTTATAAGTGGACCCACATAATGCAAAATTTTATCATGTTTAGCGCCATCTAGTTGTGATTTTAAGAGCCTCTGAACATCTTCGCGCCCATTGAAAAGGCTTGAAATCCTGTTTTTTTATTTTCGTTTCCTGCCTCCCTCATTATGTCTGAACACTCTTTCTTTATAGAGCTTTAAACTTCTTTGTGAGTCTGACTGTTTTTGTCTTTTAAAGGGTGTTTCAAGGGTTTTTTTTTATAGTCTAAGGCCTTTCGCTGACTGACTGTGACAATGAATAAAAGGCAAAAACACAGATCAAATGCTTGGTTGGCGTTGACACGGAGCATGAAACTTTCCCGCCTTTCTCCTGGCTCTCCGTCGTTCCCCGTCTGTCTGCGCATCCTTTCATCACGCACACAAAATGTCAGCCTTGTGTTCCACCTACACAGTGCTCACTCACACAAAATAACCTGTCACAGCCTCGCGTTTGCGTGCCAAATCCTCGCTGCAGACATGAGATTACGGCGCGCGGCCGCGGCGGCAGAGGCCAGTAAACCGTAACACTTATTGCCAGATGCAAACACGCAGGTACGGTTGTCGCGTACGCTCATGAGAAGCTCTTCTTTTTTTTTTTCGCTCAATTTGTCAAATGTCATAGCTTGAAAGGTCAGCCTCCCCACGTGTTGTGCCTGAGATAAACCAGCCCGCCGCCTCCTCTCATCTCCATGTGGCTGTGACGTTCTTTATTGACCTATAAAGCCTACCTGCAGCTCAACGTCTCCCTCTGGAGATTCAGAAGAACTCTTTTGAAGGCGCGGCGTGTTTCCGCAGAAATGCGGAGGCACGGCGGCGTGGATTCATGTACTCACTTCGCCAGCTGCGGCGCTTTGATGGATGGCGTGTGACAAGTGTGTGGAGTCAGCCCTTTGGTGGGAGCCCGCCGGGGCAGGAGGATGCCCTTGTCCTTTCGCATTTCAGAGCGTATCTTTTTCTTTCTGCCGCTCTCGGGCCGGCGTGCGTACCCAAAGGCTCGCCGTGATCGATAGGCAGCTTGACTTTGAAACGACAGCGGATAAAATATTCTCTCTGTGCCGTACCCAATCAGGAAGTTGAAATGAAACAACATTTTGATGTTGTTTTAGGCAGCAGCTGCAGATAAAAGAGTGTTTGAAGATATTTGGACCGTGAACAAAAATGACAAAGCCAATAAAGTGCAGAGGAAAAAACCATGTAACCCATCACAACAACTGTATTCGTCTCCTAAAAGAGAAGTTTTATGTTTCCCTGCTTTTGTAAAGTTTGAGGCATTAGCATCAAATTAGCACACATTCTCCTTATTTTGGCAAACTGTAACCAGCAAAAATAATTAGTTTAGATTTTTTACTAGAGCAAAAATATAGTTTCATTTATTGTGTAAATGCTTAGTCAACATTAAGTGTAGCTAATATTTTAGCTAACGTTTTTGGCTAATTTGGTATCTACTGAGGTTTTTATAGGCTAATTTAGAGTTTAGCTTCTATCTTAGCAATATGCTAACGTTTTTTGGCTAATTTGTTATCTACTGAGGTTTTATGGGCTAATTTAGAGTTTAGCTTCTATTTTAGCAACATGCTACATTTTTGACTAATTTAGTTTACAGAGGAATTTTAGGATATTTTTGAGTTTAGCTAGTGTTTAAGCAATATGCTAGATTTTTTTTTGGCTAATGTAGCATCTACGGAGGTTTTATTGTGCTAATTTGGAGTTTAGCTAATATCATGATCACGTTTTTTGGCTAATGTAGCATCTACGGAGGTTTTATTGTGCTAATTTGGAGTTTAGCTAATATCATGATCACGTTTTTTGGCTAATTTAGAATTTAGTTTCTATTTTAGCAATAGGCTATTGTTTTTTGGCCAATTTTTTATCAACTGATATTTTTACAGGCGAAAACAGAGTTTAGATTCTATTTTAACAACATGCTATGTTTTTGATAAATTTAGTTTACTGAAGTATTTTAGACTATTTTTGAGTTTAGGTGATATTTAAGCAATACGCTAGCTTTTTTTGGCTAATGTATCATCTACTGAGGTTTTATTGTGCTAATTTGGAATTTAGCAAACATGTTTACACCATGATCATGTTTTTTGGCTAATTTGTTATCTACTGGGGTATATGGGCTGATTTAGAATTTAGCTTCTATTTTAGCAATAGGCTAATGTTTTTTGGCCAATTTATTATCTGAGGTTTTTATAGTCAAATTTAGTGTTTATCTTCTATTTTAGCAACAAGTTAACGTTTTTGACTAATTTAGTTTCCTAAAGTATTTTAGACTATTTTGGAGTTTAGCTAGTATTTAAGCAATATGCTAGCTTTTTTAGGCTAATGTAGCATCTACTGAGGTTTTATTGTGCTAATTTGGAGTCTAGCTAATATCTTTACACCATGATCAAATTTTTTGGCTTATTTGTTATCTACTGGGGGTTTTGGGCTAATTTTGAGCTTAACTAATATTTTAACAGTATGCTGACATTTTTTGGCTAATTTGTTATCTACTGAGGTTTTATGGGCTAATTTAGAGCTTAGCTTCTATTTTAACAACATGCTACGTTTTTGACTAATTTATTTTACTGGGGAATTTCAGGCTATTTTTGAGTTTAGCGAGTATTTAAGCAATATGCTAGCTTTTTTGGCTAATGTTTCATCTACTGAGGTTTTCTTGTTCTAATTTGGAGTTAAGCCAATATCTTTACACCAATGGTCACGATTTTAGGCTACTTTGTTGTCTACTGGGGTATATGGGCTAATTTACATTTTAGCTAGTAATTAGCAACAAGCTAACGTTTTTGACTAATTTAGTTTATTGGGGAATTTTAGGCTATTTTTGAGTTTAGCTAGTATTTAAACAATATGCTAGCTTTGTTGGCTAATGTAGCATCTACTGAGGTTTTATTGTGCTAATTTGGAATTCAGCTAATGTCTTTACACCATGATCACATTTTTAGGCTAATTTGTTATCTACTGTGGTATATGGTGTAATTTAGAGTTTAGCTACTATTTTAGCAATAGGCTAACGTTTTTTGGCCAATTTATCATCTGAGGTTTTTATTGTCAAATTTAGGGTTTAGCTTCTATTTTAGCTACAAGTTAACGTTTTTGACTAATTTAGTTTACTAAAGTATTTTAGACTATGTTGGAGTTTAGCTAGTATTTATGTAATGTGCTAGCTATTTTTGGCTAATTTTTCATCTATTTATGTTTTTTTAATGGTAATTCAGAGTTTTGCTAATATTTTAGCGCCATGCTAATGTGTTTGGATGATTTGTTATCTAATGAGGTTTTAAGGCTAATTTAGAATTTAGCTTTAAACTTAGAAACAAGCTAATATTTTTGGATAGTTTAGTTTACTGAGGAATTTTGGACTTTTTTGGAGTTTAACTAGTATTTAAGCAACAAGCTAACTTTTTTTTGGCTAATTTAGCATTTACTAGGATTTTTTTTTTTGGCTAATTTAAAGGTTAGCTCCTCTTTTAGCAACAGGCTAAAGTTTTTGACTTATTTAGTTCACTGACGATTTTTTCAGCTATTTTGAAGTTTAGCTATTTTTTAAGCAATGTGCTACCTTTTTTGGCTAATTTGGTATCTACTGAGATTTTTTTATGCTAGTTTGGAGTTTAGCCAATGTTTTAGCTACATGCTAACGTTTTTAATTAATTTAGTGTACTGAGGGATTTTTAGCTATTTTGGAGTTTAGCTAATATTCAAGCAATCACATGCAATACAAAATACTAATTATCACAGTATAATAATATTGTGACCCTTTTTAATTCATATTTGGAATATTTCTTTTTATAATCTAACTACTGTTTTATTCTTATAACTGTGTCCTATGATTTATTTTTGACCTGAATGGCACCAAATAAATGAAATGTATTAATATTATTATCCACTTGGGTTTGCTAACAACAGCTTACAGCTATAGCTTAGTTTTCCAGAAAATATATTTTTTACGTTAAAATTTAGAGGAACTAAAATGTATTACAAAGTGGGTCATGGATGTTGAAAGTGTTGACCAGGCGGAGGACATCAGGGTTATATTTATGAAAACGCGGGATCCGTTTTGTTGTAGCGGACTGTGGTTGCAGCAAACAACAACAAATGTCTGCTGCTCGGGTCGGTCCGCCTTGGTTCTGTTGGGTTTGTAGATTTTTCTCTGGTGGAGTGTAGACTCCTGTCGCCTGTGTGTTTGCCAGGGGGGGGCGAAGCACCACCCAGTCAGCGTGTCACATGATGCATCAGCCCCACACTCTGATAATGAAAGCTGCTGTGTTCAGCTAAAACTTTGTCTGAAGACATGCTTCAGGACACATCCTGACATCTGATATACAGATCGAAGTAGTATAGCTGAAACTTCAGTTGAAAAAGAGATCGTAAGAGCTAAGCAATCAGGTTTTACTTCTCTCACGTGTGAGAGATAGCGTGATATCCTTGACTTTAATGTGAGACGTTGGCATTGAATGGAAGCTTTTTTTTTTAACATGATATTCAATTTAACCTCTCAGCCTTTTCTTTCAACTTCCCTTAATCTCTCCCCGCCGGGTTTATTGTGCAAATATTATCTTTAATTTTATTGTATGGTATAGATGGCAGAGTTGAAGCCTTCCTGCTTAAAGCTCCTAACAGAAAATTCGGCATAATTATCCACACGGGGCGGTATTAAGAAGGGAGAAAAGTGCAAAGAAAGTGTCAATTACCAGTAGAATTATGGCTAAAAGCATCCCCTTGCGGTCGTAAGTACATTCTCGCTCGGCGTTTTTTTCAGTCGCTGCTCAAAACATTATTAGATCTTATTTACTGTGTTCATGCATGCTCAACCAAATGTCTCCTTTGCCCAAATATCTGGATCTAGCAACTGACGCCCTAGAGCTTTGTAGAAGGAAGACTGTAGCCGACTGTGTGCGAGCGCTTTGCGCACTTCGACTCTCGTCACACGAGATAGATCTGCTCACGTATATAAACTTCTCAGACTCTTTCTGTCCTACACCTCTTCCTCTTTTCTCCTCCTCCCCGCCGAGTCTTTTCCAGTCGTTTGCGTATCGTTTATGCACATCAAATAACTTTATTGACATTTGAATTGGCCATAGATGGCAGTAATTATCCAGCCTTCCTGCTTCCTGGCTGGCAATCAGAGAGGAAAGGCGCATTCCGGCCAAGAAATGTGTGTCCATTCCAGACACACACAGATGCTGGCTCCTATTTATCTCCTTTACGGTATCTGATTAGAGCAGCTTTAGTGGCAGAGGAGCGTGTAGACTTCAGCACCATATCATTGGGATTTTAGGGTTTGTGGTGCATAAAAAGGCTCAGCGCAGTCTGCTACAGTGCCAGTGAATGCTCTAGCCCCCTAATACAAGCTCGAGAGCAGACATATATGCAAAGTGGTTTGTGTAGGATTTGTCAGTGTATATCTTGAGGCTTCTCAAAATTTGAGTGACCATGAATCATTGCGCTAGAGATGGTTTGTTTTCTCATACGCTTATCCTCCAAGAAATCTCCATGACTACGCCTCTGTATGCTCAGCGAGGGCCTGAAATACTACAACAACAACAAAAAACATACATGGAGTTTTTTAACGTGGATTATCTGTTGCTAATTATAAAACATTATCGTGCAAATGCTGACTCGGCAGTTTTAGGCATCAAAACTTTCAACACGTTCAAGATAGCGCTGCCACGATTAGTCGACTAATCGACTATTAAAATAGTCGACAACAAATTTAATAGTCGATTATTCGCTACTTTATATGACATGGAGTCAGAGTCTTGTTAAGTTAAAAGTTATAATGACATTATGATTTTTGAGTACTTATCTTTTTGGCTATATGACTTAGGCTAAATTTGAAGTTTAGCTAATACTTCAGCTATATGCTAGCTGTTTTGTCTAGTTTAGGATTTTTATGGTTTTTTGGCTAATTTTGAGTTTAGGCTAATATTTTAGCTGCATGTTAGCTGTTTTGGCTAATTTAGGCTTTTATTTTTGTTTTTTTAGGCTATTATGGGGTTTAGATAATATTTCAGCTACATGCTAGCTGTTTTGGCTAATTTAGGATTTTGTCAATTTCTCTTTTTAGCTAACTTACAGTTTAGCTATTCAGCTACATGACAGCTGTTTTGGCTAATTTAAGATTTTTTCAGTGTTTTAGGCTAAATTGGGGTTTAGCTAATTTTTCAGCTGGATGTGCATGCTAGCTATTTTGGCTAACCTAGGCTTAAAAAAAAAAAAAAAAAAAAAACGGGTTTTGGGTTGTTTTGGAATTTCAATAATATTTCAGCTGGTTATCAGTTTCAGCGATTTCAGCTATTAACTTCAGCATTTTCAGCTGCCAACTTCAGCTCACAGCATTCACACTAGCATTATCACAGGTATTGCTATGTATCTCATTTTTAGTCAGTTTAAAGATAATGATGACCTGATTAGTCGACTAATTGGAAAAAATAATTGGTGATTAGTCAACTATTGAAATAATCGTTTCTGGCAGCTCTTTTTCAGGATAGTCGTGCCAATATGGTAAAAATGTATGCAATAGCATGTTCAAGACATGCTTATGGCATTTTTTATGCATTTTTAATTTTACTTCACTTTTGTGATTTTTTTTTCAAGGAATTCTTCAAATTCTTTGTGCACTTTTGAAATCTATGCAATATTTGTATCAACATGTTCACCACTTTCAGGATATTCATGCTTGTGGTTTTGATATTCGTTATTTTTGCGTTTTGTTTTTTTGTTCTGCAATTTTTGCAACTAATTTTTTCTAACAGAAATTCTATACACTCTTTGTGCATTTTTAAAACCTATATAATATTGGCATTAAATCATTCAGCACCTTTAGTATATTTAATCTTATACTTTTGGTATTCAAACATTTTGTGTTTTTGGTAATTTTGTGGAATGTTTGAGATTTTTTTTTCACAAAAATCTTCAGAAGCTTTGTGGACTTTTAAAACTTTGGTATCGAAACATCCAGCACCCATTCAGAATATTAATGGTTATATTTT